>OY992880.1:30407633-30670133 GCA_963921405.1 Cepaea hortensis
GTCTCTCTGGTTGACCTTCTCTTGCCAGTCGTTGATTCCAAGTGCTTGTAGGTCTGTATATATATTATTATTATCTCTCCACCGTCTTCTTGGTCTACCTCGGGGTTTACGGTCATTTATTTCCTGAGTGTAAGCGAGTTTTGTTTCCCTATTATCTTCCATTCTTTCTATATGCCCCAGCCATTGTAGT
Source organism: Cepaea hortensis (assembly GCA_963921405.1). Classification (NCBI taxonomy): domain Eukaryota; kingdom Metazoa; phylum Mollusca; class Gastropoda; order Stylommatophora; family Helicidae; genus Cepaea; species Cepaea hortensis. Next base: position 30,407,824 of record OY992880.1, read on the forward strand.
CTATTAGCCTTCATGATACCAGTGATTAGCGGGGACTTAAACAGATCATAAATGTCTTTGTTACTTCTTCTTTTCCACTCTCCACTTTGTGTATCCCTAATGGGTCCAAAGATGCGTCTTAAAACTTTGTTCTCAAAAGTTTGTAACAAGGCTTCGTCTCCTTTCGTTGTACTCCAGGTTTCAGGGCCATACAGCACAACTGGTCTGATCAGTGTTTTGTAAATTGTGATTTTGGTGTTATTCATTATGCATTCTAAAAGATCCAATGAGCCAACCTTGAAATGTTGAACATTCGACAGTTTTTCGAGTCAGTACTAGCTTAAATATTTGTATCAGATTGAGTTATCAGTGTTATATATGTTCCTGGTTATATTTGGCCATATAATTTGTGTAGAGACATCGTCGCATAACAACACCCAGGGATATACCTCTACACCCGACCCTGTTTTGTTTGGTCTGTCCCGTTTATAACAATATCACATTGTTGTAAATCATTGTACATCAATAAGTTAAGTAAATAGCCCCTTTACGTACCATGAGAAATACTTGATGTATTGTTCTAGCCTATATTTGAGAGCAGTTGGCACTTGAAGGGACGATGTGCTCAATATCACACCTCCGCCTTACTTGCAACAGTATTTTGCGGTATTAATGTTAGACGGGGCGGAAGCGGGAGCCCTTATAAAGAAAAACAAATAAATCCCCGTCTCTAAAGGGATTCGAATACTTGACCCTCAGGCAGGAAGGCAAACGGCCTAGCTACTGCGTTAACGCGGCTTCTAGAATCATCATTGATCAGTAACACGTTTGTTTGTATTTATATTTCTACATTGTTCAGTTCTGTGTCGCATTCTCCCACTTTTTTGTAATGTTTCTTAATCCAGCGCTTGTTATATGAGCTTACGTCACGCTTCGGTTGTCTTGTGTGCAAGCACGCGGGCGTGAAGTCTAGTGGATTTATTCCCGGTCTATCTTGACCAATTTTCTCTTATACGGTCTGGTGGATTTATTCCAAATCTATCTTAGCCAGTTTTGCCTGATACGGTCTAGTGGAATGTCTCCACAACGGCACATACATAAATTATGTGTAGCCATTTCTCTTCGTTAGCTGGCTTTGAACTCAAGCAAAGTCCATACACATGCTAATACTTTTAGTCCAGTGGACTGATTTTTGCGAGTGGATTGGCTTTCCTTATTGCCAGTGTCTGATGAAAGCCGCGGTGGCCTAGTGGCCAGAAGCTAGCCTGCCCGTTCAGTGGTGAAAGGATCGAACTTTCATTTAAATTGATTTTTATTTTAAATTGACCTGGGCTCCCTAAAATGGGTACTAGGAAGTGACTTGGGAAGGTAAGGCAACCGGTTTGATGCTGACACATCATTCCTGGAGTGCCGTATTGTCTACAAACATATATACACGTGCGTGCGTGCGTGTGCGTGTGTGTGTGTGTGGGGGGGGGGGCACTATATGCTCAATGCGTTTTAAGGCGTGTTAAAAGTGTTTTACTTTTTTATTTTTAAAGCATAAAACTGAGTTCGGAATTTTACATTGCATTGACGAACTATATAACGGAGTCCGACAGCCTTTGTAGAAATTCTTTTGAAGGTTGGTTAAGCTCTATGTGATTCCATAGTCGGGAAATTATATGATAAAGGCATGAAATGTTGAATTCTCTATGAGGGTAACATGACAAACGAATACTTGCTAACAATACGAATATGATCCGCATAGATCTTTTTTATCGCCGTTACAATTCTTATTCTCTATGGATTTGTTCTATAATTGTAGATATAAATAAAATATTGATTGTAAACAATGATCAGTATATGTAGTATTTAGTATATGCGTTACATGTTTACAATGAGAAACTAGGGTTAAAATAATATTGTAAGAAAACAGAGATTTACGATCGTCTCCAAGAAAAAAGTATTACGACAATGTAACATCAAAGTAAGTGGGAAATGCTCGAACGAGTAAATCGATACAACTATCTCGGAACAGTTATAGCATCTGGTGGAAAGTACCTTGTAGAGATTAGAACACGAAACGCTGTGGCAATATGGAAAACATGTGACGGAAAGTGCCTTGTGGAGACTGGAACATGAAACGCTGTGTCAATATGGGAACCCATATTTCCACAGCCATCAGATGTTTTTCAGCGGGTCTCCTCATTTTACGTTCAGTAATTTTGCCAATGAGAAGTCAACGTTTACCTCAGCTGACATGTTTGTGGAATGAACCCAGTATCCCGCCATCAATGCACATGAAGTTTTAGCTAGAGCAAACTAAATCCTCGCTACCTTGCTGACCTGTTTGAAAATCTATTCACCAATTAAAGGCTGGTAATTTCAGTGAGAAAAAGCGTGTTAAAATGCTAAATAAAAACCTATATTGTTACATGCATGTGAAACGTGGACAACAAGCAGACAAGCTAAGAAATATCGAATGGCAGTGGAAATGTCGTGTCTGAGAAAAATACAAAGAATACCACAGACAAACATAAACACGAATGGGAAAGCTCTACAACAAACAAGTGAAACCCGTAAACCGGTAAGAGTGATCAAACGAAGACAGGCACAATTTGTTGGGTCTCGCTGAGAGGAATCTTATATATAAAAGGCAATGTGTGTGTGTATGTCCTTTATGCGTTCGCGAACGGTCCATCCGATTGAGATGAAATTTTCTACACGCCTTCCTTTAATTCCAGCGCAGCCAACTGTGATATTTTTTTAGTGCGAAATCGGCTGCTTACTTAATATTATTTAATTTTCCATTTTCCATTATAATTTCTATATAGCGAGGGGACTTAACTCTAGAAAAGTTATTTAAAGGGGCATAACTTTTAATAACTTTTCTGTATACCTTATAGTCATATTGTTGCATCGTTTTCAAAGATTTATAACCTCTTTGTCTATAGTTATTTACCGGCATATGAGTTATAATAAATAATGATATAATCTTTAAGGCATTTTCAAAGTTTTCATAAAAATAATGCATAATGCATAACATTGTAACTCATCTTTTTATGCTTAAGAAGTTATCTACAGTCATGCAGGTGATTATAAACAGTTTTCATTAAAAATAATGGATGGTGTGTGGAAGGACATTCTTTAAGTAACTTTTTTTGTTGTTGTATGAATTTAATGAGACCCTCCCCGCCAGGAGCTGGGCGAAGCCACGCCGGGTCAGATAGATAGACAGACCCACCTTTTCGCTGCAGTTATCTACAGGCATATGCGTTATAATCCTCCTCCTCCTCTCCCATCCTCCTCCTCCTCCTACCCTCTTCCTCTTCCCCATCCACCTCCTCCCTCTACCTCCTCTTCCTCCTCCTCCCTCTCCTCTTCCTCCCTCTTCCTCCTCCTCCTACCTCCTCCCTCCTAATCACTCCTCTTCCTTCCTCCCACTTCTCCTCCTCTTCCTCCCTCCTCCTCCTTCCTCCTCCCTCCCCCTCCTCATCCCTCTACCTCCCCCTCCCTCCTCCTCCCCCTCCCTCCTTCTCCCTCCTCCTCCTCTCCTCCCTCCTCCGCCCTCCTCCTCATCCTCCTCCTCCCTCCTCATCCTCCTCCTCCCTCCTCATCCTCCTCCTTCCTCTTCCTTCCTCCTCCTCCTCTTTCCTCCTCCTCCCTCCTCCTCCTCCCTCTTCCTCCCTCCTCCTCCTCCCTCCTCCTCCCTCCTCCTCCCTCCTCCTTACTCCTCTTCTCCTCCCTCCTCCTCCCTCCTCTTCCTCCCTCCTCCCTCCTCCTCCTCCCCCTCCTCCTCCTCCCCCTCCTCCTCCCTCCTCCTCCCTCCTCCCTCCTCCTCCCTCCTCCTCCTCCCTCTTCCCCCTCCTCCTCCTCCCTCCTCCTCCCTCCTCCCCCTTATCCTCCTCCTCCTCCCTCCTCCTCTTCACTCCTCCTCCCTCCTCTTCCTCCCTCTTCCTATCTCCTCCTCCTCCCTCTTCCTCTTCCCTCCTCTTCCCTCCTCCTTCCTCCTCCTCCCTCCTCCTCCTCCCTCCTCCTCCTCCCTCTTCCTCCCTCCTCCTCCCTCCTCCTCATCCCCTCCTCCTCCCTCCTCCTCATTCCTCCTCCTCCCTCCTCCTACTCTCTCTTCCTCCTCCCTCCTCCTCCCTCATGCAGGTGATTAGAAACAGTTTTCATTAATAATAATGGATGGTGTGTGGAAGGACATTCCTCCTCCTTCCTCCTCCTCCTTCCCCCTCATCCTCCCTCCTCCTCCCTCTTCCTCCTCCTCCTCGCCCTCCTCCCTCCTCCTAATCACTCCTCTTCCTTCCTTCCTCCCTTCTCCTCCTCTCTCCTCCTCCTCCCTCCTCCTCCCTCCTCCTCCTCTTCCCTCCTCCTCTCTCCTCCCCTCATCCCTCCTCCTCCTTCTCCTCCCTCCTCCTCCCTCTCCTCCTCCCTCCTCCTCCCTTCTCCTCCTCCCTTCTCCTCCTCCCTTCTCCTCCTCCCTCATCCTCCCTCCTTCTCCCCCCACATCCCTCCTCCTCCTCCCACTTCCTCCTCCCTCCTCATCATCCTCCTCCTCCTCCCTCCTCCCATCTCCTTCTCCCTCCTCCTTCTCCCTCTTGCTCCTCCCTCCTCCTCCCCTCCTCCTCTTCCCTCCCCCTCCTCCTCCCTCCTCCTCCCTCTCCGCCTCCCTCCTCCTCCCTTCTCTTCCCCCTCCTCCTCCTCCTCTCTCCTCCTCCCTCCTCCCTCCTCCTCCCTCCACATCCTTCCTCCTCCTCCCTTTTCCTCCACCTCCCACCTCATTCTCCTCCTCCCTCCTCCTTCTCCCTCCTCCTTCTCCCTCTTCCTCCTCCTCCTCCTCCCTCCTCCTTCTTCCTCCACCTCCTCCCTCCTCCTCCTCCTCCCTCCTCCTCCTCCTCCTCCTCTCTCCTCCTCCCTCCTCCCTCATCCTCCTCCCTCCACATCCCTCCTCCTCCCTCTTCCCCCAACAATTAACTTGGGTAAATGGAGCGGCGGCAGCAGCAGCAGAAGAAGAAGAAATAGGAGGAGTAGGAGGAGGGAGGAGGAAGAGGGTGGAGGAGGGAGGATAGGTAAACAGACAGACAGACAGACAGACAGACAGACAGACAGACAGACAGACAGACAGACAGACAGATAGTCGGGAACGGGAACTTATATGAATTAAATGAGATGCTCCCCATCAGGGTCTGGGCGAAGCCGGGCCGGGTCAGACAGACAGACAGACAGGCAGATAGACAGACAGACAGATAGATAGTCGGGAACGGGAACGGGGGCTTATATGACTACTTATATGAATTAAATTAGATGCTCCTCACCAGGAGCCAGGCGATGCTGGGCAGGGTCAGACAGACAAACAGACAGACAGACAGACAGACAGACAGACAGACAGACAGACAGACAGACAGACAGACAGGAACGGGAATGGCAGCTTATATGACTAATTATATGAAGTAAATGAGATGCTCCCCACCAGAGCTGGGCGAAGCCGGGCCGGGTCTGCTAGTCTATATCTATAAAACAGAGTGTATGTGACTGACTTTGTTTGTGGTTATGTTTGTATTGGATGGGTTCGATAACGGTACATCCGATTGAGATGAAATTTTCTACACGTCTTCCTTTCATTCCTGTGCAACCGACTATAATAGTTTCATAGTGTAAAATCTTCTACTTATTTAATAACATTTACTTTTTCATTTTCATTATATAATGTTTATATAGCAGGGGGACTTCACTCTAGAAAAGTTATTTCAAGGGGCATAACTTTTAATAACATTTCTATATACTTTATAGTCATATTGTTGGACTTACTTGCACTATTGTTACACTCTTTGTCTATAGTTATTTTTAGGCATATGAGTTATAATAAATAATGATATAATCTTTAAGGCATTTTTAAAGTTTGCATAAAAATAATGCATAATGCATATCATTGTAACCCATCTTTTTCTGCTTAAAGAACTTATCAACTTTCATGTCGGTGATTAAAAACAGTTTTCATTAAAAATAATGAATGGTGTGTGGAAGGACATTCTTTTAAGTTACTGTGCGCCAGGAGTTGGGCGACACCACGCCGGGTCAGATAGATAGACAGACAGACAGATAGTCGGGAACGGAAGCTTATTTGACTACTTATATGAATTAATTAAATGACATGCTCCCCACCAGGGACTGGGTGAAGCCGGGCCGGGTCTAACAGACAGACAGATAAACAGACAGTCGGGAACGGGAGAGCTTATATGACTACGTATATGAATTAAATGAGATGCTCCCCACCAGGGACTGGGTGAAGCCGGGTCAGACAGACAGACAGACAGATAGACAGACAAACAGATAGTCGGGAACGGGAGAGCTTATATGACTACTTATATGAATTAAATGAGATTCTCCCCACCAGGGACTGGGTGAAGCCGGGCCGGGTCAGCCAGACAGACAAACAAGCAGACAGACAGACTGATAGATAGATAGATCCCCTCCAGGGCCTGGGCGAAGCCGGGCCGGGTCAGCTAGTAAACTATAAAACGTACTGACAGATGGGAAAACAGATTAGAAAAGAGCAAGGGAAAGGCAGAGGCATCAATGTCTGTTTCGCTTGGCCAGATGTCAAAATCGAGACCAGAACACAGACATGATCCACGACTCTGGTGATTGCGTGCGATTGCGATCCATGAGCTCCCAAATCTTACAGGCATAAAACATAATGATAATAGATTGAACCATGAAGACAACAACAACTGCTACCAGAAACTTAATTTAAAGGGCTCTCACATGGGAGTAATATTATGATCTGGTTGTGTGGTCTTCGTGGATGCTCATGCCTTTCAATCCCACACCCGAAAAACAGATGCAAGATTAGTTAAGTACACTTGATGAGAAATCGCAAGTCTAACACGCAATGAGTTAATTATTTGCTTGGTTCGTTTGGGGATTTCCTGGAAGATTACGTTTGAACTCTTATTAAGCCCGAAGCATTGACATCAGGTCGTTAGAGCCGTAACACGGGTGTGTATCTATCGAAGTGTGGCTGGAGAAATGAATTTACTTCCCCGCCAGCAATCAAAGTACCATATGAGCGGGAAGTCTGGTGCAAAGCTCTCTTTCCCATCTCCAAGTCATAAAGGTGGATGAGATCTTAACAACATAATCTCCATGGAGTGGTACTTTTGGCACCAGGTGAGGAGGATAGTATGTGCACCAACCTGTCTCCAATAAACGAAGCCCTTTTATAGACTGGCAACATATAAGTCAATGCATGGGACGTAGGCGTTAATATTCAGTTTTCCAGAGAATGCAATCAACAAACAAACAAATACACAATCACAATAACGCACTGTCTCCATAAGAACAAATAAGACGAGGTTGGGTTAGAACATTTTTGTCAGAGGACATTGGCATTCGTAGTTGGATTTCCCAGTTTACGACGATTGTCATTTGTTTACAATCTATATACCTTTAGGCCCTCTCTAACTTGATAATAGAAAAACGAATGCCGGGCATCGAACAAACAGAATACTGTTTATCGGGGAGTAACAGACCCTACAATAAAACTGTAACAAAAGTAATAACTTATGCGGGATGTGTGGATAACTTTCCCTTTGACAGCATGAAATATCCGCACTGACAATTTCGTTCCATCCTAACTCAATCAATCAGTGGGCGTTCGGCCGGCGGACAGATACGCCAACGGGAATTAGCGGAGTAATACACCAATTATGTCAGACGGTGTGGACTGCATTATATCACAGTTATTCCCAAAGACAAAGGTGAACAGGTTTACTGTACTTTTCACAGCATGTAAACAACTGGGAAACACGAAATGAGGGCAGCTGTACAAAATTACAATTCCGAACAAAAGGACATTGCGCCGATAAGTCCTATTTCGGAAACAACACCAAACGACACAGACAAAACCACACGCAAATATAAAATATGTTTTTATGTATGCTTTCTTGTTGGGGTATATTGACGTAGGATTGGCGCCGCAAAGTCCTCTGTTTTGTTTTTATAAATTTAATTTTGGAAAGCTGCCCGGCACTTCGGGTGTTTTTTTAATTGTTTATCTTTCCATAGCTTTACCACAGTTTAACCTATTTACTCAGCATGGCAGCGCGTGGATATTGAAGTATGACATCAGAGAATAACTTTGTATATTGCTTTTACTGGCACCTTGCCATTCTTGACAGATGATAGTTTGTTACATTGTGCTTCAAAAATAGCATAACACAATCCATGGCGGTAGCGACTGTGACTGATTATACCAATTCGCGCGGTAAATGTTTTCCACAATGGGCGCATGTGAACACATGGTCATTTCCACTATCACGCACCATCTGATGTCTCACACTTTCGATGTGCGACCTATCTGCAATCATTCTGTCCTTTATCTTTATTCCATTTCTGATCTTTGCCCTCCATGCAACTCTGTCAGCGGCGACTTGCTCCCAAAGTGCAGCATCAATTCCTGTTGTTTATTATGTCCTGCTTATACACATACGTGTGCCGTAGCAGAGATAACAAATAATGATGACGAGAAAGGGTGTGCTTAAGAATGGTATAGCGCCTGCTTGGAATACGTCAGTGAATCATGGATAATCAGAAGATAAATAAAATAGTATATGAAGGTGAAAGTGATGTCGTTCTAAAGAGGAATTCTAATAGCACATTAGACACTTAAAGAAGTAGTAAAGAAGTCTTGATAGAAACCAACTTACAAGGAGAATCCGTATAAAAAAAGTAGAGAACCACAGCTGTTAACACGTCATTAACAGGGTAAACTGGAAATTGTTGTGACCAAAGAAACGATGGACTAACAGGTGGCCAGAGAAAATCTGGAGTGAAGCTTGGGGAAAGACATGTAGAAAACATATGTATCGGAAGGAAATTACTGGCAACACACGAGACAGGAGGATGTGGACAAACAAACGACCAACGACATAATGCATGAATGATCAAAAGAAGAGGCAACAATTATCTAAAGTGGTGGTTGGGTAATTACTGTACTGATTTACCAAGTTCGTAGTAACAAGTTAGAGGAACCTTGTACACGCCTGGGGTCGTTCTAGGTACATGGTGTTTGTCCCATATTGTTATAGACTAGCTTGGTAGCCCTAGAAGTCAGGGTCTTTATAAAAATGGAACCTTGATAGGGATTCCAGCACATGACCACGGAGTCTTCATCCAAGCCTGTTAGCTACTGCACCACAGAGACTCCCCAAGCGCATAGTATTCCTGGTAGTTAGTGAACGGATCATTTTCGTAGTAAATCTAACTATTAGTCCATCCTCGTGAATAATTTCTAGTAATCGAAATAACAGATATTATCTAGAGAGAGAAAACAATAAAATCATAATACGACTAGTTAAATGTTATAAAAGCCTAATACTATTATATGGCGCGCAAAATCAACATCCCACTAGAATAAAGAATTGAGGGATTAAAAACGCGATACACTGAAGAATGGGTTATATTTCATTGCAGCAAAAGCAATTAAATATGAAAATGCTACATAAACTTGGAGAGTGATGCTAGAAGGAAAGTTATTTAAAAAATATGTTGGCAACATTAACAGACATACCGCTCTTACAAAATCTTCACATGGGGGGAAAGTTGAAGGCAGATCACGAACAGGTTAGCAACGATAGTCTGGGAAGATAACATGTGGGAATAAACAAACAGGTTTGCGACGATACATCTAGGAAGATAACATGAGGGAATAAACAAACAGGTTAGCGACGACACATCTAGGAAGATAACATGTGGGAATAAACAAACAGGTTAGCGACGATACATCTAGGAAGATAACATGTGGGAATAAACAAACAGGTTAGCGACGATACATCTAGGAAGATAACATGAGGGAATAAACAAACAGGTTAGCAACAATAGGTCTAGGAAGATAATATGTGGGAATAAACAAACAGGTTAGCGACGATAGGTCTAGGAAGATAATATGTGAGAATAAACAAACAGGTTAGCAACAATAGGTCTAGGAAGATAATATGTGAGAATAAACAAACAGGTTAGCGACGATAGGTCTAGGAAGATAATATGTGAGAATAAACAAACAGGTTAGCGACGATAGGTCTAGGAAGATAATATGTGAGAATAAACAAACAAGTTAGCAACAATAGGTCTAGGAAGATAATATGTGAGAATAAACAAACAGGTTAGCGACGATAGGTCTAGGAAGATAATATGTGAGAATAAACAAACAGGTTAGCGACGATAGGTCTAGGAAGATAATATGTGAGAATAAACAAACAGGTTAGCAACAATAGGTCTAGGAAGATAATATGTGAGAATAAACAAACAGGTTAGCGACGATAGGTCTAGGAAGATAATATGTGAGAATAAACAAACAGGTTAGCGACGATAGGTCTAGGAAGATAATATGTGAGAATAAACAAACAGGTTAGCGACGATAGGTCTAGGAAGATAATATGTGAGAATAAACAAACAGGTTAGCGACGATAGGTCTAGGAAGATAATATGTGAGAATAAACAAACAGGTTAGCGACGATAGGTCTAGGAAGATAATATGTGAGAATAAACAAACAGGTTAGCAACAATAGGTCTAGGAAGATAATATGTGAGAATAAACAAACAGGTTAGCGACGATAGGTCTAGGAAGATAATATGTGAGAATAAACAAACAGGTTAGCGACGATAGGTCTAGGAAGATAATATGTGAGAATAAACAAACAGGTTAGCGACGATAGGTCTAGGAAGATAATATGTGAGAATAAACAAACAGGTTAGCGACGATAGGTCTAGGAAGATAATATGTGAGAATAAACAAACAGGTTAGCGACGATAGGTCTAGGAAGATAATATGTGAGAATAAACAAACAGGTTAGCGACGATACATCTAGGAAGATAATATGTGGGAATAAACAAACAGGTTAGCGATGATAGGTCTTCTTCTTCTTCTTCTTCTTCTTCTTCAGCGTTCCGAGCCATTGAGGTTCTTTGCTGCAAATACAATCCGTCTCCATTCGTCTCTCTGGTGGACCTTCTCTTGCCAGTCGTTGATTCCAAGTGCTTGTAGGTCTGTACATGTATTATCTCTCCACCGCCTTCTTGGTCTACCTCGGGGTCTACGGTCATTTATTTCCTGAGTGTAAGCGAGTTTTGTTTCCCTATTATCTTCCATTCTTTCTATATGCCCCAGCCATTGTAGTCTATTAGCCTTCATGATACCAGTGATTAGCGGGGACTTAAACAGATCATAAATGTCTTTGTTACTTCTTCTTTTCCACTCTCCACTTTGTGTATCCCTAATGGGTCCAAAGATGCGTCTTAAAATTTTGTTCTCAAAGGTTTGTAACAAGGCTTCGTCTCCTTTCGTTGTACTCCAGGTTTCAGAGCCATACAGCACAACTGGTCTGATCAGTGTTTTGTATATTGTGATTTTGGTGTTACGAGATAGCGCCTTTGATTTTAGTAGATGTTGTAGTGCATAGTATATCTTATTTCCAGAGTTGATTCTAGTTTGTATTTCTTCCCTAATGATGTTGGAGCAGTTGAAGATCGTACCCAGGTATTTGTATGTTTCCGTTCTTTTAATGGTCATATTATCTATTTGTATGTGGCCAGAGTTTCTAGCCATTCCGTCTCTTGAAATTACCATATATTCTGTCTTATCTTGGTTGATAACCAGCCCCATCTGTTGAGCTTTTTCCTTTAAGTGAGTCAATATTTCCAATGTCTTTTGTTCACTTTGCCCTATAATATCTATATCATCTGCATAACCAAGCAGCTTGGATGTTCCTCCAATATCACATTCCTCCTTTACCTTCCTTACAACTTTCTCTAGAGCCAGATTGAAGAGTAGCGGCGATAGTGCATCACCCTGTTTCAAGCCAGATGTTATTTGGAAGGGGTCTGATTTCCTGCCTTTATATGTTACTATGTTATAAGTATCTTCCATGCATAGTCTGGTCATGTTGATTAACTTCCTTGGTATTCCAAATTCCTGCATAGCATTCCATAGACTATTCCTATGGACACTATCATAAGCCTTTTTAAAATCCACAAAAATGTTATGGAGATCTCTTTTATATTCCCAATGTTTCTCGGCTATTTGTCGTAAGATAAATATCTGATCTATTGTTGATCTGTTTTGTCTAAAACCCGCCTGGTAGTCACCTAATATGTCTTCTGAATATGGTTTTAGTCTATTTAGTAATACTGCGGATAGTATCTTATAGCTTGTGGACAGTAGTGATATTCCTCTATAATTTCCACATTGGAACTTGTCTCCTTTCTTAAAGATAGGTATCAATAATGACTCTTTCCAGTCATGGGGTAATTCTTCTGTCCTCCAGATTTTTATTATTAGTTCGTATAGCTTTAGATGTAATGCATGGCCACCTGCCTTTATAAATTCAGCAGCAATTCCATCAGTCTCAGTTGCCTTATTGTTTTTAAGTCGTGTGATTACATATAGGATTTCTTCAAATGTAGGTTCTTCAATTTGTGGTTCGCATGTTAGAACCTCTTCCTGTGAGAAAATGTTACTTGGAGCTTCACAATTTAGTAATTCAATAAAATATTCTTTCCATGTGTTGCACATTTCCTCATTGGTATTTATCATATTCCCATTTTTGTCTTTTAAACCATATGTGTTTTGTTGGTGCCCTCGTTTCATTGACTTCAGTTCTTTAAAAAAATTTCTGGATTCATTTTTCTGGTGATTAGTTTCCATATCTTTGATTATATTACTCATATATTCTCGCTTCTGCTGTCTGACTATTTTTGTAGCCTCTTTACATTCATTTCTATAATGCTCTTCCTTTTGGATGTTATTGATGTCATTTAACCATACATGTCTGGCATTCTTCTTCCTAATGACTGCTTCTTCACATTTTTGATTGAACCATCTGTTCTTTCTATGCGTGGTTAACACACCGAGACATTCTTCTGCGGTAGACTGAATTGTATTCTTGATGTTCAACCAAGTTTGGTCAATGCTTTCCTCCAAAGGGTTTTGCAGAGTTTCAAGTTTACATTTTATTTCATCTGTAAATTTCTCTTTGACTGTAATGTCTTGCAGTTTTTCTCTGTTATATGTTGGGTGTAATCTTTGTAATTTAGTATAGAAAGCTCTCTTAAGTTTTATTTTAAATTTTGCTCCAACGAGGAAGTGGTCACTGTGGCACTCAGCTCCTCTATAACTTCTGACTTGCTGTATGTTTGATGCATTTCTGTTGTTAATTAAAATGTGATCTATTTGATTATAGGTTCTCTTGTCACATGATTTCCAAGTTTGTTTGTGTATATCCTTTCTTTGTAGTCTGGTACTGCTAACCTGCAGTCCTTTGGCTTCTGCCAGGTTGATGACTCTCCATCCATTATCATTTGAAGTTGTATGTAGGCTTTCCATACCGGCCACTTTTTTATTAGTTTGCTCTCTACCTATTTTTGCATTGAAGTCTCCCAGCACAATCAGGATGTCCTGTTTGGGGGTTTCTTCTATGACATCTTCCAGATCATTATAAAAGTCTTCTTTAATATCATCTTCTTTCTCTTCCGTAGGTGCATGTACATTAATCATCGTTATATTTTTCCATTTACCTTTTATTCGTAATTTACTAATCCTGTCATTAAAAGCTTTAAAGTTTAAAACGTTCCCCCATAACTCTTTTTTGATGACAAATCCTGTTCCTAATTCATGTTTATTTTGGGTGTTTCCTCCATATATTATAATCATTCCATTTTGCTCTAAAGTACCCTCTCCTGGCCACCTTATTTCTTGAATTGCTGTTATATCCATTTGATATTCAATCAGCTCCCGGGTTAGTTCTTCGGCCGCTCCAGCTCGATATAGTGTCCGTACATTCCATGTTCCAAATCTCAAAAGTCCTTTAACGTTCCAAGGTCGTTGTCCAGATAAGTCAGTCCGATATCGAGGCTCATGTATTTGTTTCGTAACAAAGAAAGGTTTTTACAAAGGTGGGGATGTTAACCCCACGCTTCAACCCCCAACCTGGAGGACCAGGGTGTTTCTCTTTGTCTGTTCTCTACCCTTTGACCTGTCCGGCTTGGGAGGCCCTGCTGGTAGCTACGCTACCGCCGGCATAGCTCTCAGGGTCATTGAGAAACTCAAGCTCCCCCACCACGACAAGGTGGAAACACCATCGGGGGAGGATGATAGGTCTAGGAAGATAATATGTGGGAATAAACAAACAGGTTAGCGATGATAGGTCTAGGAAGATAGCATCTGGGGACAAACAAATATTGTGCGTGAGCAACAACAGTAAAATGTGAACATTGTTTATGGCCGCTAATTTGCTGAGGGCACTTTCTTGATTGACTGGATGAGTGATGTAATTCTCCATATCAATGGCTTGCTTGACATTCAGGTACACTGGGAAGGAGGTGATGGAGGGAAGCTAAGCACTGTAGAGATACTCCAATTGCATTTAAATTGAGAGGAATGAGTATAGTTGTAGATATTGTTTCAAAATAAAGAATTTCCTATGTTATTCTTGTATGAAAATTGTAATCATCTATGTCATACTCTATGTGTGGAGTTGTCTTCATGTTGTCATACTTTACATATTATACCTTCCACTAGTGGTGGCATCTTCATTTATAAGTTGATTTCAAGTAATGATCTTCAAGTTACTATTACTAATCAAGCACCGAAATCTACTCGCTGATATTATGAGTTTGAATAAAATCTATTTTTGGGCGTTTACTCAAAAACGTCAGTCTCATAAGAACGGTTTCCAGACAATTTTCAGAGACTTTTGGGAGTTGTCTGGGACGGAAAGGCGACGACAAGGAAGGAAAATAGCCACCCCATCCCATATGTCGTAGCCTAGAATATGTGAAGGCCTATCACTTGACACTCCCGCGGCAGTTCTGCTGAAGGATGACTTTTACCTTTTAACACAAAGACTTAAAAGATAACTAGCGTGCGCATCAATTGTTTAGGAAGAGGAGCGTTAATAAGCATTCATCTCATCTCATATTATCTTGTTCCTCTTGTACCTTGCGGTGTTGAGGTGAAGCATACACAAAACGGGAGAGTGCCCGTTTATGGGCTTCATGTGTCAAGATTCCATGGACTCTGCTATTCCTTTTGTCCATCGTTTACGTGGTCGGCCTCTTCATCTTAATAATCTTAATAAGAATATCTTAATAATCTTAATAATAAAAAGCAAATAAATATCAAAAATATTATATACACGCCTGTTTCATTGATTTATTATATTTCATCTCAGAATTGAATCGGTACAACTGTCTCGGGACGGTCATAACATCTGATGGGAGGAGGGAGGTGCCTTTGGGCAGATTAGAACAAGAATCTCTATGGCAAAGATAGCCTTTTGCAAGATGGAAAACGTACTGACCAATCAAAAGATGTCAGTTACAACGAGAAAGAGTGTTAGAGAGCTACATAGAACCTGCAATTTTGTATGGAAGTGAGACGGGGACAATGAGCATAAAAGCTAAAAAACATCTAATGGCAGTGAAGATTTGGTTTCTGAATAACGTGCAAAGAATAAAATGGACAGACAGAAAAATCAATGAGCAAGTCTTACAAGGAGCAGATGAAAACCGTAAACTGATTAGAGAAATCAGAGGTAGACTATCACATTGTTTGAACATATTATGAGAAGAAATAAATTGGAAAACTTAGTGAAAACTGACAAGACTGGGGGAAAAGAACAAGGGGAAGACAGAGAAGTAAATATCTGGATGGCTTGGCAATGTGGCATAAACGATACAAGTATATGGAGCTGATCCTCAACGACTCTGGTGATCATGTGAGACGGAAAAGCATGACCGTCTAAGCTTATACACACGGCACATGATTTTGTCAGGATTTCTAGATGGAATTCCATCTGTACCAGGGGGCACATACGTCTTCATTGGTTTGATAAATATAAGGAACATTATACATAGTTCGAGCCGGCTCCCTGAAAATGATACAGGCACAGTTCATAATCCCGTATGCCCGCGTTCGAAACACAGCTGCGGGAGATTTGGCAGCAGACCCCTTGCGTTGATTTATTACGAAATGGTATGCGTGCAGGTCGTTCAGAAAGCATGGCAAACTACTGAATGTAAACTTGCCAAGGGGTCACAACAGAAAACAAAATGCTGGTGTTGATTGCGACGTTCTGTGAAGGATATGCAACTAATTATAATACATAAGTCTGGTGTGTTATTTGATTATCCACGTTTGCGGATTGTTTGCTTGGAAAACCACATTGTATTGCTAATTTAAACTTCCAATTCGGCAATGCCATAACAAATATTTGTGTGATGATATCCTATTGGTTAGTGTATTTAATAACTGTGTTAGTCGGCTGAGTTCAATCCGCATTAGAAGATGAAAGTTGCTGAAGTTATGGGGTGTATTAAATAAAGAAATATACGCGAAATTGTTTTCTCTTGGAAAGTTGAGGAAGCGATACCGATAGTGACTTGATAGTCTGTCTTGATAGTAATTCTGAGACATTGTGTCTGATGGACAACTCTAAACAGCCAGTATGCCTTCACTGATCTATTTGAATGATTTATTGACTTTACTGATTGAATTATAGTAATATGTTTACTGTACTTTATATAACCCACTAGTGCTTCTGTAGCGTCAGATGTCAAGGTAAAAGAGTGTTAGAGTGTTACATAGAACCTGTACATTTGTATAGATGTGAAACGTCCCCAGAGACGCTGAAAAACATCTAATGGCATGGAAATGATGCTTCTAAGAAACTTGCAAAGAATATCATGGACAGGCCGTCTCCGTGCCGAAGAGGTTACTGACGCGATTCATATTCCCGTATACCCGAGTTCGAAACATAGTGATGCTGTTTTTTTTCGAAGAATGTATAAGTGCCGGTGGTTCACAAAGCAATGGCAAACTACTGAACGTAAATCTTGCACAGGAATCACGAACAGCCAAAATGCTGGGGTTGACTGCTGGGGTTGACTGCTGGGGTTGACTGCTTCTTCTTCTTCTTCTTCTTCTTCTTCTTCTTCTTCTTCTTCTTCTTCTTCTTCTTCTTCTTCTTCTTCTTCTTCTTCTTCTTCTTCTTCTTCTTCTTCGTCTTCTTCTTCTTCTTCGTCGTCTTCGTCTTCTTCTTCTTCTTCTTCTTCTTCTTCTTCTTCTTCTTCTTCTTCTTCTTCTTCTTCTTCTTCTTCTTCTTCTTCTTCTTCTTCTTCTTCTTCTTCTTCTTCTTCTTCTTCTTCGTCTTCTTCTTCTTCTTCTTCTTCTTCTTCTTCTTCTTCTTCTTCTTCTTCTTCTTCTTCTTCTTCTTCTTCTTCTTCTTCTTCTTCTTCTTCTTCTTCTTCTTCTTCTTCTTCTTCTTCGTCTTCTTCTTCTTCTTCGTCGTCTTCGTCTTCTTCTTCTTCTTCTTCTTCTTCTTCTTCTTCTTCTTCTTCTTCTTCTTCTTCTTCTTCTTCTTCTTCTTCGTCTTCTTCTTCTTCTTCGTCGTCGTCTTCTTCTTCTTCTTCTTCTTCTTCTTCTTCTTCTTCTTCTTCTTCTTCTTCTTCTTCTTCTTCTTCTTCTTCTTCTTCTTCTTCTTCTGCTCCTGTCAGGCCGTGAAGGACGTGCAACAATTTTTTTTTTAATTTATGGACAGAGAGAAAAACCAATGAGCAGGTCCTAGAAGTAGCAAACGAAAGCCGCCAACTGATTAGAGAAATGAGACGTTGACAGTCAACATCTGTGAGCATCTTATGAGAAGAAATAAACTAGAGAACATGGTGATAACTGACAAGATTGGGGGGAAAAGAACAAGTGGGAGGCAGAAAAGTGAACATCTGGATGGCTTGGCCACATGGCATGGTCGAGACAAGAACACAGAGCGGATCCACGACTCTGGTGATCGAGTGAGATGGCGAAGTGAGATGGCGAAACATGACCACCTACGCTTGGTACATAATGAAGCTTGAAAGGCGCCTGCGTGATTTTGACCTGGTCACCCATTGAGCTTCTATTGGTGTATAAAAATATCGCGCTAGCACGATATACGTCAATACGCCTCGTGATACAGAAAGGACTTCTTTAATTGTATTACTTTTCGAGTGAGATCATCCAGAACACCCGTAATTTGCTTATGACAACTCTTTTCCGTGCCATGACACAAGACTAAAGAATTTTCCCTCGCTGTTGTCCTCTGTCTCCTTTTCCAGAAATCGTTCCGGTTGTCACAATATGTTCCAGTTTTTGTCTTCTCATAATGTGGCCGAAATAAATTAAGATTGTCCCTTTCTGGTGCTTGTGATAAGTTGTCTTTGCGATTTAGACTCCCTCAACATGTTCAGATTGCTCATTTTGGTTGTCCAAGGAATGTCCATCTTTTTTCTATAAAACCACATCTCTAAAGCCCCTTCTGGGATATTTACACTTCTTTACTAATTGTCCAGGACTCGTAGCCTTTTGTTTATTACACTCTGTGTATTGCGCGTTATATTTATTGGAACCGATTTACAAATAAAATCCTGCATTGACAACTGCAATAACGGCAATATACGGCAAGAAACAAAACAAATCAAATGTATTGGTGAACTATCATAAAATGCTTTGTTATAAAAAGACACTTTCCTTAACTAAAACCGCGATGCTCTTTTATTTAAGCGTTGGTCGACAATACGACTAAATAATGACTTTTGGCAAGTACCGTGATAAAACTGCACAGCGGAAATGGCGAACTATATTATTAAGGCAGACGTCAAAGTCCCATGAAGGGGAAACAATCACAAGCTGGGAAATATCTTAACCATCTGTGGGATCATAATTACTTTAAGTCGCCCGATCTTTGCGCCATAAATCAGATTATAGATACCTTTATTGGGAAATAAGAAAGATAGATCATGGAGGAGAAATGGCAAGCGTGACTGCTGGCTAAAGATATTCGTTAAATTCAAAGACTGTAGCACTGCAATTATTGCATTATAATGGCAACTAGGCGGATATAGTTTCTTGTACTATTCTTCTTCTTGTTCTTCTACTTTTTCTTCATTTAATATTCATCCTCCTCCTTTCCTCCTCCTCCTTCTTCTTCATTTTCTCTTCTTTTCTTCTTCGTCGTCCTCGCCGTCTTCTTTTTTCACTTTATTATTATTATCATTATTATTATTATTATTACTATTATTGTTATTATTATTATTATTACTATTATTATTATGAGTATACTTCTTACATATGTTACTGCTCCTCCTCGCCTACTTATTCTCCTCCTCCTTATCTGCCTCTTCCTTCTACTTCTCCTTCGATTCCTCCTTCTTATCATTTCTTCTTCTTCTTCTTCTTCTTCTTCTTCTTCTTCTTCTTCTTCTTCTTCTTCTTCTTCTTCTTCTTCTTCTGTCTGTACTTCTAATTTTTTTTTTCGCTAGCAAATACTTGCAAATATCATGTTCGCATATCTATACGTTTATCTAAGATTTCTTATATCTCAGTGTGTTCACTTACCAATTCCTTAAGTTGGTCGTGTTAGTAGTGAAGGTTCCTTATAATACTATTTCATTATTGTCTTTCTTGTGTCTATCTCTGTAAAGCCATGTATGTTTGCCATGTGTCTCTCTATTGCAATGCATGTCTGCCTTGTGTCTCTGTTTTTTAATGTCATACATGTCTGCCTTGTGTCTCTCTTCAATGATACGTACGTCTGTCCTGTGTCTCTCTGTAATGTTATGTATGTCAGGAACACGTGTAACGGACTCTGTTACCCGGAACAGCTACTTCAACAATTTTTCAGAACAATGGAGAAGTCAGAGGCCAGGGTGTGATGAAATGCTTGAAGCTACAAGGAAAACATCTAGTCATACGCACGAAGATGTAACCAGTGATTCGTGATCCTCATGCTTCGAATGATTCAGCATTTAAAATTTAAAAAAAAAAAAAAAAAAACATGTGTAAACATTTTGGTGCGGCTTATGAAATGTAGCTAATCTGCAAATGCAGCAAGATGAAGAAATATCCTCGATCGGGACATACCCGAGATAAGTAAATAAAGTAAACAATCCTTTATACCCTTAATACGCATTGGGCATATGGTGCTAAACCCCCATGTTTATAGACAAATCGGAGCTCAGTGGGTGATGTGGTCAGTAATATACTGTTGTATTTACTCCCCAAAGCATTTCTTGGTACCCTTTTTAGGCTGGGTTAACATGGAAGCGTAAATCGTTTTTTTAAATTTAGAATAAGCTAGTTGAGAATCCGCTAGTTGAGATGGCAAGTTCAGTCAACTTCAATGACAGTTATTAGAATGTTATATAACTCAACATGAGAAAATGTATGCTCGTTGGGTTGCGCCCTTGCTGATACGTAAACAGAAGCAAACATTAGGTATTTTGATATCGACAGTTGCACAATTGGTGCCACTAAGAAAACACTTTAGCGACTATAATGACTTGCGCTCACCATTATGTCTCCTAGTTCAAAATGTTCAGCATGCAGTGGAAATGCTCTGGTCAACACGTATTAAGGTGATAGTAGAGAACTCTACAGGAAGAGTGATACTGCTAGTATTTCTGGGACGTCATACCGTACGGACTGGTTGGAATTAGGCCTAGGTGTGTATGAATCAAATTCTGACCAACAGGTTAGAGGGCCTGTGCATAACAGTGGTTAGTTAGTTAGTCGCGGTTGCAGTTTAATGGCAAAGGGTCGCCCCATCATGCTCAATTCATGTGCCAGTGAATATCACATAAAATGCTCCACTCTGTGCCATGTGAAAAGTGGAAAAGACAGGAGTCTGGACAAACCAACAGCCCGCACAGGTATACTATGCATAATGCCACTGCCAGAATGCCAACATAAAAGCCCGCCACGAAAAATCGTCGATTGAAGCTGCAGTGACTAGAAAAGCAGCAGCCACATATAACTGCATATAAGGCAACACCAGTTAGTTCAGCAAATTGTGGCCGCCATTTTTCCGAGCATGCAGTTCACGTCAGAAACATCCGTGGACAGATATAAAAGCACTCCACCAGCCCGCACAGGTATACTAGATATAATTCCACTGCCAAAATGTCAATGAATATCAGTGGTACACCATTACAACTCAAAGAACAGAAACTTAGTTGACAAATATTATATTTCATAATATTATTTGAACTCTAATCTTTCAGGCCTTCGTCAATATGTCATCATAAAAAGAAACAAAGCAACCTCTTGCACGCCTTGTTGAGTACTGGGTACATGGAAAGCTACAGAGTTCCTATTTTCCGCGCATTGAGGTGTATAAGGTATATGGTCAACCTCCCATTTTTAATAGTCCAATCGTTGCTCTATGGGTAATTAGGTCAAAATCATGCACATATAAAGATCAGCCCACTGCGCTAAGAAAACAACGTAGTAGCTAGTGTGTGGACTACACTTGAATTCAAAGCTAGCAAACATTAAATAATAAACAACAACAAAACATTCCGATCATCTTTTCTACTCAGAAAATGTCATGGAACCCATTTAAGCCTCGGTCGACCTGGGAACTCATGTCAATTTTTTTAGAAAATGCCCGCCTTCATGATGAATCCGACACGTGACCACCGGACCAGCAGGCAAGCGTGTTATCGTCATTAAGAAACCGAGGCTCTCAATACAACGGCATGACCACGTGTAATTATGTATATATTTTTCAAGAGAGCTTAGACACGTTAGAATCCATTATATGATTAGTTACCTGTAATGTTATCAATATTTTCTTATTCTGTTATGAAATCTAGTATTAGATGTGAACATAAAAAGGTCGATTTGCACGCTTCGATGGCTTTACATTCTGTGATTGATGTGATTAAAATGTTTACTTATCCATGTTCGAGTTTTTTTTTTACCTCTTCTTCTTCTTGTTCTTCTTCTTCTTCTTGTTCTTCTTCTTCTTCTTCTTCTTCTTCTTCTTCTTCTTCTTCTTCTTCTTCTTCTTCTTCTTCTTCTTCTTCTTCTTCTTCTCTTGTTCTTGTTCTTGTTCTTGTTCTTCTTCTTCTTCTTCTTCTTCTTCTTCTTCTTCTTCTTCTTCTTCTTCTTCTTCTTCTTCTTCTTCTTCTTCTTCTTCTTCTTCTTCTCCTCCTTCTTCTTCATCTTCTTCTTCTTCTGCTTATTTTCCCTCTTCTCCTCATCCTCTTCTTCCCCTCCTTCTTTTCACAACAAACATGTTGTGCCTAGTCCATTACAGCTCCGGCCTTTTTCTCTTAATGTCTACAGGTTTCTCTAACTGGAGGATGGCATGGGTCATTCTAAGAGCCGCGTAGATCAAATCCTTGTGGTAATTGTTGTACCTGAAGGTTCTGCAGATTGTGGTGATGGCTCGATTAGGATCCTTCTTCCACTGAAAGTTGGTCAGGGTTTGCTAATAGCTCGGATATTGCGGATCACCAAGACAACTCTGCTGCTATCCTGAGCTGCTTCAATACCAGTTGTCTTGTGGTGGATCAGACCATTCTAGCAGAAATAATTGCGTCCATTAGCTCGCTTTTAACTTAACCGTAGTCCATATAAACATGCTACAACATCTAGTTCACTGAACTTATTTTTTCGTCTGGATTAGCTTTCCATTTTACCTCGTTATCCGGCGAACCCACTCCGACTTCTGAGATACTCGTAATTTACGTCCCCAAGTCGTGGACTAGAAGTCAAAATTATTGTCCAACTGACCGGTGTTGAACCCGCTACCTCGGCATCAGCACACCGGATTTTAAAAAGCGAGCGCTCATACCCACTGGGCATTCTGAGTTCCGACTATTCAAGTGAGACTGTCGGCCCGTGAAGAATGTCCGTTCACATTTTGACAACGCCCATCAAATCTTCCCACCTACGCCCTATCATGTAATTCCTCCACACCTTTCTCATGACTTCACGAGGGACAAACAGGTGATTACATTTGAGATTGATTGATTGATTGATTAATTAATTGATTGATCTAGGAATCGACACCACAGCATTCGGGGCATTCCCATAAGCGCTCCGTCCCCATCCTCAGCAGCCAGCGAAGAGTTCCAACACCAATAGTACCAGTAGCAATCTGATTATATGTCCGATTTCAGATTCATTGACGACCCCTTTATGTGGGAGAATCCTTTATCCCATAGCTACTTCAACCCTGGGATCGTCTCTTCACCTGCTGTAGTGAGTTCTAGTCGGCGTCTGTGGCTTAAGGGTAGTGAATGAAGTTTCACAATCCCGACATGGAGGGTTCGAAATAAACATCTGAAAATTTGGCAGCAGTTGTTTTGATTTTCATAATGGTATGAGCGTCAACCGATTTAAAAACAATGATGAATTCATCATCATCAAGTACCGTGCCGACTGGCGTAGGCGTTCATGACTCTCCACATATCTCGGTTTTTGTTTTTATATATATTCCTATATGCCACCGTCTCAATCCATCCAGCATTATTTCTCGTGGTCTGCCTCTGTCTCTCTTCCCCCTCGATCTTTCCAGCTTTCACGATGTTCTTCAGAGCTTCTCTTCTCATCACATGACCAAAAAACGCTGTTTGTCTCTTTCTTATTATTGTATATAATGTTCTAGTTTCATTAACCTCTTTAAGGCATTCGTTGTTAGTTACTTTGGCAGTCCAAGCAATTCGCAACATTCGTCTAAGGAACCACATCTCTGTTGTTTCCAATCTCTTCCTAATTTGTTCATTTATATTCCAAGATTCACAGTCATGAAACAAAACAGGTTCTATATAGCTCTTCAGCACTCTCTTTCTTACATTCAATTATAGTCACTTATTGCATAAGATATTCTTCATTTTCTGAAATGCAGCCTTTCTTGCTCTTTTCTGCGCTTGATCTCTATTGTGTATCTTTCATCTGATGTTATAAATTTTCCTAGATGTTTAAAACTATCCACTTGGTGAAGAATTTTCCCTTCTTTCTCTATTTCACATTTGGGTGTCACCTGTTTCTTTGATATCATCATTGTTACTGTTTTCTTGATATTCAAGGAGAGTTTTTTCTTTGCACTCTCTGTCACCACAATGTTCAACAATTGTTTTAGATCTATTGCATTATCCGCTATCAATACTGTGTCATCTGCATAGCGTATATTATTTATATTATAACCTCCAAATATTATTCCTGGCTTTTCTTTGATCTTTCTCATTATTGCTTCGCTATAGAGGGAGAAGAGATCCGGTGACAAAACACATCCCTGTCTTGCTCACAACTTTATGTGTTCATAATTTCCTTCTTTATTTCCCATTTTAATTGCTGCTGATTGGTTCCAGTAAATATTTTTTTTTATTATTCTGAGATCTTTCCCATCAATGTTAATATCTTCCAACATTTTAATCAGTTCATCATGTTTTACTTTATAAATGCCTTAGTATAATCTATGAAGCACAAATATATATCTTTCTTTGTCTCTACTGAACTTTCTAATAATGTTCGTAATATGTATATTGCATTGTTTGTATCTTTTCCTTCCACAAATCCATACTGTTCTTCACCAATTTTCATTTTTATTTTCTTCCTCGTTCTTCTCATTATAATTCTGAGTAGAAGCTTAGTGACATGATTAATGAGGTTAATCGTTCGAAAATCTTCGCATTCAATTGCTCCTGGTCTTTGTGGTATAGCTATAAATACATATTTCAACATATCGCTTGGTATATATCCACTGTTATAAATATCATTCAACATTTTGGTTGATACATTTACTCCAAATTCTCCCATTACTTCTAATTCTTCTATTGTGATTCCATCTGGCCCAGTTGATTTTCCTTTCTTCACATGCTTGATAGCGTCATCAACTTCTTCTTTTAGAATAGGTGGACCTTCTAAGTTATTTTCTTCTGTTAATTCTGCCCTTTCTCCATCATATTAGTCTCTTATATACTCATTCCACCTCTTCATTATAGCATCTTCCTCCAATAATATATTTCCTGTTTTTGATTTTAAACAACCTGTATTTATTCTTATTTTTCTTCCTGTAATCTCACTGATTTGTTTGTGCATATTTTTTGTATCTTTAATAGAATTTAATTCAATTTTCTTGCACTGTTCATTTAACCAACTTTCTTTTCCCTTCACACAATTATTTTTATTTCTTTATTTATCTCATTATATACATGCTTATAATTTTTACTCTTTTTTTCTTTTGGCCCTTAACTTTAATATGTCTTCAGTCATCCATTTCTCTGTGGAGTCTCTGTGGCGAAGTGGTCAAGCCGTTTGACGTTTGACTCGTGAGCCGAAGGTTGTGGGTTCGATTCCGGGCCGTGTCCTTCGGTTTGCGAGTTAAATGTTTCGGAGACTCCCATGGGTCGTCGCTAAAAGCTACGGAGTTCGTGCTTTGTGCGACGCTTTCCGTGCTGCGGAAAGAGACCGAGCCATATGGGATAAAAACCCGGAGCAATGAAGTCGACCCTGTCGACTTTTAAGCGACTTTTTTTTTTTCAGTCATCCATTTTTTCTTAGCCTTAGGCTTCTCTCCGGTAATATTCCTTTACTCGTTGGATGAATGGAATCCCTTAACATTTCCCATTGTTCGTTTATATTCTGTATTTAAGCTATTGCATTATACCTATTTTTCACAATCACTCTGTATTGTTCCTGAATTTCTTTTATCTACCTTCAAAACCTCTTTATTAAGTCTCATGTTCCTAACCACCTTTTGTATTCTATTCAGTCTTACTTTTATTATACGACAATGTTAAATTACTGAACGTAAAGTTGCCTAGAAGATCACAAACTCCCAAATCAAGCTGGGGTTAATTGCGACGTCGTGTAAAAAAATGGACACACAACTATCTTGAACGTGTTCTAACTCTATTTGGACAAACAACCAATCTAACGATCTGAAGGGTCACCATCATCATGTGCTTGCCATAAGGCGTAGACATTCACCTCTCTTAATTGACGTTGGTCCCAGTGTTCTGGGTCAATTGTAACAAAATTCCTCCATACATATCCATCCATCATGTGCCATGCCAGAAAGCGTAGGCAGTCATGACTCGCCATTTCACTCGATCACCAGCGTCGTAGATCAGCTCAGTGTTCTGTCTCTACCATGCCATGTGGCCAAGACTTCTCGGTCTTCCTCTTGGTCTGTTCCCTTCGATGTTGCCAGTTGTCACCAAGTTCTCCAATTCATTTCTTCTCATAACATGTCCAAAAAATTTTGACTTTCTACGTCTAATTTCTCTAATCAGTTTAAGATTTTCATTTGTTTCCTGTAGTACTTGATCATTTGTTTTTCTGTCTGTCCATGGAATTCTTTGCATTCTCCTCAGAAACCACATTTCTACAGCCATCAGATGTTTTTTCAGCTTGACTGCTCATTGTCCAAGTTTCACATCCATACAAAAGTCAGGCTCTATGTAGCACCTTAACACTCTTTTTCTCGTTTAAACTGACATCTTTTTATTGGTCAGTATGTTTTTCATCTTATTAAAGGCTACTTTTGCCAAGGCTATTCTTGTTCTAATCTCTTCAAGGCATCTCCGATCAGATGTTATGACTGTTCCGAGATAATTGTATCGATTCACTTGTTGAAGAATATTCCCATTTACTTGTATAATACATTGTGGCGCTTCTTTCTTCCTAGTGAAGACCATAATTTGTGTCTTTTTACAATTTAATTCTAAACCCAGTTGTTCACTGTCTGCAACAACTGCATCTACTAATTGTTGCAGATCCTGCTAATTGTCTGCAATCAATACTGTATCATCTGCAGATCTAATGTAATTGATGTTTTGTCCTCCAATGATGATTCCATTTATATCTTCTACATTTCTGAAAATAATTTCACTGCATAGGGAAAAAAGATCTGAAGACATTACACATTCCTGTCTCACACCTCTCTTAATAGGCTGATATTTTCATACTTCATTATCAATCCTTATGGCAGCTTGTTGTTACCATTATATGTTTTTAATAAGTCTAATGTCTTTCCCATCAATTTGTAAGTCTTCAAGCATATCTACCATGTTGACATGTCTTACTCTATCGGAAGCCTTTGTGTAGTCAATAAAGCAAAGATATATATCTTTGTTTATTTCTGTAGAACGTTCAATAACTGTTCGCAGCATATACACAGCATTTACTTTACCTTTTCCTTCTGCAAACCCACATTGTTCTTCCCCTATTTCAGGTTGTATTTTCTTTCTCACTCTTCGCATGATAACCCGTAGCAAAATCTTCATAATGTGACTCATTATACTAATTGTTCTATGTTGATCACATACCAAGGCTCCTGATTTCTTTGGGATTGCATTAAATATAGAATTAGATAATTCAGAAGGTATACCTCCGGTATCATATAATGTGTTCAGCAGTCTGGTGATTTGATCTATTCCATATTAGTCTAAAGCTTTAATCATTTCTGTTGTGATGTTATCTAAACCGGGGGTCTTGCCAGCTTTCATATGTTTAAGAACATTCCGAACCTTCATCTTCAAAATTGGCGGTCTGTCATTATTAAATCGAATATCGTACTTTTCATCTGTTATCATCATAAAGGTTTTTCACATAGTCTGACCATTCATGTAGAATCTGATCTTTTTTCTATTATGATTTTGCCATCTTTAGTTTTTAGACAGCCTGCTGATGTTCTTATTCTTTTATTAGTAAGTTCCTGAATTCTTTTGTGCACTAATTTGGTATTCAGACTGTTGTGTTGTTTTTAAATTTCTATGCAATTTTTCTCAAGCCACGCTTCTTTTGCCTCCTTACATAATATTCTCACTTGTCCGTGAATTTCTTCGTATTTGGCAGGATTATTTTTGTTGAGTCTTCTTGTCTCCATTAGTTGTAAAATTTCTTCAGTCATCCATTTCTTACGACCCACCTGCTTTAATTTTGGAATAGTTGTTTCTGCTGCCAAACTGATTTAATTCTTCAACATTTCCCATTGATCATCCACACCCTGAAATAGGATCTCTAGATCAGACAATACATCAGATCTGTTCTGTACTTCTATGTTGAATTTGTTTAGTATTTCCATGTCATTTTTCAGTGTACACAGATCATATTTAGTGTTTCCGGTTATATACTCGACTTTCTTTAACTGTACCCTGTAAGTACCTGTATGTAATCTGTGGTTACTATAACAATCAGCACTGGGAACTGTTTTTGCAATTGTTAACGCATTTCGAAACCTTCTGCTAATCAAAATGTAGTCAGTCTGGTTTCTAATCCTGCTATTACGACTCCTCCATGTCCATAATCTTCTATTGTGTTATTTACACCAGGTGTTTCCTACAATCATTTCCTGCTCTTTTGCCCACTCTACACGTTTGTATCCTCTTTCGTTTCTCTCTTCCAAACCATGGTTTCCTACTGTGTATCTATCACCTTGATTTCCTACTTTTGCATTGAAGTCCCCTATTATGATGTTTATTTCTGAATTTTTACATTTCTTTAAAGCAGACTCAATGTCGTTATAAAATTCCTCTACACTATCTTCACTGGATTCTTCTGTTGGAGCATATATTTGAATAACGTTTATGCTAAAAGGTCTGCCGCTTAATTTAACTTATATATACTTTGATCAAAACGTGTCACTTCTCACAGCCTCTCTCTCTCTCTCTCTCTCTCTCTCTCTCCCTCTCTCTCTCTCTCTCTCTCTCTCTCTCTCTCTCTCTCTCTCTCTCTCTCTCTCTCTCGCCAACCACTGATCTTTAAAGGAGTCACAATATCCTCTACTCTCACAGTATGACCAAAGCGTCTCTTTCTTATAGTTGCGATAAATAGTTAGTATGATAGTTAGTCGTTCAATCGGGCGGTCGGTTGGTCGTTCTGTCTGTCGGTAGGTCAGCCGATTAGTTAATTAGTTGGTTGGTTGGTTGGTCGGTTGGTCGGTTGGTCGGTCGGTCGGTCGGTCGGTCGGTCGGTTGGTCGGTGAGATAGTCAGTCTTGTGGTTGTGGTAACACTTCACCACTCGACAGACTACCAGTCAACAGTGGCTCTTATAATAGGAAAGTTTTATTTTTATTTTTCGTGGTGTAGGTGATGGTGACCCAAGGGTTTCACAACACTTCGCGGTAGAAAAAAAATGAATGAATGAATGAATGAATAAATGAATGAATGAATGAATTAATGAATGAATCAAACATTGCAGCAAAACTTCGAATTATGAACTGTGTAAATGTGAGATTTCTGAAAGATATTTTCACGGTACACAATTTTAGGAATCTTGTCTATAGAACTCGATGCGTCCAAATGTGATCAATAGCCGATTCGGTAAAAGAAGACAGAAATAAAATCTCTGTACGGAAAGGACTGGCTTACAGTCATCTTCAGGTATCATTGGCTCCAACGTTTCACCGAGCAATTTTCTTCGCTGAATAAATAGAAAGAATGTAATGGCTTTTGAATTCAGGGATAGATATCTATGCCCATCAGTGATATCTCCTTGTGTGTGTTTAAAACATGGCATAGTGCAAAG
The DNA here is from genome assembly GCA_963921405.1 of Cepaea hortensis. Lineage (NCBI taxonomy): Eukaryota > Metazoa > Mollusca > Gastropoda > Stylommatophora > Helicidae > Cepaea > Cepaea hortensis. The sequence continues at coordinate 30,437,140 of OY992880.1, forward strand.
CGGGCTAAGTTTCCATACATTGGTACGGAGTTCAGTTATCTGTAGTGGCCGAATAAATAAACAAGAAAGAGGAAGTAAAGTGAAAGAAAGTCAAATCAGGGAGCCGATTCGCGTAGGGCTAGCTGCTGGAGTGCTGCCCTAGTGTCATGGGTTTGAATCGGAAACGAGGGCTAGCGAAGGCTAGTCGCCGCAGCGTCAGACGTTTTCCGTTATGTTGTATGGTGTATTATGGTGTATTATGTAAATCTGCATTACTTTGTGTTATTTCATACTGTTTACATTTCCACCGGCTCCGTGGCGAGGAGATTACGGACACAGCTTGTAATTCTGCATACCGTGCTCGAACATACCTGCGGGCCATTTCGCAGCAGACCGCCTTGCATTATGAAATGGGATGGGTGCCGGTCGTTCAGAAAGCAATGGAAAAGTACTGAACGTAAACTTGCTCAGGAATCACGAAAAGCCAAACAATATGGGGTTGACTGCGATATCTTGTAAAGGATATGCTGCTAACTTTTACATTTCAATAGCTTCACCGCAGATCCACTCATTTTATTTATATTGCATACCGTGCATATTGCATACCGTGCATGTCGTAAGGTACGACAAAGGAGGTTTGTCGTGAGGCTGGCTGTCTCATCCTGTAGAACAGTGTAGCAAATCTAACCAATATTGAACAAGTCTACAAAGTGCTTGGGGTGAGTTGGGTGAGGGCTTTTGCTTCATTGAGAAACGACTGGCAGAAGATGCACAAGAGGAAGAGAGCTGCGAAGGGTGGTGAGTCTTTTTGGCTGGCTGTGAAAAGAGCTATTTTCTACGAAGGACCTGAAGACAATGAAATTAAGTGAGGGGAAATGGGTGAAAGTAAAATATAACGGCCGATTAGAAGTTCAATAAGAGGTATGATACGGTTCTTGTAATATATACAAACACAACAACCGCAAAGTATGGTACATTGTTGCTAAGGGGTTCCTGTGGCATGATAACCTTTGTTAGAGGTTGCGAGAGGAAGTCACATCGTTGCTAGGATTTCAGGGATATGTATGATACATCGTTGCTAGGGTTGCAAGGATTTTGGTACATCGTTGCTAGGATTGCAGGGATATGTATGATACATCGTTGCCAGGGTTGCGGGGATGTAACACATCGTTGTTAGGGGTTGATGGGGTAAAGCATATCGTTGCTAGGGGTTGCTTAGATATAGCACATCGTTGTTAGGGGTTACACTGGTATGGCACATCGTTGTTTGGGGCTGTTTGGATATGACACATCGTTGCTAGGGGTTTCTAGGGTAACACATATCGTTGCTAGGGGGTGTTAGGATATGATACATCGTTGCTGGGGGTTGATTGGATATAACACATCGCTGTTAGGGTTGCAATAATATGGTACATCGTTGCTAGAGGTTGCTGGGGCAAGAGGCATCGTTGCCAGGGGTTTGCTTCCAGGTTCCAGGAAGCTGTAACTGCACGTTAAGACCACATGATTTAACATCACACACCATCTTGTAGAGAATCATTTAAAGCAAACAATTTGAAAAGAAACAAATCTTCAAGCACAATTAAGACACTCGATGGGTCAAATAATACATGGTACGTAACGACACGCGGAACGTGCACTTTGTAAATACTTTGTAAATTATCTTACACAAATACCACAGCTGTGGGTTCATAAACATGTTTAACCACCTGTCCCGGACAATAGTAAAATGCACATTAATGGCTCATGATAAAATCGTGGTTTGCTTTCATTTGTCCTTTGTCCAAGTTCTACCAACTCTAGGCAAGCTTGCAAGAGGTATACAACGATACAAGTGGGAAGATAACATCAAGAAATGAACGAAGAGCAAATTGACAGAGTGTACAGTCACGGAGAAACAGACAGCGTTGGAGATCCACTGCAGACAATCTTTATTGTGGAGACGGCACTTGATTGATTAATTGAAAGATGTGCCACCTTACGTACATATTCAAAAGACATCTGGTTTTCTCCACAGATTCAAGCTCTACATGTTTGTAGCAATCAATCTCCAGCATATACACACATACACACATACTACACAGGCCTTAAACCCTCAATCAAATTAATGAGCTATTCTATTTTTATTTCACCCTTTATTCCCCCATTGGGAACTACATCCTCAATCAACATACTCCAAGTCGTCCTACCCTAAGCCACTTCGTGCAACTAAGTCCATGTAATGAGGTATTACTTTATAAAACTTAAGCATACAAATAAATCAACATGAACAAATTGTCCAGAGTAGCTATCAGGTTCAGCTACGAAACATTGATTTCAAACACATCACAGGGGTCAGTATGACCGAATGGATACGAGCACTCGCTCTAAAACTTCCACTGTGCTTATGCCGAGCTGATTCAACACCTACACCGGTCAGCTGGACTAAAATTATAACTGCCCGTCCTTGACTTGGGGGCGTAAATATAAAGTATCTCAGAATATGGAGTGGATTTTCCTGATGGCGAGGGACCCTGGTAATGGGGAAAGGTAATCCATAATCAGAAGTAATTGCATGTGCGTGGAATACGCTTGAGTTCAAAATGAGCGAACGGAAAATAATCATTACTCTTTTTTTACCCATCATATCCACTAATCACTTCTCTGTTCGGCTCGAACTATTAGTATGTAAAGTGGTTTGTGGTATATTATGCGTAAATAGACTTTCTGTACTCATAAGACGGACTAATTAGCCGATAAAAGATTGTTTGCCATGAACAGAAAATTTTGCAGTGGTATTCAGAAAATTAGCCAGATCACGCTTGACTATAAGCCGATCTCTACAAAATGAAGGCAGCTCAAAATGACTTGCTAAAATGGTTCCCAGATCCGGAACACAGAATGCAAACGTGCATTCTATTTGGTGACGTGAGAGCTCAGACCTGGCCCCAGGAGACAACAGTGAAGAGAAAGTGGGACACAGCCAACGACCTTCTATTGAGGACTGGATTCATGGAGACAAAATAGCTCTTTGTTTTAGACTCCGGAGCACAGAAACTGATACAAGGAGGAGGAGGAAAGGAGGAGGGGGGAGGAGAACGGAAAATATCAGGAATAGGAGGGGAGGGGAATGGCGGAAATGAGGAGGAAAAAGAGACAAATGTAGACAAAATGGAGGCGGAGAAAAGGGGGCGAGAAAGAACACAGGCAGAAGTAGAAGAGAAATTAGAGGAAGGTTGGCGGAGGTGGAGAAGTAGAAATTAACAGAATGAGGAAGGCAAGTGAAGATGAAGGAGAATAAGAAAGAAACAGAAGGAGATAGAAGGAGAAGCAGGAAGAAGAGGAAGCAGATTCGTAGGTTGCCCACAGCAATCACTGGTGAATCCAATCTCCACTATTACAAAGTCAGTTAGGTAGCTCCTACTAACACCTTAGATTTCATCAATGATGTTGAATGAAATAATGTATAAGAGGAAATAGAGAAGAAGGGCAGAATGTCAGACGGGCCTGCGTGCCAAATTTTTAACCATTTGAAAATAAAGTTCGTTCGTTCGTTCATTCGTTCGTTCGTACGTTCGTTCGTTACCTTCGAGGCGACTACAGTATTTAGGAATTAATCTTCAGCCAACAACAAATAGCTCTACATTCTACCATAAATGAAGACTTCTTCTCTCAGGCCATAATACTCAGTCAACAAGGAAACTTAAAATCTTTGATGAAATCTGAGCCAGTTTACCTCTACGGCGAATAGCCTGACAGTTTACTCTTCCTGTCTCAGACTTGCGACCATGTCACTGTACTTCTCCATCACTGTACTACTCCTCGGTTGTCGACTCATATGGAACTGTCAGTTCAATCAACGTTAGCGGTTTAGCCGACGAGGCGTGAAGTACAATGTCAGGTCGCCATCGAAACTGTTGGATCACTGTCGGGTACGCACCAGGGCCATTCAGGTCAACCATTAGCTCCCAATCATCCGCGCCATCGAAAATGGACGATAAGTCAGCAGCCAACAAGAACTCACAATTGTAAAAGACTGGTTTTTTAAAGACAAAACTGTGGCAATTGAAATTGTTTGAGCATGTAAAACGACATAAACATCCAAAACAAAGAGTTGATTATGAAGGGAAGTGTATAGAGGAGGCGGTTAATAGGAAGATCACAATGTAGATGGATACAAGATGTAATAGATAACTTACACATGGCAGCGACAGAGAGACGGGACACATGGTTTTCTTCAAAATGCAATTTGGAAAGACGGCCGTGGGGTGAGAAAAGTTGCACACGGAAAAGGTTGCTTGATAATGGTGCCCACTACTTTGAAGACGTGTGCAAACGGATTGTCATTCTTGACACAATAGCAACATTAAAGATTCCATAATGGAAAAAAAAAAACAACTAAATTGACATATTGAGTTGAATTGACTCCAGAACCGAAATCATAGCCCTCGGGATATTCCCAAGCATGGTCCGTACTCATCTTTAACAGCCAGTAAAGAGTCCCAATAATTATGGTACCAGTAGAAGTCTGATTATGTGTAAGTCTGGGCGTTCTTTGGAGTTGACATATGGAGGTAACTATTTCATTAAGCAGCAGCATCCAAGCAGATTTTCTTTAATTGCCCAAGCGGACACAGTCTAAAATGTTTTGGACATGTTTTGGAAAGTAAAGGCGGCCTACCTGATACTGACCACAGTTACGACTAGTCTGTAAAATTGGGGTCTAGCACGATTTCGCAATGTGCCTTAAGGAGTTTAAAAGGGTTCTTTATATACTTACTTATACCCTTCGGCCCCATGGGTAATAACTGCCCAATATCTCGACACTCTACTTCCTATTGATCTGATCAACTGTTACAATGAGTTCAGGTTTTCTTCCTCTCATCAGTTAGCCACAGACTGTCCCCTCGTTTCTGTGTACGTCTGAGCTAAAATTATTTAGTGTTTTATTATTCTTCACCTTCTTCCCCCCCCCCCCCAATCCCCTCCTCGTATTACTCTTCTACTTCTACTTCTGTATTGCCTTCTTCTGTTTGTTCTTCATCAATTCTTCTTCTTCTTCTTCTTCTGCTGCTGCTGCTGCTGCTGCTGCTGCTGCTGCTGCTGCTGCTGCTGCTGCTGCTGCTGCTGCTGCTGCTGCTACTACTACTACTACTACTACTGCCTATTCTCTCAGCCGAGTCGCCCTTTCTATGTTTGTTGATGACTAATTGGATTGAAGTATCGAGTCTTACTACATTTCCACGTCGTCGCCTTTCACAACATGCATGTCAGGTTAGCGTGCTATAATTCTTTGCGTCCTACATGAGGCCCATTTCAGCACAGTCGAACGTGTTGTGTCTTTGGCCTACCAAACACATACATCACTCTCGTGGACAAACTCATGGCAGTTTCAACATTATTTCTGTAAAACTAAATCTCATGGGCATCAGGGGATTTCCTTCCGTGTTTACTGGTTGTCTGGGATCCACAGTCATACGTTTTAATTTGTTCTATACAACAGATAATAAATCTATTTCTAAATTGTAATGACAAGAACGTTTTCTTAATCACATACATGAGAACATATTGTACCCCTCGGTGTTACGTAATTGAAAATAAATTCGCATAAAGAATATATGTAATGTTTACACGGAAACGCCTATTAGATATCTTTCTTCCACAAAATATTGCAATGGTTAAAAATGTACGGTGAGTTGATGATTCTATCTCGGTATCCCTACCTGGAATACGGCGATGGTGAAGTTACACTAAGTGTTAATACTTTTAGCATGGTGGACACTAACTACTGCATTAGTTAACTTAAAGTGTGAGCTGAAGATTTCATCATTATACCACTACGTAAAATACTGCGATGGTTAACATCCAATAATGGTTCATGCATCCACCACGGTACCCATGCGCAGTATACTTCGATGAGTAACTTATACTGAGTGTTTATACTTCTATCACGGTAGTCCTACGTGAAATGCTGCGATGCTTAACTTGCACTGAGTGTTTATACTTCCACCATGGTATTCCGACGTGAAATACTGCGATGGTTAACTTACACTGAGTGTTGATGCTTTCATTACTGTACTCCTACGTGAAATACTACATAGGGTAACTTACACTGAGTGTTGATGCTTTCACTGCGGTACTCCTACGTGAAATACTAGGAAGGTTAACTTACACTGAGTTTTGATGCTTCACCACGGTACTCCTACTTGAAATACTACGATGGTTAACTTACATTGAGTTTTGATGCTTCACCACGGTACTCCTACTTGAAATAATATGATGGTTTAACTTACATTGAGTTTTGATGCTTCACCACAGTACTCCTACTTGAAATACTACGATAGTGAACTTACACTGAGTTTTGATGCATCACCACAGTACTCCTACTTGAAATACTACGATAGTTAACGTACACTGAGTTTTGATGCTTCACCACAGTACTCCTACGTGAAATACTACGATAGTTAACTTACACTGAGTTTTGATGCTTCACCACAGTAATCCTACTTGAAATACTATGATGATTAACTTACACTGAGTTTTGATGCTTCACCACAGTACTCCTACTTGAAATACTATGATGGTTAACTTACACTGAGTGTTGATACTTTCATCAATGTACAATTATGACTAACAATATAGTATGCTTGAGTTTGATTTGTTAATCGTGGAACTCCACATATCATTACTGCTCTTTTATTAACACTATTTACAATTATTGTAAAATTATGGTAACACTGTTTATGGTACTGGGGGAGCCTCAGTGGCATAGTGGCTAGACATTCGCCTGTTAACCCGGGGGTCTTAGATCAATCCGCAGTGGACGAATTCGGATTTGTAAACATTGACCTGGGCACCGAGGTCGACCCAGCCTAAAATTAGGTACCAAGAATGTCTTGGGAAGTAAAGACAGCAGGCGTGACACTCATCACCCATTGAGTGGCGATTGGTCTATAAACAATATGTGTCTAACACTATATACCAAATGAGCTGTAAGGCGTGATGAGGGTCCTTTACCTTTACTTTTACTCCTGGCATTAATGCAGGATTTCCCCCACCAGTTACGATACTGTCACCTGCAGAAGATGATGGATCTACCGATATCAGAACTGCGGATATAGCTAGACCAATGACAGACAGAACGGACTGGCACAGTGTAATAGCAACACTGGGTCGTGAGTGCAAATAATGGGCATCGGGCCGCACATAGTTTTAGGTGCAACAACTGATTCAGAGTAAAACACATCAAGGTTACATTGTGATCTATACTGATGGGTCAGTCGTGAGAAACAAACAGGGTGGTTGGGGTTTCATTGCGAAGGCTAATGGACAATTCTTGAAAAAGGAGAGTATGGCATATGAGGCTACGACCTCCAGCATGAGAATGGAGGTGGGACCAGTCGCAACGGCATTCCGTTGGTTAGATGTGCAACTGCAACACACATTGTTTTCATCACGGCCTCAAGGAGTATGCTTAGTAAGGTGGAAAAAGGAATGTTTCGTGTAGAATGGCTCACATCACTTCAGGGGTCACAGTTTGTGAAAACTGTATGAAAGTTTTGCCCTGACCATGCGTGAGTTCGGGACAATGAACAGACTGATGGGCTGGCAGGGAATGCACCTATTGGTGGTAGATTACTTATGTACAAGGAAGAGGTGGTCGTGTGCCTGTGGGACCAGGTGGAGAAGGTCGATGAACAGAGTGAGAACCCGTATGTGGAAAGGATGAGATTGCGGGAAATTGGATGGGGATTCTGGTAGAATCTCACAACTGAGATGGAAGTCTAGGAGAACTTTCAATCAGAAAGCGGTAGGAACGATTAGTAGTATGACTCTTCGCTGGCTGTTGAACGAGAGGACGGTGCGCATGTGGAAGTGTTCTGCAGTGATGTCAGTTCTTAGTTTAACTCAACTCAACTCAACTAAACAGTGAATGGTGATAGTTATATTACCACAGAATTACTCAATATGATTTATGATTTTACCACAAGATTTTGTATCACCATCTATGGCATTACCGTAGGATTATAATTCACCATTAATAATATTACTGCGGGAATATTTAACACTATTTACGACACGATTGCAGGGTTATTGAACACCTTTTGTAGTAATAATAAAGGAATATTTAACACTGTTTATGATATTACTGCAGGATTATGCAACATCTTATGATATCACTCCATGATATACACGTACAAATATTAACACATACACAAATATACTTATACATATACATACATACGCACATACACACATACGCTTATACATGCATTCATACACACATTATACATGCATACGTTTGTCAGTAACCGTCAGTTACTGCATACACCCATATACATATACACGCATTTATACACACATGATAAAACATACGTATGCCAGTAAACCCCAATTGCCACATACACACATACACATATACACATACATACATACACACGCATTCTTACACACATCATACATACATACGTATGCCAGTAAACCTCAGTTACCACATACACACATATACACGCATTCATACACACACCATACATGCATACGTTTGTCAGTAAACCTCAATTACCGCATTCACACATACAAATATGCACGCATTCATACACACAGAATACACCCAATACATACATCTGTCAATAAACCTCAATTTATATGAGCTAAAAATCAAATTACTATATTTATTTTTTTAGGATGCCTCTATATTTCTGTATTCTTCTTCATTTAATCCTAATGCAATTAATTAAAGTTTGTTATTTCCTCTGGAGTGGAACTATTTTCTCTAATCAAATAGCCTACAAAAGCTTACACCAACGGTGCGAAACAAATTTCCGATGAATTTTCCATTATTAAAGATTATCAAAAGATTACTCTCTTAATTTTTAACAAATTAATTAATTGTGTTGAATTCAAGGGCCGTGTTCTTCACATTGTTAAACAATATTTCATAGCTTTTAATTTGTTTTCTCATTCAGAATACATAATAATGGTCGGCACATTGCACGACTTCGGTGTCACCTGACATAATCCCACGTTTCTTCTTATTCGTCTTCTGCTTCATCTTCTTCTTCTTCTTCTTCTTCTTCTTCTTCTTCTTCTTCTTCTTCTTCTTCTTCTTCTTCTTCTTCTTCTTCTTCTTCTTCTTCTTCTTCTTCTTCTTCTTCTTCTTCTTCTTCTTCTTCTTCTTCTTCTTCTTCTTCTTCTTCTTCTTCTTCTTCTTCTTCTTCTTCTTCTTCTTCTTCTTCTTCTTCTTCTTCTTCTTCTTCTTCTTCGTCTTCTTCTTTCTCCTCTTCTCCTTCTGCCGGCTCCGTAGCGAAGGTGCACGGGCGCAGTTCGTAATCTCGCATACCCACGTTCGAAACACAGCTGCGGGCGATTTGGCAGCAGACCGCCTTGCTTTGGTATTTTACGAAATGGCATGGGTGCTGGTCGTTCAGAAAGCAATGGCAAACTACTGAACGTAAACTTGCAAACAATGCTGGTGTTGACTGCGACGTCCTGTAAAGAATATGCAACTAACTAGCTAACTTATTATTATTATTATTATTATTATTATTATTATTATTATTATTATTATTATTATTATTATTATTATTATTATTGCATCATACAATTTCCAACAAATAGTACAACAAGCTACTAAAGTAACAAAGTCATCTTAAACAGTCATAGATCACATTTATGTAACTCGCTCAGACAACATCATAGAATGCACCGTACCCAATTGTGCAATGAGTGATCACTACCCAATATGCTGCATGTGGTCTAAAAAAGGAATTAAAACTCCTAAACATAAATACATAAGTGTAAAATATATAAGTTACAAAAATTTCAACCAAAACGCATTTTTACAGGACCTGCTCAGTTCACTTCTAAACAATGTTTATCAGCTTCCTGAACCGGATGATGCTCTGGAATTCTGGATGAAAACCTTTATTGATGTTTTTGATAGATATGTGACAATCAAGGAAGTTCGAGTACAACACCACGTCAAGCCACCTTGGATCACCCAGGAAATACTTGAAATTATGAGAGACAGAGATAATGCACATAAAAAGCGGGATCTCAGAGCATACCGTACTCTTAGAAACAAAGTTAAATATACCATACGACGGGAAAAGAAAAATTACTTTAAGAGCTTAGTACTGGATAAAACAAATAGTAGGGATATATGTTATATGGAAGGTAATTAACACCTTCACAAACAAGTATAACTTCCGAAATTCTTTACCATCAAATCATATTACATGCGACCAATTCAGTAATTTTTTTTTCAAACTGACATAGACCAGTTGAAGGCTTCGATACCTAATTCTCCTTGCAACTTATCTTTACTGTCATCGTTTTGCGAGAATAGATGCTCCCGTGATATTCTTTCCGAAATACCGCTAATGACAATCACTGAAGTATTCACTTACCTCAGTAACCTTAAAAAAAAAAAAAAAAAAAAAAAAAACCTCATCTGGGTTAGATGGAATCAGCAACCGGATTCTCCGTTGTGCTGCGCCAGTGATCTGTATATCACTAACTTATGTATATAATCAGTGTCTCACCAAAGACCACTTTCCATCAGCTCTCAAAATCGCTAAAGTGTATCCTCTTCTTAAATCTGGTTCATTGGACAATGGTCTCCCGAACAATTACAGACCCATTTCCTTATTATCATCACTATCTAAGCCACTAGAAAAACACATCCATAAAGTAACATTGCAGTATTTAGTTCGCAACAAGCTTATTGTTGACAGCCAATAAGGGTTTTTACCAAAATATTCTTGCCATACGGCCCTAACAAACATGATAGAAAATTGTACCAGAATATAAACAACAACAGTCTATGTGCAACTGTGTTTATTGATTTCAGTAAAGCATTTGATATGATGCCGGTCTCTCTGGCTCAGGGTAACACCACTTTCTCCGTAATCCCGTTTATCCACACAGGGTCTCGCAGCGAGGCGAGAACTGGAAGCGGTTCGACCCGCGCTCGTAACTTGCGGGATAATGAGCCGGCCGCTCAGAAAGCAATGGCAAACTACTGATCGTAATCTTGCCAAGAAATCAACATACAGCTGAAAGATGCTGGTGTTGACAGCGATGTCCTGTAAAGGATATGCAAAAAAACATTTGATATGATAGACCATGTTATTTTAATTAAAAAACTTGAGACAATGAAAATTGGCCCTAATGTAGTCACTCTAATATCATATTTTCTATCAAACAGAAAGCAAGTAGTATCACATAATAAATCTCTGTCTCAAACCACTACCTTCAATATTGAAGTACCGCAAGGTTCTATTCTTGGCCCTCTATTATTTGCCATATATATTAACGATCTACCTTTGCACCTTTCGTCGTCCTGCGATCTATTTGCAGACGACTGTACATTGTATACAAACGCTGAAAACTGTATTTTGCTGGAGTCGTCTTTGCAACAAGAATTAAATAATGTAGTTAGGTGGAGCTATGCAAACCGTATGCAAATTAACATCACTAAAACAAAATCAATGTTATTAACAACCAGACAAAGACTTCAAACTCTAAGCTCACACACATCACTTCAACTTCACATCGATAACATGCCAGTAGAAAGTGTAACTGAGCACAAAACATTAGGCCTAATCATTGATAGAAACCTAACCTTTAATTCCCACGTTCAAGCGCTCATTAAACAAACAGCGAAAAAAGTCTACCAACTTAAAAACTTCCTTAATGAGGACACAAGGAAAATATTCTATACTTCTCATATACAGACACATTTTGACTACTGCTCTACAATCTGGGATGGTTGTTCTAATTCAAACACCAAGCGACTTTACTCACCCCAGAAACGGGCCATGAGTCTAATTTATAGCAAACATTTATCTGACAATCCTAGCCTGCATAAACGCCTTCAGTTACAACCACTCCGCAAACGCCTGCTTTTCAATAAGGCTAAACTAATTCACAAAATCCTACATCGGAATGCCCCAAATTACTTTTGGTCATTGTTTAAAATATAATGCTAGACACAGTAAACGTTTAAATATATTACACATTCCGAAGCCTAGGATTGACTTATACAAAACAAGCTTAACGTACTCTGCAGCTCAGCTGTGGAACAATCTTCCTCAAGAAATCACAGACATCACCAATCCCTATTCATATAATCGCAAATTATTCGAACACTATCTCAGTACGGATTACCTTCCCCCTTAATAATAGAAATAATAATAATAATAATAATAATAATAATAATAATAATAATAATAATAATAATAATAATAATAATAATAATAATAACAAAACCCTAGTATAACAGCCAGTCCCCTTTTGGTAGGCCAGTATATTCCACATACTAATAACAAGTGTCAGACCAGTATCTAATATTACTGAGTCGTGTAGTTTTGATGTTCGCATTTTGCCCATGCTTTTATAATGCATACCTTTTATATTGTTGCTGTTCTCAGTTAGCCTTGAATGATGTGTGAATGAAATAATGTATGAAAGAGAGTGATAGAAGGGCAGAATGTTAGACGGGCATGCGTGCCCAATTCTTAACCCTTTGAAAATAAAGTTTATTCGTTCGTTCGTTCGTTCGTTCTTCTTCTTCTTCTTTTTCTTCTTCTTCTTCTTCTTCTTCTTCTTCTTCTTCTTCTTCTTCTTCTTCTTCTTCTTCTTCTTCTTCTTCTTCTTCTTCTTCTTCTTCTTCTTCTGAAGGAGCCTGGTCAGAACCATTCCTCGGCGATCATGACTTTCCAGTTCTCTCTATTATTTATTATTTTGAAGATGTTGATCTTGTTCGTATTATTATTTGTTGATCAGCTGTTTAACCTGTCGTTGTTTTCCTCTTCCCCATTGCCCAGTATTTTATCAGTTAAAGCTTATTTCTCTATTTTTCCACTTCCATTGACATGTCACATACGATGTCAGCATTCCCGAAAGGATAAGAGCAGTCGCTGTTAAACTTCCGATTTGCTGATGTCGAGGTAGTGGATTCAATCCTTACACCGGTCAGTTGGACTAAAATTCTGATTTCTCGTCCTTTACTTATTAAGTAAATTACAAGTAATTCGAAAGTCGAAGTGTGTTCGCCTTATTTCGAGGGATACTGGTCATAAAGTAAAGCTAATCCACTCGCAAACATCAGTTCACCAGAAGCAGTAGCACATGTATGGACTACGCTTGGATTCAAAGCGAACGAATGCAAAGTAAACACAAAAACATGTGTCACATAAATTTCATTTTTATTTTTCTTATCGATATGATGTGTGTTCCTCAAACACTTGATGTGTAGTCTTCATACACTTGATGTGTGGTGCTCAAAGACTTGATGTGTGGTCCTCAAAGACTTTATGTGTGTTCCTCAAACACTTGATGTGTAGTCTTCATACACTTGGTGTGTGGTCCTCAAAGACTTTATGTGTAGTCTTCATACACTTGGTGTGTGTGCCTCAAACACTTGATGTGTGGTCCTCAAACACTTGATGTGTGTTCCTCAAACACTTGATGTGTAGTCTTCATACACTTGATGTGTGGTCCTCAAAAACTTGATGTGTGGTCCTCAAAGACTTGATGTGTGGTCCTCAAACACTTGATGTGTGGTCCTCAAACACTTGATGTGTAGTCTTCATAACTTGATGTGTGGTCCTCAAAAACTTGATGTGTGGGCCTCAAACAATTGATGTGTGTTCCTCAAACACTTGATGTGTAGTCTTCATACACTTGATGTGTGGTCCTCAAACACTTGATGTGTGTTCCTCAAACACTTGATGTGTAGTCTTCATACACTTGATGTGTGGTCCTCAAACACTTGATGTGTGTTCCTCAAACACTTGATGTGTAGTCTTCATACACTTGGTGTGTGGTCCTCAAACACTTGATGTGTGGTCCTCAAACACTTGATGTGTGTTCCTCAATCACTTGATGTGTGTTCCTCAAACACTTGATGTGTAGTCTTCATACACTTGATGTGTGGTCCTCAAACACTTGATGTGTGTTCCTCAAACACGTGATGTGTAGTCTTCATACACTTGATGTGTGGTCCTCAAACACTTGATGTGTGGTCCTCAAACACTTGATGTGTAGTCTTCATACACTTGGTGTGTGGTCCTCAAACACTTGATGTGTGTTCCTCAAACACTTGATGTGTAGTCTTCATACACTTGGTGTGTGTGCCTCAAACACTTGATGTGTGTTCCTCAAACACTTGGTGTGTGTGCCTCAAACACTTGGTGTGTGTGCCTCAAACACTTGATGTGTGTTCCTCAAACACTTGGTGTGTGTGCCTCAAACACTTGGTGTGTGTGCCTCAAACACTTGATGTGTGTTCCTCAAACACTTGGTGTGTGTGCCTCAAACACTTGGTGTGTGTGCCTCAAACACTTGATGTGTGTTCCTCAAACACTTGGTGTGTGTGCCTCAAACACTTGATGTGTGTTCCTCAAACACTTGATGTGTAGTCTTCATACACTTGGTGTGTGTGCCTCAAACACTTGATGTGTAGTCTTCAAACACTTGATGTGTGGTCCTCAAAGACTTGATGTGTGGTCCTCAAACACTTGATGTGTGGTCCTCAAACACTTGATGTGTAGTCTTCATAACTTGATGTGTGGTCCTCAAAAACTTGATGTGTGGTCCTCAAACACTTGATGTGTGTTCCTCAAACACTTGATGTGTAGTCTTCATACACTTGATGTGTGTTCCTCAAACACTTGATGTGTAGTCTTCATACACTTGATGTGTAGTCTTCATACACTTGATGTGTGGTCCTCAAACACTTGATGTGTAGTCTTCATAACTTGATGTGTGGTCCTCAAAAACTTGATGTGTGGTCCTCAAAGACTTGATGTGTGGTCCTCAAACACTTGATGTGTGGTCCTCAAACACTTGATGTGTAGTCTTCATAACTTGATGTGTGGTCCTCAAAAACTTGATGTGTGGTCCTCAAACACTTGATGTGTGTTCCTCAAACACTTGATGTGTAGTCTTCATACACTTGATGTGTGGTCCTCAAACACTTGATGTGTGTTCCTCAAACACTTGATGTGTAGTCTTCATACACTTGATGTGTGGTCCTCAAACACTTGATGTGTGGTCCTCAAACACTTGATGTGTGGTCCTCAAACACTTGATGTGTGGTCCTCAAACATTTGATGTGTGGTCGTCAAACACTTGATGTGTGTTCCTCAAACACTTGATGTGTAGTCTTCATTGACTTGATGTGTGTTCCTCAAACACTTGATGTGTAGTCTTCATTCACTTGATGTGTGGTCCTCAAAGACTTGATGTGTGGTCCTCAAAGACTTGATGTGGTCCTCAAACACTTGATGTGTGGTCTTCATACACTTGATGTGTAATCCTCAAACACTTGATGTATGGTCCTCAAACACTTGATGTGTAGTCTTCATACACTTGATGTGTGGTCCTCAAAGATGTGATGTGTGGTTCTCAAAGACTTGATGTGTGGTCCTCAAAGACTTGATGTGTGTTCCTCAAACACTTGATGGTGGTCTTCAAACACTTGATGTGTGGTCCTCAAAGACTTTATGTGTGTTCCTAAAAGACTTGATTTGTGTTCCTCAAACACTTGATGTGTGGTCCTCAGGGACTTGATGTGTGGTCCTCAGAGACTTGATGTGTGGTCCTCAAAAACTTGCAGCTCCGTACATCCCAGAGTTTTTGTTTCTTCCTTGTTCTCCATATTCTCGACTTTCTTCTCAAAAACATCTCCACTACCGCTAATTTCTTTGCCAATAATTTATTGATAATCATCAGATATCTGCAGCCGTCGCAGGGCAGTGGTTGGGTCATCTGTGTGTAACACCATCACCTGATCTTCATTGATAGAAGTGTAGGGAATTCTGTAAGTCCCTCCTTGAAGTCAATCTCGGCTCATAAAATAATCAACAAGGATGAATTTGGTGAAAATAACATGAGTGTCCAGATCAGTTTTCAACAACCCCGTTTGATGGGAGCTCGCTTACTGGGCGGCCAGGAGAGCTTGCTAGCCACAACCACCAGCGGGGTCCCAGGTATATGGTGTTAACTTTACGTTGTATGGTACTTGATGGGTAATGTGATCAGTATCACACCTATCGCGTTTGCTTACTTGAACATCACCTGGTATCCATTTAGGACTGGGTTGATCTGTGAACTCAGGTCAGTTGTAAACAATCCCCTTCGGGACGCAGAGGTGTTTCCAAGGCACCAGGGCCGGGTTATATACTGGCCAAGACCTATTGACGCGTCCTAGTCGAGCGTCCTGGGCAACAGGTCCCTTCGGGGTCCTGGCTAAATGTAAGTAGGATCGCCGATTCCTCCGAAGTCGGAGAGTGTCTGCCTGTACGGCGAGGAACCACCAGTCTGCACACCAATAAACCAGACATGGGACAACGGATACTCACGCAAAACTCAGGTCCTGTATGACATCACACTGATGTTGGACAACAGGATGCCTTCATCCGACATACAGGACCTCGCGTTGGAGCTCAAGCCAACGAACACAAGCAAGCAAGCAACAATCCCCTTCGATTACTATTCTAACACATGACCGCTTGGCCCGGGGCGTGCTGTCTACTGCACTACATCTGCCCATTAGCTCCCTGTCACCGCCTCACCTTTAGAGATATTATTTAGAGGGCTACAACTCCAGCCCAAGGGATAGAAGAGAGTCACTCAGAGCCCGAGTAATCTAGAGCCTTCTAGAAGGACTGGTCATTGAGTCCAGGGTTCCGTGGACACTGATGTGGCCCGCCTATTGCGGGGTCCACGGGGAACTCGGACAGAGTTACCACCCGTGTCGGAATGGGACACGTGTGGACCGGCAGAGGACAGACGGACTTGAGAGAGGCAACAGGGCCTGCCTTTGAGGGACTCTATAGATATCAATAGATATATAGACATAGGCTAGATAGTTTGCTAGACTGTTGTATGATACCTATGTGTTTGATGTTCGCTATCTGTGATATGTAATATAGCGCGGGTCTGTTTACCCACTGCGCCAACGCATACTGTATATGTAAATACAATAAATATTCGATCTCATAGCCCAAGTTCAGTTACCTAGATAAGAGCAAGACGATGACAGGCTTTTTGGGGGCTAGTTTTCCGGTTTTGGCATAAAATCTATTGTGAAAGAGCTATTAATTGCCTAGTAAAATTACTTAATTGATCATATCACATTAATTTGTTTAAATCAAAAAAAAAATTGTTAACTTTACAAGTTTACAAAAATTAGTAGCTATCTAGCGATAAAATAGAATTAATCTGAGTCCCTCAGCAGCGTCACAGCAGTGCCTTCGCAGTGTGCCTCATTATTGTTATTCTGTAAACTATTTTTGACATGACTGCGACATTTTTTTGACCGTTACTAATGTTTTCTCACTCTACGAGCAGATTGTTCCGCAAATAGTGCCGCGTGCAACCCATGTAACTGTTCCAACAGAGACGAGAGTACAAGACAACATCGAGTTCTCGGATTGAAAGCTAAGTTTCATGTCATACCCATTGTAACTCTAAGCTGTACTTCTCATCTTTCATCAATGTATTATTTTGTTTCATATTGATTTGGTTGCATATTCATGACCTTGTCACCAACATAACCTTGCATTTTGATTTACACATTAATAATTAAGGGAGTTAACCAAATTTTCGACTACACAACATTTTTTCTAAGGGATTTAATTCTATAAACATTACAAACAAGTAAAACACAAAATGTCTAGCTTAGATAAGTGTATCGAGCAAGGAATAAAATTAGGTTATAAAGAAGAGAAACTGTCAGAATGGGCACAGAAAACGCACGCAGAAAACATTGCCCGTGAAGAAAGAGCGATAGAACGAGAGGAAAAGAAATTGCAAATGGAGGCAGAAGAAAAGAAAATGCAAATGCAGGCAGAAGAAAAGAAATTGCAAATGGAGGCCGAAGGAAAGAAAATGCAGATGCAGATGGAGGCAGAAGAAAAGAAAATGCAAATGCAGGCAGCAGAAAAGAAATTACAAATGGAGCTCGACGCAACGGCCAAGCAAGCCCAATTGAATGCTGATACACAAGTGAAACTAAAACAAATGGACTGTAAAAGTATTCAGGAAATCGATTCCAAGGGGAATGCATTTTTCACAGCAAATAGAGACATTTTTCAGCTAAACATAAGTCATAACGATACAGCAGCAGCAGTAGTGAACACCAAATACTCCAAACAAACAGAGAGTAAATTCAAACCTCGCTCCAATGTCAGTAAACTAGTTAAATGCCAGTATTGCGGTTTGAATCACGACAGTTACTCTATGTGCGACAAATCGCCGAACTATCCTCACCACCTCAAGATGATGGTGGAGAAGCAGAAGACCAAGCGCAATACTTACCAGAGAGCGGTCAAATGTTTTTTTTTGCCGCAGTTTTGGCCACTATAGTCGCTTTTGTGATGGCCGAAAGTTATTGAAACAGGCCAATGCCGCACTAGTGGAAACGTCGTCAGACGAAGAGATTGAATCACTGAATGATTGTGATAATCAACACGACAATGAAAGCGAGCTTGGAAATGTTGTACAAATTATTGACACCATTACAGACAGTAAGTGTAACACCTGTACGAAGTTCCAACTTGACACAACATTACTATGTGGCCACACTATCCCTATTTCAAATGAAACAGCCAACGCTGCTTTGTCATCTACAGGCAAGCTAGTTTTTTCTACAGGGTTTGTAAACAACAAAAAGTGCACATTAATTCGGGATTCCGGCGCAACGCTCTGTGGGATAAAGAAAACATTAATAGACACTAAAGACTACACAGACAAACATGTGACTTGTCGCACATTCTCAGGTACTATAGAGAAATACCCCCTTGCTCTGGTCGAAATTCGAACACCGTTCATATCAGGACAAGTATTGTGCGCTATCCTTGAAAATCCAGTCGCTGATATTATACTTGGGAATTTGCCCAACATACGAGCATGCTCTGAGAAGGAAATCAGAGAGTGGGAGCATAAAAACGGTATCCACCCCACAAACAGCGATGCTATAGAGAAACACCATTCATGCTTGTCTTAATCTGCCAAAAGACCAAGGGAGACAACCACTGAGGTAATTCAGAAAGAATTCACCGAGGTGTACAATGCAGGGGCGGTCGAATCTGTGAGCGATACGACCAAATTAAAACCTCGAATTGAGGATGCTACCGATCTACCAAGTACCAAGCCTGTAAATGTGCAACAAAACACACAACACACAAATGCAATAACACGACAGACAACCCATAAAACCAACACTGACCAACTGCAGGAATCATTAGAAATAATAGCACCAAACGCAAATAACACTAATTTTGGGAACGAACAGAAAGCAGATCCTACTCTGTCACCATACTTTAAGTTAGTAGGACTAAAACCAAAACTAACAAAGAACGCATCGTGGACATTTAGGCTACAGAACAATATCTTAACTAGATTTTACACAACAAAGCAGACCACGATACAGCAAGTAGTGTTACCACAAGCACATCGAGACAAAGTTCTAAAAATAGCCCATGACTCCCCTTTTGGAGGTCATATGGGGTATGAAAAGACCAGGGCTAGGGTCCTGACCCAGTTTTATTGGCCAAAGTTTTGCCAAGATATAAAAACCTTTTGTAGATCTTGTGATATATGTCAGAAACTGGTGAAAAAGGGAAAAAAAACCTACAGCAGAAGTCCAATCAACGACAACTGCCTCGAGGCCTTTCCAAATCGTGGCAGTTGACCTAGTAGGTCCGTTGAATCACATTTCAAATAAAGGGAATAGATATATTTTTACTCTTGTGGATGTATGTACGAGATGGCCCGAAATGCTTCCATTAAGATCTATCTCCTCTAAGGATGTGACGGACATATTATTAAATATTTTCTCCCGTTTTGGCTTCCCGGAGAAAATCATTTCTGATAGAGGAACCCAGTTCATATCAAATGCCACCCAATCAGTAACTAAGTTACTAGGCATCAAGCAGTGTTTCACCAGTCCCTATCGACCGGCCGCAAATGGTATCTGCGAGAAACTAAATGGGGACCTGAAACATATGCTATCTAAAGTGACAGCTGAAAATCCAGCCGATTGGGACATACTTCTCCCAACGGTGCTGTTCGCATATAGAGTAGTCCCACAATCAAGTACAGGGTTCTCTCCCTTCGAATTGATGTATGGAGCGAACCCAAGAGGACCTCTCACCATTTATAAAGAGATCATATCACAACCTGTAGATATCCAACTTCCCATTTCTACCTATGATTTGGTCACTGATACCAGAGACAAAATCATACGTTCCTGTATATTGGCCAGAACATCACTACAGGAGAAAGGTTTTAAATACAGGCAGTACGCCAATAGAAGTGCAAAAACAATTGTACTAAATCCAGGTCAGGATATTTTACTACTCCTACCTGGCAAAAGAGATTTACTGTCAACCTCTTGGCAGGGACCTTTTAAGATCAGTAGAAGAATTTCAGAAGTAGATTACGAAATCTCATTAAATGGAAAGTTGAAAATATTCCATGTAAATATGTTGAAACCATATTATGCTAGACAGGACAATGAGACAAATGAACTGACTCAACGAACTGGTGACGGAGACGAAACGACAATTTCCCAACGAAATGACACCTCGACAAACGAAGCATCGTTAACTACACACTCTTATGACGACGAAAACGACGAAGACATATGGACATTACCGACAATCTGTGATATCGACAACGACGACAAATTTGACGACATATTGACAACGATTGATCTCGACGACGACGACAATGACATTGAAGACAATTTACAAACAGTAGCATCTGTGATAAATCAGACAGACGTGGACAACACTGAAATCCCTGTACCAATCATGACTGACGACGGAAGTATAAATGACATACATATCTCTGACACTTTGACACAACAACAGCGACAAGACATTTTGACTATCCTTGACAAGTATAAATCTATCTTTTCTAACAAACCTGGACGCACTGATAAATTAACACATTCAATTGTGCTGACAGATCTGAGACCGGTCAAATGTAGACCATATTCTATTCCTCTCCATTACAGATCTAATTTAGATAAAGAAATTTTAGATTTAGAGAAGAATGGCATTATTCAAAAATCGATGTCTCAATATTCTTCACCGATTGTTCTGGTGAAAAAGAAGGACCAGACAATCCGCTTGTGCATCGACTATAGAGTATTAAATACAAGAACAACAACGGATGCAGAGCCAATGAACAGCTGTGAAGATCTTATCTTAAATATGGCTCAATCATCCTTATTTTCCAAGACCGATTTAGCGAAAGGATATTGGCAAGTTCCACTACACCCTTCTTGTAGACATATAACAGCATTCGCAACACCTCTCGGTTTGTACGAATGGCTATATCTTCCGTTTGGCCTGAAGAACGCACCGGCCACATTTGTGAGACTAACAAGATTGTTATTACACGGAATTAAAGATGTAGTAGCCTATATTGATGATATATGCGTCCATTCTTCTGATATGACTTCTCACTTACTTACCCTCAAACAAGTCTTCAACCAAATCTCTCTTTTTGGACTTACTATCAAACCTTCCAAGGTTGAAATAGGTTATACACAAATAGACTTCCTTGGTCACAGAATTTCTGAAGGTAAATTGTTGACAGATGATAAAATTGTTTCTAAGATTCTTAATCTAGAAGTGCCTACCACCAAGAAACAGATTAGAAGTTTACTGGGCCTTATTAACTATTATTCTAAATTCATTCCACATTGGGCAGAACTCACCTCAGTATTTTCTGATATGTTAACTAAAAATCATCCATCAAAAATTTGTAAAAGTACCAGCTTAGATAATGCAATGTGTAGATTGAAACATATTTTTTCTAATCCACCAGTCTTACGATTACCCAACATAAATTTACCCTTTATTTTGACCACAGATGCGAGCGCTATCGCAATAGGAGGATGTTTAATGCAGGAAATGGATGGAGTGAGACACCCGATTCTCTACGTGAGCCGCAAACTAAAGAAGGCAGAGACACGTTATGCCACAGTGGAATTGGAGGCTTTAAGCTTACTGTTTTGTATATTGAGATTATCTAAGTTCCTCTTGGGTAGTCACTTTGTGGTCCTCACGGACAGTTCGCCATTATTGGTCCTTAACCATGGGTCGCATAAAAACCATCGGCTACAAAGATGGTGTCTTCTACTTCAAGATTTCGACTTCGAAATCCGCCATATTAAAGGTACCGACAACATTATGGCCGACCTATTATCACGGCAAACGAATGCGCCAGTAGAATGACTCTTAGCATATCGACCATTCGCCGCACTATAAACTGTGATACTTTTAATCGGTTGCATATAACAGTGTAACTCTACACCTGCTAGAGAACTCTCAGTGATTATGTTACTTACGACACCCACGAACATGATACTTGAAGAGCTATACATTAAGAACTATACTTTAAGAGCTATACTATCAAGTGCCCAAGCTCTAGAACGATTCCAGCAAGAAACGTTAACTGTGTGTCAACCAATAAGATCAACCAGTGAACTGACTCCGAATTCTGTAAGAACACGTTATATGGGACACTGAGAACATTCCATACTTGCTGTTACTACGAAACTTTACAAACAGCCGAAACAGAACGACATCGACTACAACACTCAAGAGACAGCCATACTAACTTTAACATTCATGGCATAACACGCTAACAACAGGAGGACAACGCGCACATCATCGTTGGATTTAATTATTTAATTAGTTAATTACTAAATATGTATTATATTTGCATTAATGATGTATATAAAATGTGTTAACCTGTAATTTGTACATATTCTAAATTAATATTACAGGCGGTGCTATTCATAGGCTAAAGAACCGTCCGATACAATTGTCTCTGTGTAAATTATAACCCATTTTTGAGTCATCGTACAAGAAGTACGTATTTTCTTAAAGGGCAAATATCGCCTAGTCCATTTTTTCTAAGGGCAATAACACTTACCTCAACTTTAATTATATATTTTAACCAAATACTATTTTGAATGAAAGGTGAGTGAATGACTGCGTGAATGGATTAAATGAGAGAACGATACACTTGGCGGACAAATTGTATGCAAAACGTATTTATTTTAATTTGTCTGCGTCTTTCATGTAAAATTGCATGACTTGTCTAAATTGTGAATACATGTTTAGTAGTTAGTTTAATATACTTAGCATAGTAGTTAGATTAATATACTTAGTTTAGCAGTTAGGATACATCTAAGCACCACTACTTGGAATGCCTGATCATGTATTTCATGATTGAGGTTATCCCAACTCGTGACGCTTGGACATAAGCCACACATTCAGCATACACTTTACACAAAACTTAAAACTCAACACTATCAATTTAAAATACATTCACTTTATTAGAAACAGCAACTTAGTAGTCAACACACTAACAAGCCAACAGGGACACATGTAGTTTGAGGGGGATAAAATAACAAGGTAACTACATATTTAGCATTATACAACATACGAGAGTAAAAGTGTATTGAAATGCACACACAAATCAAGATTTGAAAGTGTACTTAATTAGCCAGGACTTCGGTCTTGTTAACTCTCTTTAATACAGAGGTTAATTGTCTGGGTACCAGTTGGGTACTATGAGAAGGGCGGGTTGTAAATACAACTACTAAAACGTCACGTAACTTCGGTCTGATAAGCTTTGTTAAGGACACAGGAGACAGAGTGATCTCTTTACCAAATCAGAGAAGTGGTGTATGGGAGAATACATGAGTTTTAATGCCACTATGTAGGTTACCAGGTTACTGCCCACCAAACCACAAACACCAACTTTATGTGATTCGGTGACAGAATTAGAACATATCTAATTACCCTATAACAAAACGTCATCAGGGGAGAAGGGGGAATCCTGTCACCGCCTCACCTTTAGAGATATTATTTAGAGGGCTACAACTCCAGCCCAAGGGATAGAAGAGAGTCACTCAGAGCCCGAGTAATCTAGAGCCTTCTAGAAGGACTGGTCATTGAGTCCAGGGTTCCGTGGACACTGATGTGGCCCGCCTATTGCGGGGTCCACGGGGAACTCGGACAGAGTTACCACCCGTGTCGGATTGGGACACGTGTAGACCGGCAGAGGACAGACGGACTTGAGAGAGGCAACAGGGCCTGCCTTTGAGGGACTCTATAGATATCAATAGATATATAGACATAGGCTAGATAGTTTGCTAGACTGTTGTATGATACCTATGTGTTTGATGTTCACTATCTGTGATATGTAATATAGCGCGGGTCTGTTTACCCACTGCGCCAACGCATACTGTATATGTAAATACAATAAATATTCGATCTCATAGCGAACAGATTTATTGTTGCCTGTATGAACCCAAGTTCAGTTACCTAGATAAGAGCAAGACGATGACACTCCCCTAGTGTAATTATATATTACATTCTCAAACAACTGTTATGTTAGTTGCATATCCAGTCAGCCACCGTATTTGTTAACCGTTTGTGATTTTTTGGCAAGTTTTACGTTCAGTAGTTTGCCATTGCTTCCTAAACGATCGGCACTTATACATTTGTATGCAAACTAACGCAAGGTGATCTGCTTCTAAATCGCCCGCATACGTGTTTCGAAAGCGGTATGAGGGATTACACAAAGTGGAGAGTGGAAAAGAAGAAGTAACAAAGACATTTATGATCTGTTTAAGTCCCCGCGAATCACTGGTATCATGAAGGCTAATAGACTACAATGGCTGGGGCATATAGAAAAAATGGAAGATAATAGGGAAACAAAACTCGCTTACACTCAGGAAATAAATGACCGTAGACCCCGAGGTAGACCAAGAAGACGGTGGAGAGATAATACATATACAGACTTACAAGCACTTGGAATCAACGACTGGCAAGAGAGGGTCCACCAGAGAGACGAATGGACACGTATTGTGTCTGCAGCAAAGAACCTCAATGGCTCGGAACGCTGAAGAAGAAGAAGATGAGGGATTACAAATTTCGTTCGTGAGCCCTGCGTCACAACGCCAGCCCAAACGACTGTGCACAAGTATTATTGGTGCATGCCTTGGTAATGAATACTCTTTACTGCACAGGCATACCCCATACAGGTACCTCTCCGTTCCCCCACATGTAATAAGTCATCATTTAATATAAGTTAATAATGATCTGTTCAAACTGTTTGACAAGATCAAGTTTAAGATCCCGATTCAAACTAACCATAAAACAGCTCCTGAGACCGACAGACAGAATATCAGTTTTACGAGTATTATGTTCGGAGTTTGTGAAACCGAAAACCAGAAGTTTTTAGAAGCGGTTATGCCAATGTTGAAATGTCGTGATGTGCCATATTGAGGCGGGGATATGTTTTAATAATATTGACCTGGGGTTTGATCCAACCGAAACTAGGTACCAGAAAATGCTCTGGAAAGTAAAGGCCACCATTGTAAAATCGACCACATCGCGCAACGATTACTTATCGTTATATCAATCCTATAGGACTAGTAACTTGTCTGCCACTACTCGCTGTGCAGGACAGGGGTGGGGAAGGGGGGGGGGAGGTTGGGGAGGGGGGTGGAGGTTAGCCTGAGGAATTAAGGCAGCCTGGCTAGTGCAGGCACCACGAACTTTACATATTACGGTTATATTATTTTGTGCCTCAGACAGAAAAATATCCACATCTTATCGATGGATCGAACCCGGTATTTTTAGCCACTCGACCAGTCGCTCCTCTGGCATCATTTAAACAAAATGTCTAAAGACGTGATTAAGGGCCCTTTACTTCTCTTACTTTACTTGTCTGTAAGCAAATGAATGTTGTAAAACTGCTTCCCGGTGTCATGTTTTAAGATACAAGAGATCAATCTAGCAGATAGACGCGGCTAATAAATGAGGTCGGACACGATAACCCGGACCGGAAGAAGCAGACTCGTAAAGCAGCCACGAGATAAAAGTAGGCCTGATAATTATTCATGAGCAGTCCGAGAGGTCAATAGTTAGCACGCTCAACTCCTTGGTCAGCGTATACACGTCCAGACTGTAACAGAGAACTACGGATCCGGGCGTGCTTGTGTGTTAGCAGGCTGGCTTTGCCGATACTGGACACCTAATGTGAGTGGTGAGTGGCACCTTGCAGTCTTGACAGACCAAAGTATGTGAGTTGGAATGTGGCCAATATTCCATCACAATGCCTGGGCAGAGCTTCAGACAAACATGTGGTGCCCAAACTACATGTTCCCTCTTTCGGCCTAATCTCGTGTTTTCCAGAGGAATGGTTAACCAATACGTCTGGCACAAGGTAGGCTGCAGACGCTGGCGGCACAGCGTCAACCCTCCGAGACCTCGCCACCACGAGTAGATGGCGAGTGATGGCCAGATCCTGGAGCTCAAGGGATCCGGTTTAGAGGCGTTCAGCCAAGTCCCACAGGTGAGGGCCCCGTACGCGTCCGGACCGTAAGGGCGGGTACTTCTGTCAATCACAAGTGTCCGGACCTGTGTAAAGTGTGCACTATCGTCAGACTCCCCGCCTGACTTTAGCGGATCCCACAACCAGCGGGCGTCATTACAAACGCTAATGGACGAAGTCTTGAAAAAGGAGTCTGGCATATGAGGCTACGACCTCCACCATGAGAATGGAGGTCGAAGCAGTAACAGCGCCATACCGCTGGTTAGAGGAGACTACTGCAACACATATTGTATTAATTACTGACTCAAAGAGTATACTTAGGTGGAGAAAAGAAGGTTTCTTATAGAATGGCTCTCGACGCTTCAGAGGTCACAGATTGTATCACAGGGTATTTTGCCCTGGCCATGCGTGGGTGCGGAGGAATGAACAGGATGATAGGCTGGCAGGGAATACACCTCTTGGTGTTAATTTACGTATAGACAATGGGGGGGGGGGGTGGTAGTGAGCTTGTGTGATCCGGTGGAGAAGGTGGGGGGGGGGGGAACAGATTGAGAACCTGTATGTAGAAAGAATGAGATTGCGGGGGATCGGCAGGGGTTCAGGAAGAATCTCAAAACTGAGAGGGAAGACCAAGAGAACTTTAAATGAGATAGCACTGGGAACGATTAGTAGGGTCGTCGCTAGAGCTACGGAGTTCGTGCTTTGTGCGACGCTTTCAACGCTGTGGAAAGAGACAAAGCCATATGGGATAAAACCCGGTGCAATGAAGTCAACCCTGTCGACTTTTAAGCGACTTTTTTTAAGTAGAATGACTCTTCGCTGGCTGTTGAACGAGGGGACGGAGTACGTATGAGAATGTCCTGAGTGCAGTGATGACGGTTCTTATCTCAACTCAACTCAACTCAACTACAGAAAGACACGACAAAGACGTTGAAGCAAAACTATGTGGGATAGAATAAATTGAAATAATTATCTAGGACATATTCAATAAAACAAATTCCTCCGAAGTCGGAGAGTGTCTGCCTGTATGGCGAGGAACCACCAGTCTGCACACCAATAAGCCAGACATGGGACAACGGATACTCACGCAAACCTCAGGTCCTGTATGACATCACACTGATGTTGGACAACAGGATGCCTTCATCCGACATACAGGACTTCGCGTTGGAGCTCAAGCCAACGAACACAAGCAAGCAAGTAAGCAATAAAACAAACAAACGAGTGCGATACAATTAGCAACGCGTATGATGCTCTGCAGACCAGGTTAATTATTTCTGACACCGCTTTTTTTGTTTTGAGGGATACTTTGATGATGTCATGAGCGCCGTCGGACGAGAGTTTGACGTCTGTGGTCGTCGTCCGCTAACAGAGGAAAAGTCTATTCCTCCCTGCATTGAGGCTACAAGATGTGATGACCCTTTATCATCACAGACCCATAGCCTGCTCCTGTTCGGATCATTTATTATTATTATTATTATTATTATTATTATTATTATTATTATTATTATTATTATTATTATTATTATTGCATCGTTTACTGGTTGAGAAGTTCCGCTGATCCAACGACCACAAGATTCAGGGCGAGAATATATTTCTACTGCAGACGACATCTCGCCAGACGGACAATCCATTCATTATTTTATTTTCCCCGCCTTAACTGCTTTGATAGAAATCTTGCATGTCACGTAGAATAAGTTTTAACATATGGCGATGAATCTCGGACAATCAGTAAATAAGCACAAAATCTACAGAAGCTTCAGAGAAGTGGTTTTACAGAAGAATGCTGGAAATTCCTTGGAAAGCCAAAATGCGTATTCCTCCACTTCTGTTGCTTCTTTCGTTCGTTTGAAATTGATTGTCTATATCTGCATTGTTGTCTCTCGTATAAACTTCGCTGTCTTTTTTAGCTCACTCAGTGACTACAAAAGCGTATCTTCCACTGTCGTTTCTCTTAGCCAGAAGTCTTGCCTAAATATTTCGTATTCGGGGCAATCTTGGAGTATGTTAAATGCTGTCTGCGTGGCCATTCCACGTGTCCATTTAACTGATTCGTCAATCAAAAAGTGTGTGTCCTGTTCTTATGCGCGGAATAATGATTTTTTCTTGTCTGTACATAAAATGGCAGTGGTATGAGTAATCTAAACTCAACATTATGAGAAAACAAAAACTATAATATTTTGTGACAACTGGAAAGATCTGTGGAAAAAGAGACAGAGGAAGAAATTCTTGACATACTTTTGTCATTGTACAGGAAGGTGTCAATGCACGGATTTATACATATTGATGAAGACAGCAAGATGTAAAGAAGCATGATCTCTCCCGCCAGTCAACAAGACACGATTATTAAATCCATATCAGACGTGACTCATTTGACCAGTTTTTACCAGTGTGTGTAGTAAGTGATTCAATGAGCATGATTCGGAAGGTCCAAGCTAGATCTGTACGTAGACAGTGGACCGAGTCGCTGCGGAGGTCTGTTGTCCATAAAGTCATCTTCATCTTCGTCCCGTGACATGCGGGAGCCGAGGGAAATGAACGAGCTGATGCTTGCTTGCTTGCTTGTGTTCATTGGCTTGAGCTCCAATGCGAAGTCCTGTATGTCGGATGAAGGCATCCTGTTGTCCAACATCAGTGTGATGTCATACAGGACCTGAGTTTTGCGTGAGTATCCGTTGTCCCATGTCTGGCTTATTGGTGTGCAGACTGGTGGTTCCTCGCCGTACAGGCAGACACTCTCCGACTTCGGAGGAATCGGCGATCCTACTGACTTTAGCCAGGACCCCGAAGGGACCTGTTGCCCAGGACGCTCGACGAGGACGCGTCAATAGGTCTTGGCCAGTATATAACCCTGCCCTGGTGCCTTGGAAACACCTCTGCGTCCCAACGAGCTGATAAACTGGCTGGCTCTGTACCCCCTGCAGATGGCCAGCCCATGAGTCGTGCCGATGTTATTAACGTCCTTAAAGATATGTCGAAAACAGAGGATTTTGACGTCAGTGAATCCACATCGCTGTCCAGGATGAAAGACTTGGGAGTAAGAATTGGCACGGCCAGACACGAGAGGTACATCGGGAAAACGAGGTGCCTCGTCAACCAACACAGAACTGTCACTATTAGCCACCGGACGCTGATGCATATGCTGGGGGGGGGGGGGGGAGAGAGAGAGAGAGAGTGCAATGAAGATACCCCAACTGATAACTGATAACCAGTGTTAGTTAATACTGTTGATATAAATTAAACAAGTACTCAAATATTTATTTTAAATAACAATCTATTGAATCGTGTACTCAAATATTTATTTCAAATGACAATCTTTCTTTTGATGCTTTCAAATTACACGATCTTCAGTAACTTGAAATATCCACCCTAAACTCCTCGGTCACACAGCAGAGATAATGGATACTGAATGAGCTGTCAGCATGGGGCGATATTTTTTGAACTAATCTTATCACTTGTTGGTCTCTGTCCTACACTTTCAAATGTCCTGTAATAGTGCAATATGTGTAGTGTAAATAAAACGTAAAGGAGTAGTAAATAATATTTTAAAATTTAAAGTAAATTACCGTTTACTTGTTTACTCGGCGTAATAGGTATATGGTGGTAAACTCAAATTTGTAGGCTGACCGAGTAGCTAGAATGCCTGATTTTCCTTCGGGAGATCTGGGTTCGAATCCTAGGTAAGGTGTGGAGTTTGTTTTTTGTTTTTTCTGTCGGGGGTAAAAAGAAAACTCTAACCTTCACAGTTCGCGGCGACTGCAATAGCCAGGAGGCCCTAATTCATCAGGTTAAAGATACCCCCACCCGCCCCCACCCCCTGCCTTACACTGCACGGTACTATATTGGCACAACACACATACACCCCCCTCCCCCCACACCCTGCCACATACTGCACGGTACTATATTGGCAGTAAATGACAGTTTGCTTTGATTTTTTGGTTCTTTATTTTATGGCAGTCGGCATTTGATGGGCGATGTGGTGAATACCATGCCAACTATGTTTACTTCTCAAGAGATTTCCTGGTATCATTTTCGTCGACCTGGGTGTTGTGTGTGTTTTTTCTCTCGACAATGTTGCGAATTCAAACCTACAACAGCTGGAATGGCAGGCGAGCGTCTAGCCCCTATGTTGTTAAGGAGTAAGCCTCCCAATAGTTGTAGTGTGTCGATGTACAAGTTAGTGTCTGTGCCAATAGTTGTAGTGTGTCGATGTACAATTGCTGCTCTGTGTATTGACATTTCTCTTGCACAAATGGAGTTGAAACTAAAACAGATAGGCAGACAGCGAGAGCGAGGACACATTGTATTAACATATTCATAAAATAATGAGTATTGAATTATTTATCTGACGTCAACGCTAAAAATAAAATGAAATACACGGAACGGTGCAATGCAAAACAAAAAACAATAGAAGCATGCTGATGAACAGTGAGGGAGGAAAACATAAAAACAGAATGAAACGACAATGAGTAAGCAGCTAGTTGCCTGTAGTTGTTTAAGTATCGATGATTAAATAAACTCCCATTGGTTTCAACAAATGCTACGAAACGATATTTTGACGTGAGTTAAGCAGTTCCCTTCATCGCTATTTTCCCCCTGAATAATATTTTTTTTGTTCGATATTAGAGAAAATTGGAGTTCGAAATTGGAGAAAAGACCACAATAATCACGCTAACAATGTTGCTCAGAGCATGATCCTTAGACTCCTAACACTACATAACTGAGCGAAATATTTAAAATATATTACAATGTTCAATATTAGATCATCGGATCTCTTTCTGTGTAGAAAAAGTCCCACGACAGCCAGGCATCCACTAGAATCTTCCCTAACTTAAGTCAGCCTTCTACTACAATCCTGCCGATCTTACAGTCAGACATCTACTAGAATCATGTCCAACTTACAGTCAGTAGTCATCTACTACAATCATGTCCAACTTACAGTCAGGCATCTACTATAATCATGTCCAACTTACAGCCAGGCATATACTATAATCATGTCCAACTTACAGTCAGCTATCTACTATAATCATGTCCAACTTACAGTCAGGCATATACTATAATCATGTCCAACTTACAGTCAGCTATCTACTATAATCATGTCCAACTTACAGTCAGGCATATACTATAATCATGTCCAACTTACAGTCAGGCATCTACTATAATCATGTCCAACTTACAGTCAGGCATCTACTATAATCATGTCCAACTTACAGTCAGCCATCTACTATAATCATGTCCAACTTACAGTCAGACATCTATTATAATCATGTCCAACTTACAGTCTGGCATCTACTATAATCATGTCCAACTTACAGTCAGCCATCCACTATAATCATGTCCAACTTACAGTCAGGCATCTACTATAATCATGTCCAACTTACAGTCAGGCATCTACTATAATCATGTCCAACTTACAGTCAGGCATCTACTATAATCATGTCCAACTTACAGTCAGGCATCTACTATAATCATGTCCAACTTACAGTCAGCTATCTACTATAGTCATGTCCAACTTACAGTCAGCTATCTACTATAATCATGTCCAACTTACAGTCAGGCATCTACTATAATCATGTCCAACTTACAGTCAGGCATCTACTATAATCATGTCCAACTTACAGTCAGGCATCTACTATAATCATGTCCAACTTACAGTCAGACATCCACTATAATCATGTCCAACTTACAGTCAGGCATCTACTATAATCATGTCCAACTTTCAGTCAGACATCTACTATAATCATGTCCAACTTTCAGTCAGCCATCTACTATAATCATGTCCAACTTTCAGTCAGGCATCTACAACAATCCTGCATACTTATTGTTAGACATCTACTACAATCCTGTCCAGCTTACAGTCAGTCATCTACTACGATCCTGCCATAATTACAGTCAGCCATCTACAACAATCCTGCCCACTTTACAGTAAGGCATCTACTATAATCATGTCCAACTTACAGTCAGTCATCTGCTACAAGCCTGTCCAACTTACATTCAGTCATCTGTTGCAATCCTGCCATACTTACAGTCAGTCATCTACAACAATCCTGCCCACTTTACAGTAAGGCATCTACTATAATCATGTCCAACTTACAGTCAGTCATCTGCTACAAGCCTGTCCAACTTACATTCAGTCATCTGTTGCAATCCTGCCATACTTACAGTCAGTCATCTAGTACAATCCTGCCCAACTTACAGTCAGTCATCTACTACAATCCTGCCATACTTACTGTTAGACATCTACTACGATCCTGTCCAACTTACAGTCAGACATCTACTACAATCCTGTCCAATTTACAGTCAGTCATCTACTACAATCCTGCCATACTTACTGTTAGACATCTACTACAATCCTGTCATACTTACAGTCAGTCATCTACTACAAACCTGCCATACTTACAGTCAGTCATCTAGTACAATCCTGCCATACTTACTGTTAGACATCTACTAAAATCCTGTCCAACTTACAGTCAGACATCTACTACAATCCTGTCCAATTTACAGTCAGTCATCTACTACAATCCTGCCATACTTACTGTTAGACATCTACTACAATCCTGCCATACTTACAGTCAGTCATCTACTACAATCCTGCCATACTTACAGTCAGTCATCTAGTACAATCCTGCCATACTTACAGTCAGCCATCTACTACAATCCTGCCATACTTACAGTCAGTCATCTACTACAATCCTGCCATACTTACAGTCAGACATCTACTACAATCCTGCCATACTTACAGTCAGTCATCTACTACAATCCTGCCATACTTACTGTTAGACATCTACTACAATCCTGCCATACTTACAGTCAGTCATCTACTACAATCCTGTCCAATTTACAGTCAGTCATCTACTACAATCCTGCCATACTTACTGTTAGACATCTACTACAATCCTGCCATACTTACAGTCAGACATTTACTACAATCCTGTCCAATTTACAGTCAGACATCTACTACAATCCTGTCATACTTACAGTCAGTCATCTACTACAATCCTGCCATACTTACAGTCAGTCATCTAGTACAATCCTGCCCAACTTACAGTCAGTCATCTACTACAATCCTGCCATACTTACTGTTAGACATCTACTACAATCCTGTCCAACTTACAGTCAGACATCTACTACAATCCTGTCCAATTTACAGTCAGTCATCTACTACAATCCTGCCATACTTACAGTCAGTCATCTACAACAATCCTGCACAACTTACAGGCAGACATCTACTACAATCCTGTCCAATTTACAGTCAGTCATTTACTACAATCCTGCCATACTTACAGTCAGTCATTTACTACAATCCTGCCCAACTTACTGTTAGACATCTACTACAATCTTGCCAACCTTACAGCCAAGCATCTACTACAATCCTGCCATAATTACAGCCAAGCATCTACTATAATCTTGCCCACCGTACAGCCATGCACCTACTAAAATCCTACCCAACTTACAGTCAGTCATCTACTACAATCCTGCCCAACTTACTGTTAGACATCTACTACAATCCTTGCCATAATTACAGCCAAGCATCTACTACAATCTTGCCCACCGTACAGCCAGGCACCTACTAAAATCCTACCCAACTTACAGTCAGTCATCTACTACAATCCTGCCCAACTTACTGTTAGACATCTACTACAATCCTGCCATAATTACAGCCAAGCATCTACTACAATCTTGCCCACCGTACAGCCAGGCACCTACTAAAATCCTACCCAACTTACAGTCAGTCATCTACTACAATCCTGCCCAACTTACTGTTAGACATCTACTACAATCCTGCCATAATTACAGCCAAGCATCTACTACAATCTTGCCCACCGTACAGCCATGCACCTACTAAAATCCTACCCAACTTACAGTCAGTCATCTACTACAATCCTGCCCAACTTACTGTTACACATCTACTACAATCCTGCCATAATTACAGCCAAGCATCTACTACAATCTTGCCCACCGTACAGCCATGCACCTACTAAAATCCTACCCAACTTAAATTAATGAACATAAACACATGTAACATCGGCCTGCTCCCTTCTACCAAAAACGTTACGATAATATCATGAACCTGAATTTGAATACTGTTTTTATTTGAACCATGAACCCGCACATGTCGGTGTCCTTAGCCTGAGTGTAGTCAATGCAGTTTTAGAGTCGCGAAACACCAAGTTTGAAGTCAGGAGGAGTCGATCTGGAAGCATACAGATTTACGTTGATTGCCACAATGGTATGAGTGTTGGCAGTTTAGAAAGCAAGGTCAAACTAATGAACGTAGAATTGCTTACAAAATAACAAACAACCATTCAATTCTGGCTTATTTGGACAACCAAAATGAGCAATCAGTCTGTACGTTTTGAGAGAGGCTAAGTAGCAAAGACAAACAACACAAGGTTTTGTCCACATTAGGAGAACGCAAAAACTGGAACATGTTGTGGCAACTGAAAAGATTTGTGGAAAGAGATAGAGAGGACGACAGCTTGAGAAAATTCTTGACTGTCTTGTGTCATGGCAGGGAAGGGAGTCAATATATGAACTGATCCATGCCGACGGAAATCTCAATTTGTGGAGAGGCATGATGACCCACACCAACAGGCAAGACACCGTATGATGATAATGATGATGATGATGATATGCGACGTTTTTTAAACGAAATTGCAAGTAACTTTTAAACCGGAGATCTGAGTGTCTGTCGGTATGAAAGTAAAGTTCCTAGGAAAATATGTGGTAACAATCATATGTCTCTAAATCAAGGCAGTAATAACTATTATTCTCATCGTCGCTTGTGAACTATGGTTGATTACGAAAGTCCGACACTCATTTAATGACTTTCTGTAATTCCTGTGTGTGTCAATTGTAACCCAGACTTTGAATGAAACAGATGAGTCAGAAAGACTGAGAAATTATGTTCTCTCACCGTGTAATTACTGAGATTGTTAAGTGGTTTGGAGAGCATCTAAAAAAATGTGTTCTCGATATTGCGTGCTGGTCGACTCATCATCATCATCATCATCATCATCGTGATCCAGGACAATAGCGATAAGCGTGGGCGATCACGTTTCAACATCTCACAGGGTCACCAGTCTTGGACCACATGTGTGGTCTTGTCCTCATTTTGCCATGTGGTCAAACCATCCAGCTATTTATCTCATTGTCTTCCCTTTGCTATTTTCCCATTAATTAGTTAGTTGTCACAAAGTTTTCACGTTTCTTTCGACCCATAACGTGCTCAGAAACTGTTAACTCTTTACATCTATTGTCTCTAATGTGTATATACTGAAATAACAATAACATTATAATACATTTTTTGCCATTGCTCAAGCGTAGTCCATATATGTACTACTCCTTCCAGTGCACTGGGTTGATTTTTGCGTGTGAATTAGCTTTCTCCATTACTAGTGTTCCTCGCCATCAGGCGAACCTACTCCGAGTTCTGAGGTACTTGTAATTTTTTTTAGTTGCATATCCTTAACAGGACGTAGCCATCCACCCCAGCTTTTTGGCTGTTCGTGATTCCTGGGCAAGTTTTACGTTCAGTAGTTTGCCATTGCTTTCTGAACGACCTTCTCCTTTACCTTTTTCGAAAAAAAAAAACCATCACCGCTGTGTTTCTAACCCGGGTATACGGGATTCGAATCGCATTCGTAACACCTTCGCCACGGAGAGGTTCTTCCGTGGAAACTTGGTGACTTGTAATTTACGTCCCCCAAATCCAGAACAAGTAGTCAACTTAGTCCAACTAAAACTCCTGGTAATTTCGCTGAATCAGAGTCAGTGTAAGAGTCAGAAACATTGAGAACAACTACAAAAATTACTGTTAAACTACGAACATTCATTAATTGGTGTCTGCGGTGGTGTCAGAATAGTGGAAATAAAATGGCATGAGAAAATCACCAAAGTAAAGCTCATGAAGGGAACTAAACACATTACAGAGAGGTGAGGAAAATACGCTGACACTGGATAGAACAATATAAAAAGACGTTCTCTTAACTGGAACCCTCAAGGCAAATGAATGGGGTGGGGGTTGAAAATACATGGAGAAGATAATTACAGAATAGATGAATAATAATGGGAGGAAATGGAGGGAGCTGCATGTGATAGCGAAAGATAGGACGGTCTGGTGTGGTTTGGTTAACGGGCTATGCCCCAGTGGGTGATAAAGGCAGAAGAAGACGAATCTGCCCATTGCTGACAACGATATGTATCTGCATGTTCCTGTAATATATTCATGAGTTTACAGTTGTATCTGCGTCACGTTTCATCGCCATGGGCAGCCGTATTACAGGGTTTAATTGACATGACTCTCAAAAGGTCACAGAGGCTGACACCCTAGAGCAGTGGTTCCCAAGCTTTTTAAGCAGAGGGCCATATTTACTATTTTCGGCAGTTAAGCGGGCCACAGCGTTATAAAATTATAAAAGTCGTGCAGTATCATTCTTACCTTTCTTAACTTTCGTCAACAAACTTCTAAAACTTTGAAGGCAGTCAGTGTCAGCACTACACTGCGGTCATTGTTTGGTTTAAAATCAAAAGTTCATTTAACAATAAATCTGAAATCAATTTCGAAAATCGCTATTAATGTAATTAATTTACAATTGTAACTGTTCTTCATAACCAGTTACTTAAGTTCAGATGCCAGTTTATCAATGTCTGGGCACAAATCTGTCGTGCCCAAAGTCATATGCACAGCTAGGTTACTGTCAATAAGTCTGGAACGTTAGTGGGTTTTTTTTTTATAACGATCACTGCGGAAATGACTCCTCGCATCTGTAAGTCGAACCAAAACGACAAATTTATCTCTGGGCAAATGAACGCAAGTGTTCAAATTGTTCGACAGGCAATAGTCGCCAGAATGAAATCATATGATCAGCTGAAGGTGAAGCAGGCAGCTCCAGAAATTTACATCTCAGTGCAGAATTGCATTTCAAATTAATTACTTCGTGCTGGAGGTTTTGCTGTAATTGACAGAGCTTGGCATCAGGAAATACGAATGGGTTTATGAAGAGGGCAACATTATCCTCCTCTATTGTGAACTCTTGAAATCTCGATTGAAAGGAGGCCTCGCGTGCCACTTTCTGACAGCTGGCGGACCACAAGTGGCCCGCGGGCCGTGGTTTGGGAACCTCTGCCCTAGAGGCTTATCATCTCATGTTGCAACGTTTTCTGGAGTAGAGGTTCTCAGCATTATCTGTGTAATGTAAAGAACATGTCACGACGTTTGCTGGGTCGATGGTGCTAGCAGCTTTATTGTTATAGACATATCGACACTCGTTTGGTGATATTGCTATAGACATATCGACACTCGTTTGGTGATTCTGTCAAGGTAACTCTGGCCGTCTTTACTTCCCGGAACATTTCCTGGTACCCAATTTAGCCTTTATTGACCTGGAAGTCGATGGCAATCAAGAGGGGTTGAAACATGTGCTACCGCGATGGCAGACAAGCTTCAATGTGATCTATATATTGTAAGGAGAAGTCGCTCGTGGACAATGACGCCAGCGCCTTGCCATAGGCATACATTCATGATTTTTGAATTAAAAGACAGAGAGAGCTGCGTTTTCAGTAGGGAGTCAAATAGACACACAGACACAACATACACAGGGACTGAAAGCCAGTTAGCCCATGGGTGAATTGTGAAGACGGTCAGGAAGACCGACGACCGATCAATCGACACATAGACAGACGGGAGATAGATAAATGGACAGATGGAGGGACGGACACACGGACCAACCGACGGACCGACTAACCAGCGGACTGGCGGGTGGGCAGGAGGCAGGCAGGCAGACAGAGAGAGAGAGAGACAGACAGACAGATAAACAGACAGATAAACAGACAGAGAGACAGACAGAGAGACAGAGAGAGAGAGAGA
Source organism: Cepaea hortensis (assembly GCA_963921405.1). Classification (NCBI taxonomy): domain Eukaryota; kingdom Metazoa; phylum Mollusca; class Gastropoda; order Stylommatophora; family Helicidae; genus Cepaea; species Cepaea hortensis. The sequence continues at coordinate 30,475,346 of OY992880.1, forward strand.
AGGGGAGAGAGAGAGAGAGAGAGAGAGAGAGAGAGAGAGAGAGAGAGAGAGAGAGAGAGAGAGAGAGAGAGAGAGAGATGTCTAAAATAAAAGCTAAACATTCATCTAAAGTTTCGGCATAAATATTCCCAGACTTGTTAATGTCACTCAATGCCATTTCAATATTCTAGATGCGATCAATACCATCCGATCTTCAACACCGACAAGGAAGTTGAACCTCAAGACCTATTCTAAACACAAATAGTTCTTGTTCTCGCTCTTCTCTTCGGCATGCCATCAAATGGATCCAGAATTATACCCTGTTATTCTTAATTTAAAAATTCATTTGATTTGTCATTACTTTGATCGCACGCCATCAGGCCAGTGGCCAGCCAATGTCGGCGGCAACGTTTTTAGGGGTCAAAGGAAATTGCATATGTAAACTACCAGGAAGCGCGTGCCTTGGGGAAAATATCTTTTTGCATATGTAAAGTATAAATGAATGGCAAATTGCCCGTCTTGATAGTCGATAGTTTGTAAAATGGAGTTACACCTCTCCATAGCACAAAGCCTGGGCTGGATTTAGAGACCATGTGTTACCCATGCAGCAAGATCATGATTCCTCTCTCTCGGCCTGCCTAGTTTACTCCAGAAGAAAGGTAACATCAATACTTCTGGAACAAGACAAGCTGCAGAAGTTGCGGGATCAGCAAAGGAATACTGTTAACTGTCTGCCTGTCGGAACTTCCATCCTAGACTTGTTACAGACCAAGGCATGGCCTGCCCTACCATGGTACTTAGCCCTTGGGTTGCATTCCCTCACACTAGGGTAAGGCTTGTATCCTCCCAGTTGTGTCCCTCCGCCCGAAACCTTTGTCTTAATATGGGGTGTCGGGTTTGGTGAGCGCCGCCCAACATTCTGCTCTAACAGAAAACATGTAGTACGGTCTATTGTTATACAATAGGTCAGTCATATCTAAGACCTGACTCATCGTATATTTAAAGTATAGTGATAAGGAAAGTTGTAATAGATGGGCAGAATAGTAAAGTAAAGTAAAGTAAAGTAAAGTAAAGTAAAGTAAAGTAAAGTAATAGTCTCTTTTACACGCCTTTAGGCGTATCGGGCAAAAAGTGCCAGACCCACATGTTTATAGACCATCGACACTCGGTGGGTGATGTGGTCGATATCACGCCAACGATGAAAAGAATACTGCAGAGAAATATATAAATATAAACATGGTAAAGACAAAACTGTAAACAACGAAACGCAAACATAGAAACAGCCAAAATCAACTCTAGACGAGGTCGAGTGGGCAGTAAACAACTTCCACAATGGGACAGCATGATTATGTGAAAACATTGCAGGAAGGTTTATAAAAGCTGACGGAGAACAACGTGTGGAAATATATCACGCGCTATATAAATACATGAGGGGAAGAGAGGCAGAGGCAGACCACGAGAGATGATGCTGGATGGATTGTGACGATGGCATGGAGGAATATCAACAACAGAGTTGATCCAGAGAACCAAAGACAGAGATCTGTGGAGAGTCATGAACGCCTATGCCAGTCGGCACGGCATTTGATGATGATATAAATACACATGTATATATGAGAAACAAGAATACAGCCGAAGGAATGGATGTCTCATCTCATCTCAGCTCATCCTGTTCCTCTTGTACCTTGCGGTGTCGAGGTGAAGTATAAACATGGTGAGAGTGCCCGCTTATGGGCTTCATATATCGATATTCCCATGGACACTGCTATTCCCTCCGTCCAACGTTTACGTGGTCGGCCTCTTCCTCTGTTTCCATCTGGTCTGTACACCATTGCTTGTTGTGGTATGCTGTTGACTGGTAACCTACTTGCATGACCAAACCACTTGACTTGCTGCTTTCTAATAAAATCTACTGCTGCTTTAACCCCCACTTTAGTCCTGATTTCTTCATTTCTTATCTTATCTCTTCTTGATACGTTGAGTATTCTTCTCAGGAACCTCATTTCTGTTGTGATTTTTCTTTTCTCTTTTTCTGTCATTGTCCAGGTTTGGCATTGGTAGCATAGAGTTGGTAGGAAGATTGTGTTGTAAAGTGCTTTCTTAGTAGTTATTGATACATGTTTGTTCTTTAGTATTGGTGCCATTTGTCCAATGAGTTGATTTGCCTTATTGCACCTATTTTCGATCTCGTCTTCTGATGGACGTGGAATTTCAAATGTCTCTTACATTGGAAACGTTCTGCGCGTGACGAGCGATTAGATGAAGAATAGTTAATCGCTGTCCTGTCATGACAATGACACAACAAAGATAAATATAGCAACATGTTAACAGTTTTCTCTTTGTGTCTCCGTCGAGGTTCTGTCAAATATACACAAGCATACTTATGAAGCATAGTAGACACAATCAAACAAAAGAAGTCTTCAGTTTGTAAGAATAAGATTTCCCGTGAAGACTTTATCAGTGACTATCATTATTTGCAGGTGGAAGTGATAATACGTATAACTCAACAACCACATATCCTCTGTATTCTTAACAAATCCATTCATTCCATTGCACAATCTGATAAGACAGTAAATCGTGAGGTCAAAGTTGGAAGGTCTAATTAAACACGGATCTAACTGCTTTTCAATCAAAGGAAAAACAGTTTACAGTTGGCGAATCTCCTTCTCCTCCGCCTGCTTTTATTTCTCTTCTTCTTCTTCTTCTTCTTCTTCTTCTTCTTCTTCTTCTTCTTCTTCTTCTTCTTCTTCTTCTTCTTCTTCTTCTTCTTCTTCTTCTTCTTCTTTTTCAGGTGTCTGATAGTTTCATATCCTTTACAGGATGTCGAAGTCAACCCCAGCAGTTTGTTATGCTGCTTATGATCTCCTGGCAAGTTTACGTTAAGTAGTTTACGATTGCTTTCTGAACTATCGACACCCATATTATCAATGCAAGACGGTGTACTGCTAAATCGGCCGCAGCTGTGTTACGAACTGCGTCTGTAACCCACCGGTTCCCAAATAGATCTAATCTAAAATGTCTAGCAGGAAATTTGTTGGAAAATAAAAGTGACCGGCATTATACCGTGGGCCACATCACCCACGAGTTCCGATGGATTTATAAAAATATGAGTCTTGCAACATATGCTCAGTTTTTTTTTTGTTTTTTTTTTTTGTAGTTTTGTCGAAGGATCAACATCACGGCACACGGGTGTAACTCATAAGTGCTTCGTTCTACTACTAACTCAAGCCTGAGTCCGGAGAATCTCAGCTTAGTGCACGAACTCCGTAGCACTAGCGAGGATCCTGAAATACTTTGGGTAGATTTTTAACTCGAAATGTTGCCCGGGCAGCGCCGTTAGTCTACTCCTTTTAGATTTTCAACTGCAAGGGATTTTTTACGTGCATACAATATACACGGGCGTCCGATTTTACTACCCAGAGACCAGAGGAAATTTTGTTATTAGAAGTTCACGTCAAAAATAACCGGCCCTCACCGGGGCTTGAACCCAGAACCTCCAGTTTTCGAGGCGGACACCATACCTCGAAACCACTCAGCCTCCCCCCCCCCTTTCCCCAACATATGCTCGGTACGCCTTAATGCGCGTAAAAATATATTTTACTTGTTAAGCATGTTGAAATGTCTACTTTGTTGAAAACTAATAGGCACTTAGTTTTGCCAAATGTTTAATGGTAATCACATTTTCCTCGCTTTCCTCTACCACCTTGTCTAGAATGTTTATAGGCTGTTTGTCTCCAACTGTCATTGTACACTCCCTATTCGGTTTTTATGTTATTATCTATTTCCAATCACTTCTATCATCGTTCAACACATTTAGGTAGCTTGTTTAATGCGTCTGGTTGTTTCCCTGTCTGCGATAATAAAAGACACATTTATCTGTCTAACAACTAGGCAAAATACGTGCGTACGGTAGCCTCTATCTTATTACGAACATTTCTTTTAGCGAGTTCCCATTTAAAGCGTACTCGCCATTAGTCTGTAGCTACCATTTCACATAAACTCTAAACAATTTTTTATTTCTAGTTTCACGTAAACTCTAAAAGGAATTTTTCAAGTTTCAGAGATGTTACTTCCGAAAGACGCTTTCAACTTCTATAGTTCGATTTTTATTTCCTAAAATACGTATCGCTTTTTCTCCCCTGAAATACGTATCGCTTTTTCTCCCTGGTTTTAAACCTGTGAATTTAGGAGTTTTGGCTCTACTGTTAGTTACTCCCATTGGCAACAGCTATTTGTGGGATTTGTAAATATTTCTAAATCAATCTCTTAACATGGGTCCCATAAAATGCTCAGAGGTCTCGTCAAATTATCTAGGAAGGGTACACGGATTTAGGTCTAAACATCATACAACAGACGACTAAAGTTTACATTCTAAACACTATGCCTATGGCGACTAAGGCATAAAATCTATGTAACATCTTCCAATAGGTGACTAGAGTTTACAATCTAAACATTGTACGAGTGGTGACTGAGGGTTAAATTCTCATATCTGAAACATCTTACACTGGGTGACTATGGTTTACAATCTAAACATTGCACGAGTGGTGAATGAAGAGTCCGTAGCATCTTACAATGTGACTACTGAGACTTATGATTTCAGTAACATTTTATTGGTACAACTGGTGAATAGAGAATACACTCTCCGTAACACTGTACAACTGGTGAACAGAGCTTTCAACCTCAGTAAAAATTTTACAAATATGAATAGAGCATGCAATCTCGGTAAAATTGTACAACTGTGAATATAGCATACAATCTCTGTAATATTGTTAAAGTTAGTTGCAAATCCTTTACGGATGTAGCAGTTAACCACTGCATTTTTTGGCTGTTCGCGATTCCTGGGCAAGTTTACGTTCAGTAGTTTGAAATTACACCCATACTATTTCATTAAAAAAAACAACGCAGCGGTGTTTCGAACGCGGTATGCGGGATTACGAGCTGCCTCCGTAACACCTTCGTCAGGGAGCCGGCTTCTGTAACATTGCACAACTGGTGAATAGAGCATTTTCTTTTACGCTCGCTCGCCTTGAACTCAAGCGTAGTCCATACACACTATTTATAGTAGTGATAGACTTAATTTTGCGCGTGGATTAGCTTTCCCTATTAACAATGTCCCTCGCCATCAGGCGAACCCACTCCGACGTCAGAGGTACTTGCAATTTACGTCCCCCACTCCGACTTCAGAGATACTTGCAATTTACGTCCCCAAGTCAAGAACGGCCGGTCTCTGTGGCTGAGGGGTTACAACACTTTCTCCGTAATCCCGTTTATCACGCAGAGTCTCGTAATGGGAGAGAACTAGGAGCGGTTCGACCCCCGCTGGTGACTTGCGGGATACTGAGCCGGCCGCTCAGAAAGCAATGGCAAACTACTCAGCGTAATCTTGTCAAGAAATCAACAGACAGCTGAAAGATGCTGCTGTTGACAGCGATGTCCTGTAAAGGATATGCAAATTTAAAAAAAACAGTCAAGAACGACAGGTCAATATTTTAATCCAGCTGTCCGGTGTAGGAGTTGAACCGCTTACCTCGGCATCAGCACATCGGATACTTAAGAACACGCGTTCTTACCTATTCAGTCATGCAGACCTGCGAATTGAGCATATAATCTCAGTAACATTGTACAACTGGTGAATAGAGCATACAATCTTTGTAACATTGTACAATCGATAAATAAGGCTATTAATCTCATAACATCTTACAATTTGTAACTTCTGAATGCTATCTCTGAATTACCTTGTAACTAATGACTTGTCAGACCATGTATGTAGCATCATGCACAAATGTCAGAACTGCCTATCTTTGTTAACTTCTTAAAATAGGTAATTTTGAGTAAAATATCCACACTTTCTTGCAATATGTTACTAATGTGTACAAAATGTAACAAATTTCACCCGATAACTATGTTTCACAATATTTGCAACATCTTATAATTAGTAACCAAAGTTTATAATCACATCAGCACCTTGCTGGTATCAATTAGTAAAGATTCCATAACATGGAATGGTTAGCACTGTAAGTTTATAACAAGACAACAATTTAGGCAACAAATAACTACAAAGAAAAACTAGTAATATGTAACATGCTGGATACGGGATCCCCATTCCCTGTAGTTATTATCGATGTATTGTGTTAAATATTATGTCCGCCTTCTACGCTTGTGTCGCCAGACTACAGTTCCCGGGCAAGTGGGTACAGACAGACAAGGGCTACTATCTACAACATAAACTTAATAAGACCAACAACCCAACGCGGAAGAAACATAAGAAAGAATATTTATTAGAGACTGACTCTATGAATGGAAAAACCACTATGAATCAAAGAAGAGTGTTTCGGGGGGAGAATAGGCCGGTTGGTGATGTCATCACCAAGCCCACTGGAAATATAGGAGGATATGTTCGTGGCAGTCTATCTGGTGGTCAGTGTGGTTTCTAGATGACCCGGAGGTTGTAGTATTCCTCGTCAAGGCACTAGACTGGAGGTAGGTGGATAACGTCTCTTCTCTGGCCGGGGTTGTATGTCCCGGTCGGTGAGTCTTCTCATCAAGTGGAGACTTCCTTGTAACAGCTCTGAATTGGAGGTCAGTTCTAGGCATAAAGAGGTATCCTTCCTTATTATGTCAGAAAGCCTAAGGCTTTCGTTGTAGATCGACGTCTTTCTTTCAGAGACGAAGCCTAGATTACCACTTGTCAGAAACGACCCTGTCTTTTCAGTGAGAGAATATAGAAAGAACGATGTCTCTAATCGTGCCCGAATGTTTTATCTGACATAAATCTATATACGGAAAACCCCTGAGACAATTATGAATTACGTGAAGAGAGTTCACCATTCCGGAATTTTCTTTGGAATGCACGAATTTGAACTACGGAATTATCCGCGTACACTAATACAGGTTACCTTTGTTTCACGGGAACAAGTGAGTTTCACTTAGAGAAAAGAGTCCCGCAAGAAAAGGAAATTCTATCCGTAGAGTGCTTCATGCGTCGTAGACAAAGAGAACAGAATCCTACACACAGTTGTGATTCCTGTGGTAAAGCCACACAAACGGGCAGTAAACATAGGGAGTCGGTTGACCTGAACGAGACTCGCTTACGTTTTGTTAAATAAGATTTAAGTAAGCATAAAACAGTTAGACAAATATATACTGTTCAAAACATGAATCGCAACATTAATGCAGTTTCAATTGCAAACTTGTACTAAAATTTTATTGACGGTGCTGATTCGTCCACTGCAGTTGGTTCTGGCGATGCCGGTCCGTAAGAACAGGACCTCTGTAGGGTATTCTAGCTCAAAGACCAGAGTCGTGCAGCCGGTTCCTGACCGTTTGATCTGAAATTCGAGCTCCTGGCATTGACTTAACTGTCGAGGACGCAGATGCAAATCGATTCCTAAGATGACGCAGCTGTATGAAGCGGTCTTCGGCAACAGTTGTGATTCTGGGTCTTCCACTGCGCGTACGGTATGTCACTGAACCAGTTTCTTGAAATCGCCTCCAAGGGCGACTAATGGTGCTTCTAACCACATTAAATTATCTGGCTACTACACTTTGTGACTGTCCAGCCTGTAAATGTCCAATGATGATGAGTCATTGTTCTGTAGTGAGATGAGCCATACTTGCGCATTGAATTTTCAACTGCATTTATTCGAGAAGCGTCAATTGTTTATAGGCATTCAATAATATGGTCGCATAGTTTTGTGTTCAGTAAGTTTCACGGGATTATTATGAACCTGTCACGAGTTATTGTCAAAAATGTTGTTTTGACCTTGACCTCTTTCATCATGAGGTGAGTACAATTCAGATAACTACGAGAAGTTAATGACCAGATGGACACAGTCGATAGGTTGACTAATGTCCAATCAGTGAATATCTCTTATAAAAGTAACACCAAGAATTTTGCGTGTGTTTTATTTTTTTACAATATATTTCCTTAAAAGCCTCACAACTGTTGCCGAAGATCTTTTCTGCCAAAAGATGTAGCGAAAATCTGATCGTATTGTCTCTTAAATTTAAAATATGCAAGAGCACTAACATTCTTTTACGGGCAAAGTTCAATGTAATTTCTATACAAAAATACATTTTTGGTTTTTTTCCAGAGCCAATTTTATTCAACAAAAATGTGTCACCCAAAATGTATTGGCGTTGTTTTTCTGTAATTAAACTTGCTGCTTTCAAGCCATCTTGCAGGTTTGTGCGTTATTTAACATACTGGAATTATTTCAAGACGGACAAATGTAGTTTCATGTTGCATAATCAGCTTTTCTTCATTAAATATTTATATGTTCTTTAATGTTTGATAGCTAGGCCAACCTGAAATTACGAAAAGAAATACTCATAATTCGCGTATGGGCTTTCATTTAAGCCAAACTCTCCAAGTTTCGGCCATAAAATGAAACGAGGATGTTATGTATATTCAAAGTTGGATTATAATTTTCAAGTACCCTGAGATGCCTTTGTCTTGTTTTCAAGAAAAAACAAAGTTTAAAGAAGTTTCTTTTCTGTTCTTTCAAAGTTCCTCCTCTTCCTCCTCCTCCTCCTCCTCCTCCTCCTCCTCCTCCTCCTCCTCCTCCTCCTTCTTCTTCTTCTTCTTCTTCTTCTTGTTTTCCTCAAAGTGCTCCATCATTAGGCATTGTTGCAAACAGGATGTCTTCTCTCGTCAGCCAGTGGCGCAGCAGTTGTGGGTCCATGGATATGAATAGTTGGCCAAACGCCGCCAGTTCATCACTTCCTCGGTCTTCTCCTTGCTCTTCCGCTCTCACTTCGATGGCAATATGCTTGTGAAGCTAGTACATTTGATGGACATTTATTTTATACAAAGTGTGAGAATTGTGCAGACAATGAGTGCTTCGAGCAGGGTAGCAGGCTCCCAACAAACAATAAAAAATAGAGTGCATCAGTTGGATTTGTCACCCAGGGCATGCGGGAGTGGTGGGAAACGAAGTCGGACAGATTAGCTGGATCTGCACCACTTAATTGGGTATTTCTGCATAATAAGATATATGTGGTTCGGGACATTTGAAGCAACGTTTATAGCGCAGATGAACAGATCACGGCTTGGATAGAATGGTGCTGCAGAGGGTGATCAGAGGATCTGGGCCGACATTCGAAACACCGAGGACAGGCCAGATGGACACATAATCAGGCTGCTAGTGGTACCATTAGTATTAGAACTCTTCCCTGGCTGTTGTAGATGATAACCGAGCGGGTATGGAAATGTCCTCAGTGCTGTGATGTCGGTTTTTGACTCAACTAAACCCAGCTTTGACGCCAATGAATCAATATCGTTGTCTAGAATGGGAGACTTGGGAGTAAGAGTTGGCACGGTCAGACACGATAGACACATCGGGATAATGTGGCGTGTCGACAACCAGCACAGAACTCGCTGATTCATATGTTGGGGAGGCTCTGAGTACCTATAGGCATGTCAGGAGTGCAAGGATTATACTCCAACAGATTAACTGTAAAAACAAACGTCTACTGCCTATAGCACCTTGCGTGTAGGACAGGGTGGTCTTGAGCCTGAGGAATCAAGGTCACGTGGCTAGTGCAGTTACCGTGAACTTTCACTCCGGGACAGAAAAACAATCTACACCTTACCGAGGATTCTAACCTGGATCTCCCGTATGAGAGCCCGGAATTCTCGCCACACGGTCAGCTGCTCTTCAACACATTAATAGATTAAATAGCTAACTAACTAACATGTAATCATTTGCTTCCACGCCTGTCTTGGACACAAATGTCTACACAACGTTAATAAACTATCAAACTCCACAGTGGTCTCACAGCAGATATTACCTCTGGGCTGTGAAGTGTTAGGCCTTCACATATTTTAGATCATGGCATAAGGAGGTTGTGTAACCCGTCCCCTTCCTCGCACACTTTCCTTCCAAGACAATTCCCAGAACATTCTGAAAATTGTGAGTAACTTATTTTATTAGTCGGCGATGAATTCACAACCGCAGAAACAAGAATCCTGCCGCTAATGGCGATTAGAACCAGACCACGTTTTGATAAGCCAGCTCACTGAATTGAATTAAAGCTTTTAAACAAAATAATTGTGCCCTTCTCGTTGTCTTTATCAGTAGCGGTTATATGTTAAAGTTAATGACCTATATCTTAATACGTTTCGTATATATGTTAAAGTTATTGACCTATAGCATTTAACGAATCGTTTATATGGTTAAAATAAAAGTTTTTTTTTCTATGCCTTGATGAGTACTGTGTATATGTTATAGTAAATTCAACTATTCCATGCCTTGATAAGTATTAGGTCTATGTTAAAGTAAAAGAAACGTTTTCCACATCTTGATAAGTATTGGGTATATGTTGAAGTAAAAAACACTTTTGCATGTCTTAATGAATATTTGTTTATATGTTAAAGTAAATGGTACGTTTCCATGCATTGAAGAGTATAGGGTATAAAGTAATTCAGATAAAGGAATCCGTATTCCATGTCCTGCGGCATATTGGGTGTATAGTGGTAGATCCATATGTCATAAAACAATCGCCGCTGGCTGGTTAATGTGGTCAGTATTAAGCCGGCGGACATGACTTCCAAGGAACTTTCCTGTACCTATTTTAGGCTCCGTGGACCTGGAAGTCCAGATCAATTTTTATAAACGTCCCAGCTCCTGTGGGGATTCGAACCCTTGACCACACCAGATCGGCGTGCAGGCCTGCTAGCTGCTACGTTACCCAACCAATCTGTCCGCTACTCGTTTCCCACCCCACCAGCATGCCCTGGGGTGGGAAAGGAGATACATCCAACAGATGGTCTCTATTTTTGAGATTGCACCTAAGAATGTCGGGTTATCATTGGCTTTATTTATTCCCAGTATCTGTGTCTACTGGAGATCACACACTGAACTGTAAGTACTTGATACAACCGTGTCCGTGTCCAGTTCTTTGCATATTTCGGAGTGGATGAATTTCCATTACATGATGCACGAACATTGGAGGTACAGGGGCCTCGTGTCCTGAAGGCCATAAAAAAATCAAGGCGTTATTTCCACGCTGTGAAGCGTTTTTTTTTTTTTTTTTTTTTTTTTTTTGGGGGGGGGGGGGGTACATAGGGCTAGTCCTATATATTTAGACCATTCGGCCATTGATGGTCGTGTAGTCAATATCATGTCTGCCGCCTCTTTCAACCAGAAATTGCATGGTACCCATTTTAGGCTCTGTAGACTCAGGAAAACGTGGTGATAACTGGCAAGATTGAGGTGGGCAAAACACAGGGAAGGCAGAAAAGTAAATACCTGGATGGCTTGACCATAGGGCATAGTCGGGATACAGAGCTGATCCACGACTCTGGTGATAGTGTAAGATGGCGAAAGATGACCGCCCACGCTTAACGGCATGGCACATGATGATGATGTGATATGGAAGCCTAGGTGTTTTGTTACCCTTGGTGTTATGTCTAGGTCTTTTAAGGGTAAAGATAGGGCTCGAATACAAGAGCTTCACAAAGCGAATAAAAATGACTCAAACTACTGACCAAACAACACTTTCATGTGTAACTCATTACTGAATAAAAAGCTGGCCAAAACTGTCCAAGACCGGACAACCAGGTATATTAACTTAGGTTTTCATCCGCTAAAGTCTTGACAGATCGGGTTGTCTCCTAATCGTGATGATTGGTCTGGACAGTCCTTATGTCGTCGTCGTGAATATTCAATTCGTTAGTGTCATGAGATTCTCTCTCTCTCTCTCTCTCTCTCTCTCTCTCTCTCTCTCTCTCTCTCTCTCTCTCTCTCTCTCTCTATCTATCTATCTATCTATCTATCTCTCTTTCTCTCTCCTCTCTTTCTCTCTCTCTTTCTCTCTCTCTCTCTCTCTCTCTCTCTCTCTCTCTCTCTTCTCTCTTTCTCTCTTTCTCTCTTTCTCTTTCTCTATCTCTCTCTCTCTCTCTCTCTCTCTCTCTCTCATTTCTATTGGTGACAGGTCCTTTTAGATTCCTTCAACGTTATGTCAGCCACAGTATGATAACTTTCTCAGGTGCTTCTATGGTCACGGTTATACATGAGTCATCTTTTCAACTCATACAAAAGTAATATGCTCCACAAATGTAATAGACGTTTTCCTTCATACAAATTAATCAGTTATGCCAACACCACATCCACTCTTCTGGATTCACATGCGCATCCACGCGTCTAGAGCGACATGGGTCAAGTGAAGTCCCGACTGTTTAGCTTCCGCATTACGCCAACGGTTGCGCATCAGTTAAATTGCCAATTACTCCATACTGTAAGCTTGTTTTAAAACAAGTTACCAATATCCCTGTTATATCATCGGTGGTTCAGAAAACAAACTGCTGAACTATCATTCTTAAGTAAATCGCAAACAGCCTATAAATACAGGAGTTGATTGCAACGTTGTAAAGGACAAGGAAATAATTAACTCCAAGCTCTGTGTTTCTAATCTAGGCCGACTGCCTGACCTGTAATGTCAACAATTGAGTACTTGTTCACTCCTCGCCGTCTTGTCTACTCGCGCTCATGCTTGCTTGTGTTCGCTGGCTGTGAACTCCAGCGTGAAGTCCTGTATGTCGGATGAAGACATCCTGTTGTCCAACATCAGTGTGATGTCATACCGGACTGAGGTTTGCATGAGTATCCGTTGTCCCATATCTGGCTTATTGGTGTGCAGACTGGTGGTTCCTCGCTGTGCAGGCAGATACTCTCCGACTTCGGAAGAATCAGCGATCCTACTACGTTAGCCAGGACCCCGAAGGGACCTGTTGCCCAGGACGCACGACTAGGACGTGTTAGTAGGTCTTGGCCAGTATAAAACCTGGCCCTGGTGCCTTGAAAACACCTCTGCGTACCTCTCGTGCTAATATTTCTCATTCAACTATTACAATATAGTAGAGACTGTGGCACCGGGTAACTGAAACAAATCACGCATCGAATTGGATTCGAACACATGACTGCTATGATGGCAGGTACAAGTGCTAGCCACTGCGACTCTCCATACATTTCCATAATTCACACCTCAAGGTCACCATCCATTCATGTTTATTTTCATGTTTATTATTTGTATCCTGTTAGGTAATACTTATGTTTATACCTCTTTATTTATTCTTGAATATGTAAATTACTTTTTTTTTAAATAAATAAAAACAGTTTTATGTACATTTCCCTCTTATGTTGTTTATGATGTGGCCATTTTTTTTTATTTTGCCGTTTCGACACTTGAGTCCTGTCACCGATGAGGATACATAATTATCGCAACATTTGGTTACAGTGAGTGTGCTTTTTGTAATGAAGATATTGTAGTTACGCTATTCGCTTCTAACTCACAGTATGTACAGGGTACAGAAAAATTGTTAGAATAAATACAAGGCTGCTACACTCTCTCCTGATAGAGTATATATATATATCTTCTTCAGCGTTCCGAGCCATTGAGGTTCTTTGCTGCAAATACAATCCGTCTCCATTCGTCTCTCTGGTGGACCTTATCTTGCCAGTCGTTGATTCCAAGTGCTTGTAGGTCTGTACATGTATTATCTCTCCACCGCCTTCTTGGTCTACCTCGGGGTCTACGGTCATTTATTTCCTGAGTGTAAGCGAGTTTTGTTTCCCTATTATCTTCCATTCTTTCTATATGCCCCAGCCATTGTAGTCTATTAGCCTTCATGATACCAGTGATTAGCGGGGACTTAAACAGATCATAAATGTCTTTGTTACTTCTTCTTTTCCACTCTCCACTTTGTGTATCCCTAATGGGTCCAAAGATGCGTCTTAAAATTTTGTTCTCAAAGGTTTGTAACAAGGCTTCGTCTCCTTTCGTTGTACTCCAGGTTTCAGAGCCATACAGCACAACTGGTCTGATCAGTGTTTTGTATATTGTGATTTTGGTGTTACGAGATAGCGCCTTTGATTTTAGTAGATGTTGTAGTGCATAGTATATCTTATTTCCAGAGTTGATTCTAGTTTGTATTTCTTCCCTTATGATGTTGGAGCAGTTGAAGATCGTACCCAGGTATTATATATATATAATCTGTTCATAGCAAAAGCGATTATTACATTAACATACGAAAGATATACTGTTAAGGTACTAAGTCGATACAAAGAGACTACGTTAAGTAGTGACCATAGACTGGATTATGGAGTCCACAACTAGAACCACCAGAAATTGAATTCCATGGACGCCTTTGACAAAGCAGCTTGTTGACCAAGACTTCCATGATAACATTGCTCTCCTGTCTCACACACGAAATCGGATGCAGGAAAAACCAAACACTTTAGATGGGAGACCACAAACATTAGGTTTAAAATGTCATGGAGGAAAGACAAATAAAATGAGAATAGATCAAAGTAGTTATATATGATGCCTACACCCCCCCCCCGAAATTGTGGTGCCGCGTGGTGCGCACCACGTGGTGCTCGTGGTGCTGGCACCACATGGTGCTGTGTGGTGTCTAGTGGTGGGAGTATGTGGTGCGGTGGTGCTGGGTGTATGTGGTGCCTGTGGAGTGTGTCGTTGGCTTGTTAAGCTCGTTGTTTTTGGCGGGTAAAATTTTTAAAAAAGATCTACTAAGGATGGGGAGGATCTTCCTGTGTGTGTGCGTGTGTGGCCAGGGTGGAAGGATCCGGCGTAAATAGTAAGCGCAAAGAAGGTGGTGGCCGGTGGTGCGACGTGTATAGTGACGTCATCGGTCCCTCGTAGTTGTATGTTTGGGCTATTAGGGTCGAATTTTTGGTGGAAAAGTATGGTCTAAGGGGTAGCGGGGTTATTAGGGGTGATGTCTCCGCACCTCCTTGTCGCATCGTTACCATGTTAAGATCGCTGTTTTGGCAGGAAAAGTATTTTTTTTTTTTAAATTAAAAATAATTTAATTTTTTTTTTAAATTAAAAAAATATTTCAATGGAAAATAAATGATATTGGTTAATAGTGGTCTTTAGTGGGCGGGGCTTAAAATCTATTATCAAACGGTGTTAGCTCATTAAATGAAAATCTTAAAAAGAGTAAAGGTGGCCGCTAGTTCGTGTTGTAGTGGTATGGTTTAGTGTTATTTGATGTTAAGGGGTGGGTGAGTGAAAGCGTATCTCGATGAGTGCTTCTAAACAATATCATCATAGGTATCAGATCGTTAAAGAAACAAGTAAAGATGGCCGTCGGTGTCCTCCGTGGGTGCCGGGTTCGAATCCCGGTAGGGCGGTTTAGTGGTAGAAGAAATATTGATGTTTTTGTTACTTAGTTGTGATGGCGATAGCGGGTGGTAGTAACAGGCTATGTGTAGCAAAGGAGATGTGGTGTGTTGGTTGAAGCTTAGGTGGTGCCCCAGACGAGGTGACAGGGTCGAATCTCGGTGCTGTGCTACTGGTAAGGGTAATAGGCGCCAGCGTGTGGGGTGTCTAGATGGTCATACGGGTTATGATTAGGGACGGTTTGTCTCTCCGTATCGCTGTGTCCACAAGTCCAATGGGGAAAACAGGCAGCCGATTTCACCTTTGTACCTACGATTCACAAAATATAACCTAACTTAAAAATCAGAATATGCTTCATAACCTCAACAGGTGTTGCCAAAAATCAGTACTCATTTTCATAACGGCTAATCCAGGGGCTTATCGTCGTCGTAATGAATTATGTGGTTTATTAATGTTATTGATGTATCCGCCATGGCAAATAGTTCGCAAGATTAATAAAAGTTCATATAAATATCGATAGAGGATTAAGAGCTTAACACCTATTGTCAGGCCATCCACTGAAAATCAATACCGCCATGCTAGATTCTTCTCATAATTGCGACCAGTGGCTTATAGATATAACCGTTATTGCAGACGCAGCTGTGTGCAGACTAATCTACCAGGTCACGTGGTCTAGGCCATATCGATAAAAACGGGGTATAAATGCTAAGGAATATTCACTGTACAAAACAGTTTCTACCAGCCGATCAGAGCGAGGAAACCAGACAGGACAACCTCTTGATACGAGTCCACAGCAGCAGATATCGTGTATAAAAGACGACCAGCCTATATCATATACACCAAAAAACAGAGCTCACCATGTGGCAAGGCATTAATGGTAAGTTGGACATTGATAAATCTTTCACATTTTCGATAGGCTTCTTCACGTCGACACACCGATAACCTAACAATACTAGTATAATACAGGGGATATATAGACCTAGACGTATATAACAGCTGATGAAACAACACAATATGTTCGTAACAGCTTATATTAGGCTGTGTCAAAATGATGTGAACATAGCGTTACGGTGGTAGCTTAATATACACTAGTAGTATTGGGTAGTCGTATGGGGAGTCAGAATTGTTTCTGGTGGGGTCTACATGCCCATGTTCGCTATGACTGTACGGTCTTATAAAAAGGAGGGCGTCATATCCGAGACAGAGCTAATAATGATATTATGTGTTCCCTGTACAGATGGTATAGTACCTTATTTTTATCTATGTTTTACAGATACGGATGACCAGGAAGTCCTAATTCGGAAACTGTGGGGTCTATTAAGAGCGGAACCACACAGCGATTGCCTGGACTGCGCTATTCGCAATATGCAGCAAGCCCAGCCACTCATGGATTCGCTTATGGAGTCTTGGGTTAAAAGAGATAGTTTGTATGATCTAGTAAAGTGTCGACTGCAGTCTGTACTACAAGAACACTTTACCAAGGAGGACATAATCACGCTAAGTCTCAGTAGACTTGAGACATGTCTCCACGAATATAACGACGAACACGCAACTCCCGAGCCCTCGCCAACCAACAACGAACGTCCATCGCCACCAACATCACCGACCTCCTTAACGTTCAGTCAATCCACACTGGTGGATGGGTGGTAAGCGGCTACATTTAGGTCGTCAATAACGGAACAAAGCTCAATATAAATATACGTCGTTGTAGTGTTCTGTCTTCTCACGGTGTGTTTCATAGGGGTGGCTACAGAGTGGTATATCACTCGAATGATCGTTTACTGACACAAACACCCCACATTCATCAGGGCTCTCACTAGTGGTAAATCGATGTCTCCTAGTGTGAAAAGCGTGAATATCAGCGCACAAGCTATCACAGTGTTGTGACCAAGTGCAACTGTTATTATTCGTGAAGAACACAGACTAAGCCCGCCTTATAATTTCGGTGGCATTGGTGTCAATTCCACATTTGGTCAACACGAAAAAGATGTCTACGCCACCAACAGACCCTCATCAGGTTGCCATAAGACCGGTTGTCACTAAAAAATTATACACTGAACCAAGAAAGAGTAGTTAGGAACAAAATCAACAGAGAGACAACCAGGCGGGTGTACTCGTTAAACGTACAAACTCTGGTCAATGTGGTACTATAACATTTGACAGTACAAGTCACTATGAGTCGTTTTGAACCCATATGTTTAGTTATTACAAGAGGCAACGCATTGAAACCAAACAAGACCTGAATGGGATACATATTGAAGAACTGTTGTCAACACCGTTGGCTAAATTCCCTATATAGCACAGGACATATGAAACTTTTTCGCTCAAGGAAAGATTGACAATATTAATTCTTGGTTAGAAATAGACGTTATCGGTCTTGAAGGACGAGATACAGACGAGTAGACACACAAACAACCTGCCCAAGTCAAAGATATGATCGGTCAGTAGATCAGTAAACAACTTGAACATTAAAATATTCTTGGACACTAAAAAATTGTTGTGCTTGTTGTTTTCACAGGTGTGGTAAACGGGATCAACTAGGTGAAATATAAAGACGCTGCATTCTCGAGGTCAAACAGCTACTAAGTCACTGAAATATACAGACCGTGTACCAAGCTACTGCTATCAACCAACTAGTATCAAGATATAGTATTGGCACTCAGAAGCATTATGCCCACTCCTAAGAAAGAAGGCCACCTGTGTATCACCTGTGGGAAAATATTTACTGAAAAATACAATCTCACACGCCACATTAATACAGTTCACAATTCCACAACCCACAAATGCCACAGCTGTGGGCGTTTGTATCAACGAAAAGACAATTTACATCGTCATATAAAAATACAACATCAGAAGTCCTTAGACACCGCTCAAGCAGGGAAAAACACTACTGCTCACATAGTAACAGAGGAAACAGATATCCAACAAAAAGATAGAGCCAAATTGACAGCCCTTAGGAATTACTGCAAGGCGCTGTCGATCATGTTACCCAACCAGGTATTCGTATTAGAAAAAAGAGAAGACCAACAACAATGGGTGCTCATGGACACGTATGATATTAGCGACTGACTACTCAGACAAGTGTATACCACTGGGTGATTGAAAATTAAAAGAGAAAACAAATGAAAATCTCTGTCTTTGTTATTTGATTTGTCTCATTTTTGTAAACACTTGTCCTTTTGTACTTGTGACATTCTTCTGGTGTACTTGGCTCGTCTGCAGATATTTGTGTATTTGTACTTTTGTGGTATTGTACTTGTGTATGTGATTCTGTCTCGTTATACCAATGTGTATTTATTCCTGTCTCTCTGTTCCAATGTGTACTGGTGGTCCACTGTGTGCATGTCTCGTTTATTATTGTTTGTGTGCATCAATTGTTCCACAACCAACATTTCACATCCTGACAAAAGTACAGGTTCTATGTACCACTCCAACAGTCAAATAAGAAAAACTGTTAGCCAAACTGACAAAACTGTTGGCCAAAATAAGAAACGGATCGACCAGCTTTATAAAAGATAGGAAAATTGTTAGCCAAACCGACAAAACAGTTGGCCAAAATAAGAAACACCTAGACCAATACTATAAAAAGTAGGAAAAATTGTAACCAAATTAATTAAAAATGTTGACAAAAATAGGAAATAGCTCGTCAAAACTTATGAAAAGTAGGAAAATTGTTCGTCAAATGTGAAAAAAAATATTGGGTAAGTAGGAAATCATGTTAACCAAAGGTGAAAACTATTGACCAAGTAAAGATACTTCTCGTCCAAACTCATAAAAAGTAGGAAAATTTGTTAGCCAAATGGGAAAAATGGTGGCCAAATACAGAAATATCTCGACCAAACTTACAAACAGTAGGAAAATATGTCGACTACAATAGGAATATTTGTTAGCCAAAGATGAAAAATAGTGGCCAAGTAAAGAAAAAGCGCATCCAAACTTTTTAAAATGTATGAAAACTGTTGACAAGTAAAGAAACTCCTCGGCCAAACTCATAAAAAGGTAGGAAACTTTGTTAACCTAATGGGAAAAACATTGGCGAAGTGAATAAATAGCTCATCCATTCTTATAAAAATTAGGAAAATGTGGTAACCTAATGGGAACAATATCGCAAAAGTGAAGAAAAAATTTACACAAAACTTATAAAACTTAGGAAAATGTGTTAACCGAAGGAGAAAAATATTGACCAAGTAAAGACAAATTTACACCAAACTTATGAAAAGTAGGAAAATTTGTTAACCAAAGGGGAAAAAATATGGGCTAAACTATGAAATATGTTGACCCAAGTAAGAAAATATGTTAGCCAAAGGGGGGAAAATGTTGGCCAAAACATGAAACATCTTAACCAAACTTATAAATATATCGTGTAAACTTTTAAATAAGTAGGAAAAAAAAAATATTGCTTCTGTAGTTATGTCAAAAGTATCTTGAACTTTTATCTGAACAGACATTTCACAAGACATAATCATCAACGTCAACACTTTCCCTCTTTTACATTACCGAAAGTTTCAACTTACCCTTCCAACGTATCTGCTAAAGACGCACTTATACATACTAATCACCCATCTCTTCACACTCTTTGTTCTTTCTTTCTAACACAATGTGTCTCTGTCTTTCATAGATAACTTCACAACTTTTCCATGTCACATCACCAAGATACTCCAAAACTTCGTTGCACATGAGTTCTAATGAAACAGTCATAACAACATTTATGGTAATGCAATCTGTGGCTCCACCTGGGATAGTTTCAATATCATCTGAGTATTCATCAGCAAAGAGCTATTACCCATGGCTGACATCTTCAACTTTCTATACCACAATGACGTCTACACTAACCTTCCATTGTTCCATCTTTCAACAATACAAAGGGTGGTCTCGAAGTTTAGCTAACATAACATTTCGTACTTTGTCCACCGCTTTCACACTTTGTCCTTTCACAGCTGCAATAACGACAAGTCTGCAACCAACACTGTCTGTTATGAAGTCAACCTTTCTTAACACCACGTCTGTCTTAATGAGCCCTTGAATACCATCTATCAGATCTTATAACCGACTTTCAACGTTTCATAGCAAATAACATTAACACTCTCTTTGATTACAGAACAACCGATTTTCTGCTGACTAGGCAGGTTTCCCAATCTAATGGAGATACATCACCTGTCCCCCTAACATACTAGGCGGTATTCTAGACAATGAATATGGTCATCAACCATCACCCATAAGAAGAACTTGAAAACAGCAACAGAGATTGGGTTCCTGAGACGAATTCCTTGGACTACCAGAGTAACTAACGCTGATCGCCTAAAAGAACCTACAAAACATAGAGCCTTATATACATCAAACACAACAAACTCTTTCTTACTAACCCTAACCCTAACTATACATCATCTAACCCTAACACTAACCCTAACCCCTAACCCTAACTTTAACCCCTAACCCTAACCCTAACTATACAGCAAACACAACAAACTCTGACATAGATACAAACCAGTGTCAGAAATGTGAAAAGTTAAAATTTAATTAAAATTTAAAACTAATAAATCGCAATTTTATTGCGCAAGATGTAAGCTCGATATACGTCCTATACCTAACTTACACCTATACTTAGGCTATATCTGTATATTAAGTGAAGAGGGCAATAAAATTGCGATTTATTAGTTTTAAATTTTAATTAAATTTTAACTTTTCACATTTCTGACACTGGTTTGTATCTATGTCAGAGTTTGTTGTGTTTGCTGTATAGTTAGGGTTAGGGTTAGGGGTTAAAGTTAGGGTTAGGGGTTAGGGTTAGTGTTAGGGTTAGATGATGTATAGTTAGGGTTAGGGTTAGTAAGAAAGAGTTTGTTGTGTTTGATGTATATAAGGCTCTATGTTTTGTAGGTTCTTTTAGGCGATCAGCGTTAGTTACTCTGGTAGTCCAAGGAATTCGTCTCAGGAACCCAATCTCTGTTGCTGTTTTCAAGTTCTTCTTATGGGTGATGGTTGATGACCATATTCATTGTCTAGAATACCGCCTAGTATGTTAGGGGGACAGGTGATGTATCTCCATTAGATTGGGAAACCTGCCTAGTCAGCAGAAAATCGGTTGTTCTGTAATCAAAGAGAGTGTTAATGTTATTTGCTATGAAACGTTGAAAGTCGGTTATAAGATCTGATAGATGGTATTCAAGGGCTCATTAAGACAGACGTGGTGTTAAGAAAGGTTGACTTCATAACAGACAGTGTTGGTTGCAGACTTGTCGTTATTGCAGCTGTGAAAGGACAAAGTGTGAAAGCGGTGGACAAAGTACGAAATGTTATGTTAGCTAAACTTCGAGACCACCCTTTGTATTGTTGAAAGATGGAACAATGGAAGGTTAGTGTAGACGTCATTGTGGTATAGAAAGTTGAAGATGTCAGCCATGGGTAATAGCTCTTTGCTGATGAATACTCAGATGATATTGAAACTATCCCAGGTGGAGCCACAGATTGCATTACCATAAATGTTGTTATGACTGTTTCATTAGAACTCATGTGCAACGAAGTTTTGGAGTATCTTGGTGATGTGACATGGAAAAGTTGTGAAGTTATCTATGAAAGACAGAGACACATTGTGTTAGAAAGAAAGAACAAAGAGTGTGAAGAGATGGGTGATTAGTATGTATAAGTGCGTCTTTAGCAGATACGTTGGAAGGGTAAGTTGAAACTTTCGGTAATGTAAAAGAGGGAAAGTGTTGACGTTGATGATTATGTCTTGTGAAATGTCTGTTCAGATAAAAGTTCAAGATACTTTTGACATAACTACAGAAGCAATATTTTTTTTTTCCTACTTATTTAAAAGTTTACACGATATATTTATAAGTTTGGTTAAGATGTTTCATGTTTTGGCCAACATTTTCCCCCCTTTGGCTAACATATTTTCTTACTTGGGTCAACATATTTCATAGTTTAGCCCATATTTTTTCCCCTTTGGTTAACAAATTTTCCTACTTTTCATAAGTTTGGTGTAAATTTGTCTTTACTTGGTCAATATTTTTCTCCTTCGGTTAACACATTTTCCTAAGTTTTATAAGTTTTGTGTAAATTTTTTCTTCACTTTTGCGATATTGTTCCCATTAGGTTACCACATTTTCCTAATTTTTATAAGAATGGATGAGCTATTTATTCACTTCGCCAATGTTTTTCCCATTAGGTTAACAAAGTTTCCTACCTTTTTATGAGTTTGGCCGAGGAGTTTCTTTACTTGTCAACAGTTTTCATACATTTTAAAAAGTTTGGATGCGCTTTTTCTTTACTTGGCCACTATTTTTCATCTTTGGCTAACAAATATTCCTATTGTAGTCGACATATTTTCCTACTGTTTGTAAGTTTGGTCGAGATATTTCTGTATTTGGCCACCATTTTTCCCATTTGGCTAACAAATTTTCCTACTTTTTATGAGTTTGGACGAGAAGTATCTTTACTTGGTCATTAGTTTTCACCTTTGGTTAACATGATTTCCTACTTACCCAATATTTTTTTTCACATTTGACGAACAATTTTCCTACTTTTCATAAGTTTTGACGAGCTATTTCCTATTTTTGTCAACATTTTTAATTAATTTGGTTACAATTTTTCCTACTTTTTATAGTATTGGTCTAGGTGTTTCTTATTTTGGCCAACTGTTTTGTCGGTTTGGCTAACAATTTTCCTATCTTTTATAAAGCTGGTCGATCCGTTTCTTATTTTGGCCAACAGTTTTGTCAGTTTGGCTAACAGTTTTTCTTATTTGACTGTTGGAGTGGTACATAGAACCTGTACTTTTGTCAGGATGTGAAATGTTGGTTGTGGAACAATTGATGCACACAAACAATAATAAACGAGACATGCACACAGTGGACCACCAGTACACATTGGAACAGAGAGACAGGAATAAATACACATTGGTATAACGAGACAGAATCACATACACAAGTACAATACCACAAAAGTACAAATACACAAATATCTGCAGACGAGCCAAGTACACCAGAAGAATGTCACAAGTACAAAAGGACAAGTGTTTACAAAAATGAGACAAATCAAATAACAAAGACAGAGATTTTCATTTGTTTTCTCTTTTAATTTTCAATCACCCAGTGGTATACACTTGTCTGAGTAGTCAGTCGCTAATATCATACGTGTCCATGAGCACCCATTGTTGTTGGTCTTCTCTTTTTTCTAATACGAATACCTGGTTGGGTAACATGATCGACAGCGCCTTGCAGTAATTCCTAAGGGCTGTCAATTTGGCTCTATCTTTTTGTTGGATATCTGTTTCCTCTGTTACTATGTGAGCAGTAGTGTTTTTCCCTGCTTGAGCGGTGTCTAAGGACTTCTGATGTTGTATTTTTATATGACGATGTAAATTGTCTTTTCGTTGATACAAACGCCCACAGCTGTGGCATTTGTGGGTTGTGGAATTGTGAACTGTATTAATGTGGCGTGTGAGATTGTATTTTTCAGTAAATATTTTCCCACAGGTGATACACAGGTGGCCTTCTTTCTTAGGAGTGGGCATAATGCTTCTGAGTGCCAATACTATATCTTGATACTAGTTGGTTGGTAGCAGTAGCTTGGTACACGGTCTGTATATTTCAGTGACTTAGTAGCTGTTTGACCTCGAGAATGCAGCGTCTTTATATTTCACCTAGTTGATCCCGTTTACCACACCTGTGAAAACAACAAGCACAACAATTTTTTAGTGTCCAAGAATATTTTAATGTTCAAGTTGTTTAATGATCTACTGACCGATCATATCTTTGACTTGGGCAGGTTGTTTGTGTGTCTACTCGTCTGTATCTCGTCCTTCAAGACCGATAACGTCTATTTCTAACCAAGAATTAATATTGTCAATCTTTCCTTGAGCGAAAAAGTTTCATATGTCCTGTGCTATATAGGGAATTTAGCCAACGGTGTTGACAACAGTTCTTCAATATGTATCCCATTCAGGTCTTGTTTGGTTTCAATGCGTTGCCTCTTGTAATAACTAAACATATGGGTTCAAAACGACTCATAGTGACTTGTACTGTCAAATGTTATAGTACCACATTGACCGGAGTTTGTACGTTTAACGAGTACATCCGCCTGGTTGTCTCTCTGTTGATTTTGTTCCTAACTACTCTTTCTTGGTTCAGTGTATAATTTTTTAGTGACAACCGGTCTTATGGCAACCTGATGAGGGTCTGTTGGTGGCGTAGACATCTTTTTCGTGTTGACCAAATGTGGAATTGACACCAATGCCACCGAAATTATAAGGCGGGCTTAGTCTGTGTTCTTCACGAATAATAACAGTTGCACTTGGTCACAACACTGTGATAGCTTGTGCGCTGATATTCACGCTTTTCACACTAGGAGACATCGATTTACCACTAGTGAGAGCCCTGATGAATGTGGGGTGTTTGTGTCAGTAAACGATCATTCGAGTGATATACCACTCTGTAGCCACCCCTATGAAACACACCGTGAGAAGACAGAACACTACAACGACGTATATTTATATTGAGCTTTGTTCCGTTATTGACGACCTAAATGTAGCCGCTTACCACCCATCCACCAGTGTGGATTGACTGAACGTTAAGGAGGTCGGTGATGTTGGTGGCGATGGACGTTCGTTGTTGGTTGGCGAGGGCTCGGGAGTTGCGTGTTCGTCGTTATATTCGTGGAGACATGTCTCAAGTCTACTGAGACTTAGCGTGATTATGTCCTCCTTGGTAAAGTGTTCTTGTAGTACAGACTGCAGTCGACACTTTACTAGATCATACAAACTATCTCTTTTAACCCAAGACTCCATAAGCGAATCCATGAGTGGCTGGGCTTGCTGCATATTGCGAATAGCGCAGTCCAGGCAATCGCTGTGTGGTTCCGCTCTTAATAGACCCCACAGTTTCCGAATTAGGACTTCCTGGTCATCCGTATCTGTAAAACATAGATAAAAATAAGGTACTATACCATCTGTACAGGGAACACATAATATCATTATTAGCTCTGTCTCGGATATGACGCCCTCCTTTTTATAAGACCGTACAGTCATAGCGAACATGGGCATGTAGACCCCACCAGAAACAATTCTGACTCCCCATACGACTACCCAATACTACTAGTGTATATTAAGCTACCACCGTAACGCTATGTTCACATCATTTTGACACAGCCTAATATAAGCTGTTACGAACATATTGTGTTGTTTCATCAGCTGTTATATACGTCTAGGTCTATATATCCCCTGTATTATACTAGTATTGTTAGGTTATCGGTGTGTCGACGTGAAGAAGCCTATCGAAAATGTGAAAGATTTATCAATGTCCAACTTACCATTAATGCCTTGCCACATGGTGAGCTCTGTTTTTTGGTGTATATGATATAGGCTGGTCGTCTTTTATACACGATATCTGCTGCTGTGGACTCGTATCAAGAGGTTGTCCTGTCTGGTTTCCTCGCTCTGATCGGCTGGTAGAAACTGTTTTGTACAGTGAATATTCCTTAGCATTTATACCCCGTTTTTATCGATATGGCCTAGACCACGTGACCTGGTAGATTAGTCTGCACACAGCTGCGTCTGCAATAACGGTTATATCTATAAGCCACTGGTCGCAATTATGAGAAGAATCTAGCATGGCGGTATTGATTTTCAGTGGATGGCCTGACAATAGGTGTTAAGCTCTTAATCCTCTATCGATATTTATATGAACTTTTATTAATCTTGCGAACTATTTGCCATGGCGGATACATCAATAACATTAATAAACCACATAATTCATTACGACGACGATAAGCCCCTGGATTAGCCGTTATGAAAATGAGTACTGATTTTTGGCAACACCTGTTGAGGTTATGAAGCATATTCTGATTTTTAAGTTAGGTTATATTTTGTGAATCGTAGGTACAAAGGTGAAATCGGCTGCCTGTTTTCCCCATTGGACTTGTGGACACAGCGATACGGAGAGACAAACCGTCCCTAATCATAACCCGTATGACCATCTAGACACCCCACACGCTGGCGCCTATTACCCTTACCAGTAGCACAGCACCGAGATTCGACCCTGTCACCTCGTCTGGGGCACCACCTAAGCTTCAACCAACACACCACATCTCCTTTGCTACACATAGCCTGTTACTACCACCCGCTATCGCCATCACAACTAAGTAACAAAAACATCAATATTTCTTCTACCACTAAACCGCCCTACCGGGATTCGAACCCGGCACCCACGGAGGACACCGACGGCCATCTTTACTTGTTTCTTTAACGATCTGATACCTATGATGATATTGTTTAGAAGCACTCATCGAGATACGCTTTCACTCACCCACCCCTTAACATCAAATAACACTAAACCATACCACTACAACACGAACTAGCGGCCACCTTTACTCTTTTTAAGATTTTCATTTAATGAGCTAACACCGTTTGATAATAGATTTTAAGCCCCGCCCACTAAAGACCACTATTAACCAATATCATTTATTTTCCATTGAAATATTTTTTTTAATTTAAAAAAAAAATTAAATTATTTTTAATTTAAAAAAAAAAAATACTTTTCCTGCCAAAACAGCGATCTTAACATGGTAACGATGCGACAAGGAGGTGCGGAGACATCACCCCTAATAACCCCGCTACCCCTTAGACCATACTTTTCCACCAAAAATTCGACCCTAATAGCCCAAACATACAACTACGAGGGACCGATGACGTCACTATACACGTCGCACCACCGGCCACCACCTTCTTTGCGCTTACTATTTACGCCGGATCCTTCCACTCCACCCTGGCCACAGACACACGCGCACACACATGAAGAGCCTCCAGCTCATTAGATCAGACTTTTTTCTTTTTTAAAAAATTTTACCCGCCAAAAACAACGAGCTTAACAAGCCAACGACGCACTCCACAGGCACCACATACACCCAACACCACCGCACCACATACTCCCACCACTAGACACCACACAGCACCACGTGGTGCCAGCACCACGAGCACCACGTGGTGCGCACCACGCGGCACCACAATTTCGGGGGGGGTGTAGGCATCATATATAACTACTGATCAAGCAAATGATATCCCGATATTCCTTGGTGAAAGCTAATTGTAAGAGACAGAATCATACACTTTCTATCAGCAATGTAGACAAAGAGGGGGATTAGATAAAGATATTAAAATAAGAATACAAATATGGCAAGAGAGGTTTCTAAAGCACTAGGAAATATATTGGAGTCAACTGAAATTAAACTTAGCACCAATTTAGAATATTACGTTCTAAGGGTATATTAGTACAGGGTGTGTTTTTAATGACTGTGGGGTTTTTGAAAATGTTGCCGGTTCAGGTTTTGTATTTACCTTGTATGTTGCATAAACTCCACAGAGGGTGAATAAAACAAATTGAAGAAACTTGACTCGGCCTCCTAATATAACCAGACAGAACGCTGTCTAGAATCCACGGGGCAAAGGAAATAGAGTAAGACCCAATAAGACATGGAGAAGAGAATCAAAGACACCAATGGACGCAGCTGCATGGGATAGTTAAGGATATTTTTATTTTTTGCGGTCGCTCGCTTTAAACTCAAGTGTAGTCCATGCATACTTCTTCCAGTAGCACTGGACTCACGTTTCCGCGTGGATTAGTTTTCTTTTTCCCTTTTACCTGTGTCCCTCGCCATCAGGCGAACCCACTCCAACTTCAGAGTACTTATAATTTACTTCCACAAGTCAAAGACGAGACGTCAACATTGTAGTCCACCTGTCCAGGGGTTGAACCCCTTATCTCGACATCAGCACACCGGATGTTCAAAAACGCGCGTTCTTATCCATTTCCACAATGATGACCTCCGTTAAGGATATGACAGCTTGGGGTGGGTTGGCTGAAGACCATGTCCCAGGGAAGCATACAGAGCGAATGAAGAAGAAGAAGAAAGAACTTGAGTAAAGAGCACTTGTACACGCTATGAGCCCCATAATTTTATAGACAAATCGGCATTGGATGTTTGAGGTGGTCAATATCATACAAGTCACCTGTACTTCCCAGAAAATGTACTGACATCCATTTTATGCTGGCGATCTAGGAGCCTAGATGAACACTAAAACATTCGTCTTATTTGGGATTCTAACACGCAATCACTGGTCCGTTTGGTAAGCGTGCTTGTGACAATTCTACCGCGACCACGGTTTGAAGGGTTGGTAGGGGTGAATTGTGGAAGGGACACGTGAAATGAATAGACAACACTGGATACCGTCAAACAGATTTCTAACCCTCTGACATATGCTAGTTAGATTAAATTGAAGCTGAGATTAAACAGATGGTTAGATTAAACTTTTATCGACGCTTCAGTCATGATGTACTACGATACAAGGGCCAGTTATTTATTGCCCCGTGAAATATGATTAAATTGATGATTAAATTAAACTTGGTGTCGACGCTTCTATCATGATACGCTACCTCCAAGGGTCGGTTATCTCTTGCCCCGTGAAGTATGATGATTAGATTAAACTGGGTGGTGAGGCTCCTATCAAAATACCCTACGACATACGAGTCAGTTGAGGGTTAATTTGATTTGTTGAACTGTGGCATAGCTGTCTTTTATTTAGCAATATTTGTTTTTATTTTTATTAATATGTATTCATAACACGAGTTGTAATGTTGCCGTTGCGAACATGTAGAAATCTATAGTGTAATATACATGGAACTTGAGGTATGTTATAAATCCTGCCGTTTAAAGAAATGTATTATCATCATCATTATCATCTTCCACGTTTGCAGTCAAGCATCGTGGGGAGGATTACATTACGTCGCAGCTCCTGGTGGGTGGCACTGGATAGTGTCATTCCGTGTGATTGTACAATGTTTTTTATGTCGTCAATCCAGTTTCTTGTCGGGCGTCTTCTTGCTCTCATATTAGGTCGTCAATACAGCGAACTAAAAAGCAATTTGGTTCACTAGAACTTTCACCAGTAAAATGTAATGCCAGTGAACAACGGTACAAATGAAGACGCTGAAAATTTAAGTTGTATGTTATATAATAAAGTTGTTAATAAAGTAGGAATATATATTATATAAACTGCTCTTAGAATTGCATGAAAGAGATCGTAGGAGAGTTTCTTCCCCGACTCGCCGCTCGCCAATGGAAGGAAAGACTTACCACCTAATTCTCCGTGCGCTCAGACCTGAAAAATGTGATGGTTCTAACACTTCACATAACCAGGCTCCTACTACAGAACTTCTTTTATATTTTTATTGTTTAATAATTAATATTTAAAATAAATGACTATAACACCCATGCATATGCAGTAAAGACATATATACACCTGTAGAAATATCAAATAAAATTGAAACTATAGGAAACGAAAATGGAGGTGTAAGTAAAGAAAGTAAAGTAAAGTAAAGTAAAGTAAAGTAAAGTAAAGTAAAGTAAAGTAAAGTAAAGTAAAGTCAGCCCTGGGGACCGAGTTTCCACCGAAATAAGTGGACAACTCTGCAGCTGAGCAGAGCAGGACACCCACTTGTCCTTACAGTCGGAAATGGCTGTCAAAGGCAGAGGTAAAAGAACCACCATGTAGATGTGGACGGCAAGGGGGAAACACTACGTTATTTTCCTAAGACTTCATGATATCAAAGAAAATTGTGACACCAAAATGTGACATAGAAATTGAAGGGGAAATTCTTAACCAAGTGAATAATTTTAAATATCTAGGGGCATTTATAACATCAGATGGAAGATGTACAACAGAGATTAAGAGTAAAATAGGGCAAGCAAAAGACGCATTTCAGAAAATGAGGAGTATCTTATGCAATAAGTCATTATCACTGAATGTAAGAAAGAGTGCTGAGATGCTACATAGAACCATTTTTTGCTGTATGGCAGTGAATCTTGGAAAGTAAATGGGCAAATTAAGAAGAAATTAGAAGCAACAGAGGTGTGGTTATTGGAGAGGAGGGGGGAGGAATTTTGCGAATCCCTTGGACTGCCAGAGTAATAACGATTACCTAAAACAGGCTAATGAAACAAGAACATTACATACAACAATAAGAAAGAGACAAACAGCTTTCTTCGGTCGTGTGATAAGAAGAGGGGCATTGGGGAACATCGTGACAACTGGAAAGATCGAGGGGAAGAGACGCAGAGGCAGACCAAGAGAGATGATGCTGGATGGACTGAGGCGTTGGTATGGAGGAATATCATCAGCAAGGTTGATCTAGAACATCAAAGACCGAGCTCTGTGGAGAGCCATGACGCCTAGGCCAGCTGACAGGGCACCTTATGATGATGACGTCGACGACGACGACGACGACAACGATGATGATGATGATGATGATGATGATGATGATGATGATGATGATGATGATGATGATGATGATGATGATGATGATGATGATGATGATGATGATGATGATGATGATGACGATGATGATGATGACGATGATGATGATGATGATGATGACTGCATGCGAGGTTGGTGATGTAATCAATAAAACGACGGCTGTCTATACTTCCCAGGAAGTTTCCTGCTTCCCAATTTAGTTCCATCAGCGTGGAAGCCCGGGCCAATTGTATTTTAATCCCTGGCTCTGTGGGGAATTCAAACCCATGACCACCGAGTCGGAAGGCAAGCGGGCTAGCCACTGTGCTGTCAGGGCTCCCAAAATGGAATAAACAATGAGATCGTGATTATCTGAGGTAATGAAGAATAGAAATAAATGTAACGAAAACTGTGCACCTATGCACATGTTATAAGGAGGTGTATTAATAATAATAGACAGCTGCCTTAAAGTAGTGGTTACTCGCGCACTGATGGTCATGAGTAAGAATCCTAATAAGGACAGATGTTTTTTTTTTAATTTGAACTGGGCTCCCTGGTCGACCCAGACTAAAATGCGTAGCAGGAAATGATTTGATTAGTAAAGGCGGCCGGGGCGATACTGACCCCATTACATACCAAGTATCGACTGGTCTAAACAAAAAAAAAATTATTTCTAGCATTATATGCTTAATGCCAGCCTCCGTGGCGAAGGCCTTGCGGACGTGATTCTTAAGGCCGCTTACCTTCGTTCGAAACACAGCTGCGACTGATTTGGCAGCAGACAGCATTGCGCTGGGTTTTAACGAATTGGTATGGAAGCCGGTCGTTCAGAAAGCAATGATCAAACTCCTTAACGTAAACTTGCCGAGACATCAACAACAGCAGTATAATGCTGGTGTCGACAGCGATGTCCTATAAAAAGGATACGCACACCAAAGAAAATATGCTCAATACAACATAAGGTGTGCAATAGGCTCCCGTATTATAAGTATAATTATAAACATAATAATATGGTTAATATATGATCTCTGCTTCCTGTCTATGCAGTATCTCAATCTCAAATTCACCATAGACTACTATGCCAAGTGTTGCTGGTTGCTGGTGATCATTCTTCTTCGCAGCCTCTAGCAGAATGTATGAATCGGTCCATAATATGATACAACACTTCTTAGAAGATATCATCATCCACTATTAGTAAAACTATTTTAGTAACCATATAACTCGTTAATAGGGAGGGTGCGTAGATTAGTCAGGGCATGATGTACACTGCGAGTGGCGGTAGGGTAGAGGCTGAACACTCGCCTGCCAACCTGGGGGTCAGGACTTCGATCAGCATTGGGATGGATTGGACCTTTTTTTAATTGACATGGAGTGCCGGGCACAAATGGCTAACACAAAAAAAGTCTTGGGAAGGAAAGGCGATCGATGTGATACTGACCACATCATCCACAAGTGCCGGGTGTTCTATGAAAACTCTAACAAATATAAAATATGAAAACTCTGACCAATATAAAATATGAAAACTCTAACCAATATAAAATATGAAAACTCTAACCAATATAAAATATGAAAACTCTAACCAATATAAAATATGAAAACTCTAACAAATATAAAATATGAAAACTCTAACCAATATAAAATATGAAAACTCGAACCAATATAAAATATAAATACTCTAACCAATATAAAATATGAAAATTCTAATCAATATAAGATAACACAAAGTAATGCAGCTGTACAGAACAGAATTATGACACATACAGGACGTTGCGGCGACTAGCCTTCATCAGCAAACAAATGCATACACAAAACACAACATATAGTCACGGAGACATTTCACTGAACCATCACTACCCACTACCCCGGTATCATCCTCTATCCCGGTCCCCATGACCCACAGACTCCCACGGCTGTGTATAAAAGAGGATAAACATGACATTCGTGTTAGTACTACAGCCTGGAATTCTGAGATAAGTTTTTTTTTTAATTTGAAATGTTCATTTTCTCGTCATTGCTCTCATTTTTTCATCTTTTATTCTTCTCATCCCGTCCTTGTTCCTTAATCTAGTCACCGGAGGATCTTCTCCGTGACTATATGTTTTGTTTTGTGTATGTATTTGTTTGCTGATGAAAGCTAGTTGCCGCAACGTCCTGTATGTTTCATAATTCTGTCCTGTAAAGCTGCATTACTTTGTTGTATTTTATAGGGTTTGCATTTCAACAGCTTTACAGTAGTTCCACCAACTTTTATTCACGTAAAAATTCTGGCAAAATATGCACAAAGCGCCATGAAGCTTGTAAAAGAGACCTTTAACTTACTATGATGTATACAATAACACGATTTTACGAAATGGTGCAACCAACTCACTTCTTTAGTAAGATAGTCTTTTGACTTATTGCAAAGTACATCTTGGCGTGATTCCCAACCCAACAACTGACGGTTATTAGCTCTTCGAGAGAACAGACAGGACTCAGGAGAGACATTGCTCACAACAGATTCAGGAAATACTTTGCTCACAAATTCGACCAGACATAGCACGCCAAGTAAAATTAATTGGCATTGTCAAGAAGCCAAACAACAGAGTAGACTTCTAAATGTTACTGGGTGACTTTAAGACTTGTGGGTAACCAGCAGTACTGGGCTGGCTAATGCATGCTTGATATGCTTGTTAAGCGGTTAGTTTAGTCTTCCTTGATTATTACTGCGTATTTATAATTACTGTATGATGTGTTGCACCTAGCTTACTTATTGTTTCCATATAACCACAAAATAAAGCTTGGGTGTTCAGCGAATGAAAACGGGCATACAGACAGACCAACGTTTCGTTCAGTCTTTATCAAAAAGCAACAAACAAAAAAAAATGAAATAACACACAACAAGAATACTTAGTGTGAAAATATCTAAGCGAACACATCTCAGAGTATTGACCAAATAAAAAAAATACGAAAAAGTCAATAGAAATTCCGATGAAACATAAAATATATGAACTGAGCCCTGGAAGCGGGGGAAATGTGGAACGAGATAGGGGTTTTGCTAAACGAAACGAAAAATTGTTTACTGGGTAATTCAGAATAACATTCCGATAAATCAGAATAACATTCCGATGTATGAGTAGTGATAGCGTAGTGGCTAGACACTTCCTAGTCGGATGGTGGTCTTGGGTTCGATCCTCGTGTGGGAGAAAATGTGTCTTTTTTAAATTACACTAGGCTCCCAGGTTCACCCAACCTAAAATGTGTACCAAGAAATTTCTTGGGAAGTCAATGGATACTGATACCAATGGTCAGTGGTACTGATCACATCGCCCAGAGAGTGGAGTCTAAACATATTGGTCTAACAACATATGCGCTATGGGCATTAAGAGATCCCTAATTTTCTTACTGACTTCCTGTATTCGCGAATTGATAAATTTAGCTTCACGAGTCCTTTACTCATGTAACAACATCACGCAGATCAATTTAGCATTCATCAACCATTTCAGCTTATCAGCTTTTCTTGAAGCTTCTTGATCATTCCACACAGTAGGTGTCTTGTGCTGCTCTGTTGAAGTCTACATACAATTGCATTCGATCATTCGATATATGAAGCCATTACACGGGCGCTATCCCGCTGTTTATGCGTCACCTCGACACCGCAAGGTACAAGAGGAACATGATGAGATGAGACTGATTGAGATGAAACAACTGCATTGATATGCCTGTGCGTATCATTTTAGACAATGTTGTTGTTGGTCTGTCTCTTCCTCTTGTTCCCAGTATTTTGCCTTTTATTACTCTCTTTGAGAGCCTCGGTAGCCCAGTTGCTAGCACTCTTGCATGCTGGCCGGTTGGCCATGTCTTCGAATGCAATCAAGAATAGTTTCTTTTTATTGACTTGGCTGTTCAAGTTGACACAGTCTGAAAAGGGTAACAGAAAATTTTCTAGAACAGTGGTTCTCAACCTTTTTTGGCCCGTGTCCCCATTCACCATATTTTCAGAACGTCATTCCCCCCCCCCCACCCCTTTCATATTTCCTATCTAAAAATCCTCCCACCCCTACACAGTATACGTAAAAATGTAAGGTAAATTGAATAGCATATACTAAAACAAGTCTAGACATCCACATAAAACATGATTTGTGGGTCTACTTACTTTATAAAATGAATTTCAGAAGGACGAGACGTACATAACTGTAAAGTATGAAGGGAAAAACAATATCAAGTAATCGGTTCTTGTATTAACGCGATCTTGAAATGGTCTTCATTCCCCTCCCCCTGGAAACCCTAAAATTCCCCCCTGGGGGGAATTCCCCACCGGTTGAGAACTACTGTTCTAGAAAGTACAGGCGACCGCAGCGATATTCACCACATCACCCATAATTGCCGATTAGTCTATGAAAATATGGAGCAAGCACAATATACCCAATATTCTTAAGGAGTGGCAAATTGTATCATTTACAATGGGCAGGGAATGAAAATCGTATGGAAGCACACGAGATGTAAGTAGTAGGCAAGGGACTCCAGACCCCACTTTTAGCCTCCATAGTAGTGTTTATGAAGGAAATATGGCTCCAGCCTGGAGGCTGAAGGAAATTTGGGCGGGTGAAATTTTTTCGGCGTGCCTCGTGGGAACGGGTTTTTTGTGGAGGCTGAAGGAAATATTTTTGGGCGGGTGAAATTTTTTCGGCGTGTCTCGTGGGAACGGGTTTTTTTTTTTTGACGCTGCCTGGTGGGGTGTAAAAAGTAATTAAATGTTTAGTTGGTTCTGGAAGAGGGGAAAGTTATTTTGGTTACATTAGTATGCGTAGTGATAGACAAGGGTGTGATGGGTCGTGGTTGTACTCGAAGTAAGAGGTGGTTACTATCATCTGAACAGTGTGATAGTAGTGAAGGGTGGTATATTCACCGATTACAAAGGAAATCTTATAAAGTTATAATGGGTATGGTGGTAAGGGGTATTAGTGATCAAGTAGGAGTGATACAGGGGTGGTCATAAATATAATAAGAGGTGTTCGCAATTACACACTGGTCAACCAGTGGTCAAGTGGTCAAGTAAGGGTCAAGTAGTCAAGTAAGGAAATTTTAGGGAAAAGTGATTGTAATGAGATGGTGATGATTAAAGAGTGGTAAATTAGTGGTCAATCAGTGGTCAAGGAGTGGTCAAGTGGTCAAGTAAGGAAAATTTTAGGGGAAAATGGTCGTAGTGACATGGTAATGTTTAAATTAGTGGTAAATTAGTGGTCAAGTAGTGGTCAAGCAGTGGTCAAGCGGTGTGTAAGTGAGGAAAATTTTAGGGAAATTTTAGGGAAAAGTGATTGTAATGAGATGGTGATGATTAAAGAGTGGTAAATTAGTGGTCAATCAGTGGTCAAGGAGTGGTCAAGTGGTCAAGTAAGGAATATTTTAGGGGAAAATGGTCGTAGTGACATGGTAATGTTTAAATTAGTGGTAAATTGGTGGTCAAGTAGTGGTCAAGCAGTGGTCAAGCAGTGGTCAAGCGGTGTGTAAGTGAGGAAAATTTTAGGGAAATTTTAGGGAAAAGTGATTGTAATGAGATGGTGATGATTAAAGGGTGGTAAATTAGTGGTCAAGTAGTGGTCAAGCAGTGGTCAAGTGGTCAAGTGAGGAAATTTTAGGGGAAAAGTGATTGTAGCGACATGGTGATGCTTAAAGGGTGGTAAATTAGTGGTCAAGTAGTGGTCAAGCAGTGGTCAAGTAGTGGTCAAGGGGTCGAGTGACCACTTAAATTGTAGAGGACGATGTGCCTAAGATTATGGTAGTGATTAAAGTGATCGATGACGTGGTCAAGCAGAGGTCAAGCAGTGGTCAAGTAGTCAAGTAAGGAAATTGTAGGGGAAAGTATGTATAGTGCAATGGTGGTGGGTAAAGTGAGGAAGAATCAATAGTAGTGATAATACTACTACGAATATTAGCGACAAGCACAAAGACAACCAAGTACATACTTGATACACACAAATACAAAGACAACGAAACACACACACACACACATACACACATACAGATACAGAAGTACAGACACACCCATCGCCTAGCATTACTACTGTCATCATAACTATATACAACTACGTACAGACACGAGTACAACAACAAAGACAGACACAAAACACATACAGACACCCATACACATTTGATACACTTGTACATACAGACACATAAGTACACAAAAAACAAAGAGGGCCACACAAACCAGTACTACTGGTACCACTACAGATACACTTGTACATACAGACCTACAAGAATATCACATACCCCCTTTGGTAAAGAAACGCGGATATCCGAGACTACGTCATCAACGCCATGTGTAAAAGTCATTAAGTATGAGTCATCGGTTTGTGGGAAGCAGGCGTGAGAATAGCTTGTCTAACTGCCACGTCAGCTAGGTCGTGTGCAGAACCAGTGTATAAAATAGAAGGCGTCTCTTGTGAGCTCAGTACCAGTTCAGGGGCTGACTTGTCTATCTACAGAGGTGCTTCAGGCTGGTGTGAGCAGTGTAGTAAGCAGATATTGTTCACGTACTGACTTGGCTAGCTACCGCAGTGAAACAGGTTGGTGTGAGCGTTATTCGTGTAGTAAGCAGATATTTTTCACGTAGTGACTTGGGTACAGCAGTGAAACTTGGTGTGAGCCTTATTCGTGTCGTTGGCATCTGATAAAACAGTGAAACATTGTATACATCAGAACTTTTTGGTGTTGTAAGAAAGCGAGAAAAACAGTTTATCAATATGACCACCAGATCTACTTTCACGTGTTCAGTGTGCGACAAAGCCTATTGTGATAAGTATACCCTTAATCGTCACATTCGGACCATTCACGAGGGGAAAGACCAAATATATCCCTGTCAGTTATGTGATAAGGTGTGTAATACGAACGATGGCCTACAAAAACACAAACGAATACGTCATCAGCCACGTATGAATACACCAAACACTGCAATACCAGAGACGACAGCACCACTTGTCTATTTACACCAGCATCGTAGTCTAACGCAAGTACCAGACTGCCACCACTGTATCTTCAATGATAACCTTACCCGTCATAATAGGAACATTCTCAATGATTATCCCTGTCAGTTACGTGACAATCTATACAATTCGAACCTACAACGGTACTTACATCACCAGACATCACGAGAACGAACGACACCCTTAGACACCCTGGCAACAAGTCCACTCATAGTAGCAGAGGATATCCAACCAAATGATAGAGACAGTTTGGCAGCCCTTAAGGCGTACTGCAAGGACCTATCGCTTATGCTACCCAATCAAGTGGTAGTATTAGAAAAAAGTGTCGACCACCGCTATCGGGTGGTTTTGGTATGATAAAAAGAAGTATTCAGATATCTTGTATGATATCTCATACATGTCTTTATTCTGGATCCGAAACAAATAAGGTATGTGTGATGACTTCGACAACAACAGTGTTTTTGATAGTCAACCAGCAGAGCCCAGAAGAATGAAGATCACTAATCCAGAACCTTTTGGTGTTTCACTAATCATCTATGTCATTGATTTTTTCTTATATCTCTAAACTGTTTTTCACTAATCATGTATGTCCTTGATTTTATCTTATATCACTAAAGTGTTTTTCACTAAGCATCTATGTCATTGATTTTTTCTTATATCATTAAACTGTTTTTCACTAATCATCTATGTCATTGATTTTTTCTTATATCTCTAAACTGTTTTTCACTAATCATGTATGTCATTGATTTTTTCTTATATCTCTAAACTGTTTTTCACTAATCATGTATGTCATTGATTTTTTCTTATATCACTAAAGTGTTTTGATGAATAATACATTCTTTGCTATATTGAAACCAAGTTTTTTTGTTGATTTTCTTTAGTGGTTTTGTTTTCATGACATTGTCTTGTCGGCTCAGAGCTTACATTACCAGATATGAACAATGTCTTAGAAGAAGTTATGGCAAATACAGAACAGTCAAATGTATAAAACCTAGGAAAAAATAACCAAAGGCGAAAAGACCTAAAGAGAGAAATGTCTCGACCAAGCTTATAAATATTACAACTAAAAGGTTGATCAAAATTCAAACATTATAAAAATAACCAAATATGAAAAACATCGTCCAAAGACAGAAATATTTCAACTAAACTTATAAAAAATACGAACATTTGTCAACCAAAAGGGAAAAGGTCAAGTACAGAAATAGCTATGGAAAAAGTAAGTCCACAAAACTAAGAAAGAAATGTAACTTCTGTAGTCAATTGTGTCTTATCTGAAAAGACGCTATCAATGTCACCCCTTTCCTTGTTTTACTTTACCAAAGACCTTCACCGTATCTGGTACAGAAACCCTTATACAGCACTCATCTCTCCACAGTCTTGGTTGCTTTCTAATACAAAGTGGTTACATCACCAAGAACTTCAAACCCCCAGTGTACACGTGCTCCATTGAAACACCCATGACAGTTAACAACATGTATGGCCATGTAATCTGTGAGTCCATCGGGGATAGTTCATCCGAGTATTCCAAAAGATCCATTTCCCATGGCTGACATCTTCAACTTGCTATAACACAACTTATTCTAATATACACTTTACATGAAATTTCCCAAATTTGGGCTCTATTAAAGATTACGTAATGAGATACACAAAGACACCAAGAACATATCAGACAAAACAATTCACAAATTAAAACTTAAACCATATCAGATGAACCA
Organism: Cepaea hortensis; assembly: GCA_963921405.1. Classification (NCBI taxonomy): domain Eukaryota; kingdom Metazoa; phylum Mollusca; class Gastropoda; order Stylommatophora; family Helicidae; genus Cepaea; species Cepaea hortensis. Next base: position 30,514,432 of record OY992880.1, read on the forward strand.
CCCAACAAGTACTACACAAACATATAATAAGGAAAAACATGACACACAGAGCTTACAGACAAATCACTTGGACTCAAACAAATTTTGCTTCTTGTACTGTAGAATTCTACCAACACTTCTTTCCTATCACCAAAACTAAACATCTACCACACAACCACTGGTCATTTGTCCAACATAATACTCATACCCTCGCCAACGACATTAAGGAAATGCATACTTATACATTGTCAGACATTAGATTTAAAGCCCCTACTACTAACATATCACCGGTGTCGAGTTCCCGTTTCACAAAAACACCCTCTTGTCAGTTGTTAGTGAAAACCATTACACCAGTCCATAATTGTGACTCGTAGAATCTACACTCACACTGTCGTATCTGTAGTATGGGTCTGTGATCAGAGATTCTTCTATAGAATCACATTGTAATCCTAACGTTTTAACCTACTTGTGTAAAACTTTTTTCACCTTCCATTCACCAGGTACAATGACAGCTTTAATTGATAGACGGACATCGTGGTCAGAAGATGAAGATTGTTGTGAAGATGAGTGTTTTGAAGGAGGATGATTCTGGCTTCTTCACACCAGCTTTATCATTAGACATTTTGTTCTGCCAGAAACCTACTCGTGGCACCCAGCCAGCTTTAGATGTACCAGAGACAACCTTTGTTTGGGGTGATGATTCGTCTTCAGATGAAGATATTGACCTTTTGGCTAGTAGTCATGCCCCAGAGTCTCTCAAGAAAATTAATGTGACGTGGAACGAAAAATATCCTACTGATGGTGTCCGAAGGTGTTCCTCTTCAACGAATAAGGTGTGTATGGGTAGTAATGATCATAGTTCAGATGTGTCTTTTGGTAAACATGACCAATACCGAAAACCTATGTGTTATACATGTTTTCTATGTACATCTCTCTATACCACAAACCATCAGTGACTATACCTTTACCTTTTCTCAAGACGTGACCAATAGAATGTCGACAGTCTGTTTTTATGCCTTTTACCACTTCTCTTTGTGAATTTTTTACTGTTTTTTCTTTACTGAAGTAGTAGGTATGGCCGTCTTGTAAGTTTCAATGTGTTTTATTTACCTCCACAGGTTAGTTTTGCACCAGAACCTCACTTCTTGACAGTCCATACTGTTGGCACCGAAGAACGCAATGGTAACTGGCATCATGTAATCAGAGAACGTGAGAATTTTGAAAGCCGTATACTAGAGCTGGAAAAAAATTTTAACCCAGTCTTGAGGGACAACCACAGAAGAAAAGTCATCGAACAAAGGACAGCAGTGAAGAAGGCAGCTGTAGTCTAATTAGCATGTATATCTCTCTGCTCTATTAAAACAGTTATAACCAGAAATAAACTAGTATGCATTTCCTTAATGTCGTTGGCGAGGGTATGAGTATTATGTTGGACAAATGACCAGTGGTTGTGTGGTAGATGTTTAGTTTTGGTGATAGGAAAGAAGTGTTGGTAGAATTCTACAGTATAAGAAGCAAAATTTGTTTGAGTCCAAGTGATTTGTCTGTAAGCTCTGTGTGTCATGTGTTTCCTTATTATATGTTTGTGTAGTACTTGTTGGGTGGTTCATCTGATATGGTTTAAGTTTTAATTTGTGAATTGTTTTGTATGATATGTTCTTGGTGTCTTTGTGTATCTCATTACGTAATCTTTAATAGAGCCCAAATTTGGGAAATTTCATGTAAAGTGTATATTAGAATAAGTTGTGTTATAGCAAGTTGAAGATGTCAGCCATGGGAAATGGATCTTTTGGAATACTCGGATGAACTATCCCCGATGGACTCACAGATTACATGGCCATACATGTTGTTAACTGTCATGGGTGTTTCAATGGAGCACGTGTACACTGGGGGTTTGAAGTTCTTGGTGATGTAACCACTTTGTATTAGAAAGCAACCAAGACTGTGGAGAGATGAGTGCTGTATAAGGGTTTCTGTACCAGATACGGTGAAGGTCTTTGGTAAAGTAAAACAAGGAAAGGGGTGACATTGATAGCGTCTTTTCAGATAAGACACAATTGACTACAGAAGTTACATTTCTTTCTTAGTTTTGTGGACTTACTTTTTCCATAGCTATTTCTGTACTTGACCTTTTCCCTTTTGGTTGACAAATGTTCGTATTTTTTATAAGTTTAGTTGAAATATTTCTGTCTTTGGAAGATGTTTTTCATATTTGGTTATTTTTATAATGTTTGAATTTTGATCAACCTTTTAGTTGTAATATTTATAAGCTTGGTCGAGACATTTCTCTCTTTAGGTCTTTTCGCCTTTGGTTATTTTTTCCTAGGTTTTATACATTTGACTGTTCTGTATTTGCCATAACTTCTTCTAAGACATTGTTCATATCTGGTAATGTAAGCTCTGAGCCGACAAGACAATGTCATGAAAACAAAACCACTAAAGAAAATCAACAAAAAAACTTGGTTTCAATATAGCAAAGAATGTATTATTCATCAAAACACTTTAGTGATATAAGAAAAAATCAATGACATACATGATTAGTGAAAAACAGTTTAGAGATATAAGAAAAAATCAATGACATACATGATTAGTGAAAAACAGTTTAGAGATATAAGAAAAAATCAATGACATACATGATTAGTGAAAAACAGTTTAGTGATATATCGTAAGAAAAAAAAATCAATGACATAGATGATTAGTGAAAAACGGTTTAATGATATAAGAAAAAATCAATGACATAGATGCTTAGTGAAAAACACTTTAGTGATATAAGATAAAATCAAGGACATACATGATTAGTGAAAAACAGTTTAGAGATATAAGAAAAAATCAATGACATAGATGATTAGTGAAACACCAAAAAGTTCTGGATTAGTGATCTTCATTCTTCTGGGCTCTGCTGGTTGACTATCAAAAACACTGTTGTTGTCGAAGTCATCACACATACCTTATTTGTTTCGGATCCAGAATAAAGACATGTATGAGATATCATACAAGATATCTGAATACTTCTTTTTATCATACCAAAACCACCCGATAGCGGTGGTCGACACTTTTTTCTAATACTACCACTTGATTGGGTAGCATAAGCGATAGGTCCTTGCAGTACGCCTTAAGGGCTGCCAAACTGTCTCTATCATTTGGTTGGATATCTTCTGCTACTATGAGTGGACTTGTTGCCAGGGTGTCTAAGGGTGTCGTTCGTTCTCGTGATGTCTGGTGATGTAAGTACCGTTGTAGGTTCGAATTGTATAGATTGTCACGTAACTGACAGGGATAATCATTGTGAATGTTCCTATTATGACGGGTAAGGTTATCATTGAAGATACAGTGGTGGCAGTCTGGTACTTGCGTTAGACTACGATGCTGGTGTAAATAGACAGGTGGTGCTGTCGTCTCTGGTATTGCAGTGTTTGGTGTATTCATACGTGGCTGATGACGTATTCGTTTGTGTTTTTGTAGGCCATCGTTCGTATTACACACCTTATCACATAACTGACAGGGATATATTTGGTCTTTCCCCTCGTGAATGGTCCGAATGTGACGATTAAGGGTATACTTATCACAATAGGCTTTGTCGCACACTGAACACGTGAAAGTAGATCTGGTGGTCATATTGATAAACTGTTTTTCTCGTTTTCTTACAACACCAAAAAGTTCTGATGTATACAATGTTTCACTGTTTTATCAGATGCCAACGACACGAATAAGGCTCGCACCAAGTTTCACTGCTGTACCCAAGTCACTACGTGAAAAATATCTGCTTACTACACGAATAACGCTCACACCAACCTGTTTCACTGCGGTAGCTAGCCAAGTCAGTACGTGAACAATATCTGCTTACTACACTGCTCACACCAGCCTGAAGCACCTCTGTAGATAGACAAGTCAGCCCGTGAACTGGTACTGAGCTCACAAGAGACGCCTTCTATTTTATACACTGGTTCTGCACACGACCTAGCTGACGTGGCAGTTAGACAAGCTATTCTCACGCCTGCTTCCCACAAACCGATGACTCATACTTAATGACTTTTACACATGGCGTTGATGACGTAGTCTCGGATATCCGCGTTTCTTTACCAAAGGGGGTATGTGATATTCTTGTAGGTCTGTATGTACAAGTGTATCTGTAGTGGTACCAGTAGTACTGGTTTGTGTGGCCCTCTTTGTTTTTTGTGTACTTATGTGTCTGTATGTACAAGTGTATCAAATGTGTATGGGTGTCTGTATGTGTTTTGTGTCTGTCTTTGTTGTTGTACTCGTGTCTGTACGTAGTTGTATATAGTTGTGATGACAGTAGTAATGCTAGGCGATGGGTGTGTCTGTACTTCTGTATCTGTATGTGTGTATGTGTGTGTGTGTGTGTGTGTGTTTCGTTGTCTTTGTATTTGTGTGTATCAAGTATGTACTTGGTTGTCTTTGTGCTTGTCGCTAATATTCGTAGTAGTATTATCACTACTATTGATTCTTCCTCACTTTACCCACCACCATTGCAATACTTTCCCCTACAATTTCCTTACTTGACTACTTGACCACTGCTTGACCTCTGCTTGACCACGTCATCGATCACTTTAATCACTACCATAATCTTAGGCACATCGTCCTCTACAATTTAAGTGGTCACTCGACCCCTTGACCACTACTTGACCACTGCTTGACCACTACTTGACCACTAATTTACCACCCTTTAAGCATCACCATGTCGCTACAATCACTTTTCCCCTAAAATTTCCTCACTTGACTACTGCTTGACCACTACTTGACCACTAATTTACCACCCTTTAATCATCACCATCTCATTACAATCACTTTTCCCTAAAATTTCCCTAAAATTTTCCTCACTTACACACCGCTTGACCACTGCTTGACCACTACTTGACCACTACTTGATCACTAATTTACCACTAATTTAAACATTACCATGTCACTACGACCATTTTCCCCTAAAATTTTCCTTACTTGACCACTTGACCACTCCTTGACCACTGATTGACCACTAATTTACCACTCTTTAATCATCACCATCTCATTACAATCACTTTTCCCTAAAATGTCCCTAAAATTTTCCTCACTTACACACCGCTTGACCACTGCTTGACCACTACTTGACCACTAATTTACCACTAATTTAAACATTACCATGTCACTACGACCATTTTCCCCTAAAATTTTCCTTACTTGACCACTTGACCACTCCTTGACCACTGATTGACCACTAATTTACCACTCTTTAATCATCACCATCTCATTACAATCACTTTTCCCTAAAATTTCCTTACTTGACCCTTACTTGACCACTTGACCACTGGTTGACCAGTGTGTAATTGCGAACACCTCTTATTATATTTATGACCACCCCTGTATCACTCCTACTTGATCACTAATACCCCTTACCACCATACCCATTATAACTTTATAAGATTTCCTTTGTAATCGGTGAATATACCACCCTTCACTACTATCACACTGTTCAGATGATAGTAACCACCTCTTACTTCGAGTACAACCACGACCCATCACACCCTTGTCTATCACTACGCATACTAATGTAACCAAAATAACTTTCCCCTCTTCCAGAACCAACTAAACATTTAATTACTTTTTACACCCCACCAGGCAGCGTCAAAAAAAAAACCGTTCCCACGAGACACGCCGAAAAAATTTCACCCGCCCAAAAATATTTCCTTCAGCCTCCACAAAAAACCCGTTCCCACGAGGCACGCCGAAAAAAATTTCACCCGCCCAAATTTCCTTCAGCCTCCAGGCTGGAGCCATTTTACCCATATTTCCTTCATAAACACTACTATGGAGGCTAAAAGTGGGGTCTGGAGTCCCTTGCCTACTACTGATGTAATGCTACCAAAGAGTGAAAAGAAAGATCTAGATTAAAATATTGACAAAAACATACAAGTTATGGAGAATGTAATGGAGAAATGATGACTGTTTAAAATAATACGAATTTGAGAGCTTTAATGACTTGGCCTGATTTTTAAACACAAAGAAACTCTAAAGACAGTGTTTAAAGGTATAGGGTGTATTTTTAATGACTGTGCAGTGTTTGAAAATATTGGCGGTCGAAGTTTTGTATTCCCTCTCTGTATAGTTCATGCAACATTACAGGTAAATACAAAACTTGAAGCGGCAATATTTTCAAACACCGCACAGTCATTAAAAATACACCCTGTACCTTTTATGTTCAGTAGTTTGCCATTGTTTTCTGAACTACCGGCTCCCACATCAACACGTTAAAACCCCAGAGCGACAAAGTCTGCTGCCAAATCGGTCGCCGCTGTGTTTTCGAACGCGTGGTAAGCGGCTCACAAATCTCGTATCCCCGGCTATCTGGCGAATCCATTCCGACTTTAAAGGTACTTGTAATTTACATCCCAAAGTCAAGGACGAGAAGTCAACATTTTAGTCCAACTGACAGGTGTATGGGCTGAACTCGCCCCCTCGGCACCAGCACATCGGATGTTAAAGAACGAGCGCTATTATCTATTCAGCCAAGCTGAACTCTAAATGCCATCTTGATGCAGCATATCAAGCTACACAATCTCCTCCTAATTCTTCTGTCTACAGGTCGGCTTTTCCAGAACTTACAATAAATATTATTCACATCCAAGCAACAATTACTTGAACCGGAATAATCATTATCATCACCATCTTCTACTTTTGCCGACAAGCGTCGTGTAGAAGAATAATGGACGATCCAGCGCCAGGTGAGTAGCACTGGATAGTGTCATTCAGTGTGTAAATGTAGAATCCCTCAAAATCTAGTTTCCTCGTCTTCATTTTAAACTCAGTTTAATGAACAAGTGTGTGAAGGCCACGGATCGATGCAGGGCAGGACTCTTATTTCTTCCTGGTCAACTGTCAAAACTTAGTGGGGCCAAAAATCAAGGAATGTTTATTTGACGGGTATCACATAGGTCAGCTCGTGGAAGACAGGCAGAGTTTTGACTTTCTCATAGAGGAGGAAAATGTAGAAATGTTTGTCTGTAAGTGACCACAGGTGCTCTGTGGCGAAGGAGGACAAACACAATTCTGAATTCCGCATATCGCGTTTGAAACGCAACTGAGAGTGATGTGTAAGCCAACCGCCTTTCGTTGGATTTCATATAATGGTATTATTACCGATAGTTGGAAAAACAGTGGCAAACTACTGAACGTAAACTTGCCAAGATATCACAAGCAGCCAAATATGTGGTTTGGCTGCTACGTTCTGTAAAGGCTTTGCAACAAGCTTTAAAGTGGCAGTAAATATTTTTAGGAGACAATAAAGCTGACAATTACCATAAAATTGGAGGGGAGGGGGGAAACACATTGTGAGAGATTCAAAAACCGCATTACAAGTTCCTGGTAAAAGGCATCGTTCGGAATAGTGTGTTCTATTAGATTTATTTTTCTATAATAATCATCATCATGTGCCGAGCCAATAAGCTTAGGCGGTCATTGTTCTTCATCTCCCACGAACACCAGAGTCGTGGATCAACTCTGAGTATTTTCTCCATTACATCACGTGGCCAAGTCATCTAGATATCTACTTCTCTGCCTTCCCCTTGCTCTTTTCTCATCAATCTTGCCAGTAGTCACTAAGTTTTCCTGTTTATTCCTCCTCATAATGCGCCCAACAAATATTGATTGTCTGTGTATTTCTTTAGAAACCAAATTTCCATTCTATAGTACTTACGAGGGCGCTTCACATGAAAACATTAAAAGTGTGATAGAAATTACAATAACCATGTTATTGTCTTGTAACATGGCAATATCGCTGTTGTCAATATTGAGTGTTAAGCACGTGACATCATGGTGTAAATGAACACGATGACGTCTTAAGGACAGATTAAATATGGTCGCCCCACTTTTGACATGCACCGAAGAGAAGCAGCGTTCTGTTATCCGGTTGTTGTTTTTTTTTTATCAGTAAAGGGGTGAAACCTATAGAAATTCATCGCTGAATGAAGGTTTATTATGGGGATGCATGCTTGTCAGTCCAGCAAGTGTATAAATAGAGTCGGAAGTTTTAAATCGGCGTGACTTCTATGACCGACTGTTCACGACCGGCTCAGGCACACCGAGTAGTGACCTCAGAGTTGATTTTTCTACAGGAATCCAAGCACTGTATAGGCGCTGGAGGACTTGCATTGAACGCAGTAATGACTACATCGAAAAAATGATACATATGTTTCTTACTTTTTCAGAATATAATAACCCCAAAAAATGCATTTAAGGTTTCCATGTGAATCCCCCTCGCATATGCAAATTTGTAACGCATGTTTTATAAATATTTTAAAGAATAACAAAAACTCCTAATATGGTATTTTACTATGCTTTTCATATTCAACTGTCACAACAGCATAACAATAACTTAATTTAATCTCAGACACAGACAATAAATTACATTTACTGTACATCGTTGTCTCCATAATTTCATCTTTCTCATCTTTCACTCTTTCTAATCCTTCTCCATTTTCTTACTTCCTGTCGCCGGTGTCTTTCTCTCGTATTCCTCATTGTAAGCCACATCGTCTTCCTGTCCTTCCATTTCTCCATATATTCAATTATTCTACTATTTTTGCAGGACGTTCCCATCAACACTTACTCGAGGTTGATTGACTGGGCTAATGTACGTTCAGTAGTTGGCAATTGCTGTCTGAACGAAAATTCAATGCTTAAGTCTCACTGACCGTTGTGTGAACCCACATTCTAATCGTCAGCGCACCGGAATTTTACGCACAAGCGGGTTAAGCAACACTACCACTCTGACCTCTGTTGTTCTGATATGTAGCGATATTCTCTCCTGAGCCAGACGATGAACCTTTATATAACTTCTCTTCTGAGTTTAAATGGGCTGGGGATGATGGTCGAATGGCATTTCCCGTAAGCTCTCTGACCTGTGTCATCGCGTCATGTCCGCAATGACGAGTAAATGGACATATTCTTAAGAAAGTTAATCAGCACAGTTATCTCGGAACAGTCATAACATCTGATGGGAGATGCCTTGAAGAGATTATAACAAGAATTGCCATTGCGAAGGTAGCCTTTTGCATGATGAAAAGCACACTGACCAATAAAAAGATATCAAATGAAACGAGAAAAAGAGTATTGAAGTACTACATTGAACATGTACTTTTGTAATTGATGTGAAGGGTGGACAATTAGCAGACAAGCTGAAATACATCTGATGGCTGTGGAAATGTGGTTTCTGAGGAAAATGCAAAGAATACCATGGACAGACAGAAAAACCAATGAACAAGTCCTTCGAGAAACAAATGAAGATCGTAAACTGATTAGAGTCATTAGACGTAAACAGTCAAATGTTTTTGGGAATGTTATGAGAAGAAATGAATTGGAGTACTTGATGACAACTGGCAAGATCGAAGGGAAGAGACCAAGGGGAAGACTGAGAAGTAAATACCTGGATGGCTTGGCAACGTGGCATGGTCGAGACAGGAACACGGAGCTGATCCACGACTCTGATGATGATCGAGTGAGATGGCAAAACATGACCGCCCACGCTTATCGGCATGACACATGATGGATGGATGGAATTCTATTAGTACCTGTTTGCTTTTATAAATGTTTGATCATCATCCATCCTCCTAACGTATCCTATCCATCTAAGTCTACGAAGAATGAGCATGGAACAAACCGTTACACAACTTGATCTTTCCAATACTTCAGTTATTGTGATTTTGTCTTGCCACTTAATGCCAAGTATTCTTCGCAGACACCGCTTATGAAAGCTGTTTAAACATTTCTCTTCGTGTGAGTAAGTTGACAAGGCTTCACTGCCATAAAGAAGAGTACTAGGGACACAGGCTCTTTGTTTTAACCTGTTAATTGTTGTTGCTGTCTTACCAATCCTGATGCTGATTTCCTGATCTAGGGATAATTCGCTATTTACCTCTGATCCTAGATATGTAAAATAGTCTACTATCTCCAGTTCGGCGTTGCCAATAAAGATTGATGGTACCCCATGTACACATTGTGATATAATCTGTGTCTTTGTTTTGTTAATTGTTAAACCAAATTCAGAACAAGCATTGGAGAATGCAGATAGTAGATGTTGTAATTCTTCCCCAGAGTGCGTCGTAATTGCAGCATCATCTGCAAAAAGCAACTTTCTTATCAGTACCCTCCTAATTTTGGTCTTGGCCTTCAATCTCTGAGCACTTTAGAGTCCACCATCTGAGCGTGAGTGAATGTATATACCACCATCCTGATCACAAAAGGCATATTTCAGTAGAAGTGAAAAGTATATTCCAAAGAGGGTGGGAGCTAGTACACAACCTTGAGTACACTCCACTCTTGATTTCAAACTCTTATGAAGTTGCACCATCACACTTAATTATAGCCTTCAAGCCTGTATGGAACGATTCCACAATGGACAAAGGAGCCAATCTTCTTTAGTGCCTTGAACAGACCCTCACGACTGACCAAATCAAAGCCTTTGTGAGGTCGATGAAGTCGACAAACAGTGGCTGATTCTGTTCACGGCATTTTTCTTGCATTTGTCGCAATGAGAATATCATATCAATGGTAGACCAGTTCTGTCGGAAGTCACACTGTGATTCGGGGTAAACTTGATCTCCCAGGACTTGAAGTCTGCGTAGAACAATTCTGGCAAATACTTTCCCAACAATACACAGAAGTGAGATATCCCTAAAGTTGTTACAGTCGGTCTGATCACCCTTTTTCTTGCACAATGTTATGATGCTTGAGTCTTTGAAATTCTGTGTGACTTGTCCTTCTCGCCAGCATAGCTCTATTAGCTGGTGGATGTGTAGAGTGAGTGTGTCGTGCCCACTCCTGATAACCTACCTCTATTGGAACCCCATCGTTACCTGGAGCCTTGCCAGATGCAAGTTTATTTATAGCACATTTAACTTCTGTTATGGTGGGAAGTGTGTCCAGATGGTCAAGTGTTGGCAGGACCTTTATGGCGTTGAGGGCATCATCCGCTCTCTAAAGTAAATAGTGCTCTACTCATCTATCCATCTGCTGTTTCTTATCAATGATGATTTCTGTCAAAGTTTTCAGTGATGCACTTCTTTTTATCATTGGACCACAGGCTTTCTTTATCCGTTCATAAATACTTCTGATATTTCCCTTATTACTTGCATTTTGAATGGACTCACTTAACTTGATCCAATAGTCATGTGCACGTTGCCTGGCTGCCTTTTACACATCCTTCCTAGCTTGCTTCAGCTCATTGAGTGTTACGTGTTGTTCTTTCCTTGTTTTTTTAAGAGAGCTATCTTCTTTTTATCAGTCAAGGGCTTCAGTGTCTGGCTGTTTTCCACAAACCAGTCCAGCCTGTTATGATCCACAGTGCCGTAAACCCCTACCGCTGCTTTATAAAGAGTTTTCTTACGTTTACCCCACTTTTCACTTGTTATACAATTTTCGGTACTTTTGCTTTCTTTAACCACAAACAAAAGGGATTCCCAGGATATGACGTCACATCCAGGGGTTCCCTGTGTTGCGCCGAACATTCAGGGGGTTTCCGTGTGTTGCGCCGTAGCTCGGTGCGCAATTCTATGCGGCGGTGGTGCGCTATTCTTTCACTTTCCGGTTAGGGTTAGGGTTAGCGGGTAGGGTTAGGGTTAGGGTTAGGGTTAGGGGTAGGGTACACACAACCCTAACCCTAATCCTAACCCTACCCCCTAACCCTAACCCTGACCGGAAAGTGATTGCAGGACCGATGCAAATGAGGATCGAAGGGAGACAGACACTCACACAGAAACGGTTGCCACAGCCCAAAGAAACAACACTGTGGTGTGGGGCAATTGAAACGCACTGAAACGCACTCCAGCCGAACACAGAGGAGATCACCGTCGGCGCTAAATATAGCTGGTGACTCTAAATATAGCTCGCAAAGTTTGTTTGAGGTGAAAGAAAGCAAAAGTACCCAATTTTCTGATGCATCAGTGAAAGCGTCTTCAAGTTTCTGTTGGAACTCAAAGCACCTATCAGGATCGTGGGTGTTAATAATATTAATCCTGGGGCTAGATTTGTGTTTAGCTGTGTAGATTCTCTTTGGTCTCAGTCTAAACCTTGCAACAACCAAAGAATGACCGTATCACAGTCAGCACTGTGGTAACTTCGAGTTAATGATGTTTGGTTCAGATTTTGTCTCCCTGTGATGATGAAGTCCAGCTGATGCCAATTGCCGGATCTTGGATGTTTCCATGTGACCTTGTGCAGCTCTTTTGTTTTAAAAATGGAGTTTTTAATACAAAGGTCATTTCTGGTGCAATGCTCCAACAGCCTCTGCCCATTTTCATTCATGTGACCGATGTTGTATTTTCCAAGGCATACTGGCCATGAACTCGAGTCCTTGCCCACACGAGCATTGAAATCACCGAGCATATAAATGTAGTCGGATTTTGTAACTGCCTTTATCACAGAGTCTAACCCCTCATAGAACTAATCCTCCACATCATCAAAGGAAGTGAGTGTCGGTGGATATGCAGTGATAATGGTGGCAAAACCACAAGAGGTTGCCAAGCGCAGGGATAATAGTCTTTCATTACCTCCAGCTGGAATTTCAATCATTCCCAGTAGCGAATTCTTCACTGCAAAGCCTACACATGTTGCCTTTTTCTGCCTGCCCTCTACCCTTCCCTAAAAAAGGTGTAATTGTTTTCTCTGAGTGACCCTTCTTCAGTGAGGCGAGTCACCTCAGGCCAGCAATATTAATGTTAAGACGATTGAGTTCGGCATCAATCACAGCCGTTTTTCCTCACATCGATCATAAATATTCGTCAAGTCAGTAGAAAATCCTGGACACATGGTTCTTACTTTCCAGGTTGCAAGCCGTAGCTGGAGAATTATATTCTTCTTTTTAGTAGTACCTGGTGCATTGGTTTTACAGCTTGCGATTCAGATTTTGTCCTAGCCCCAAGCACCCATTAAAGCAGGCAGGCTGTGGCGAATCAGCACCCAATTTACCGAGGGCTGCCCAGCTTGAGGCGGGCGGTAGCTGATCAGTGACATCTGTAGGTATCTCTCCCTTTCAGAGGCAATCCGTCGCGACCCATGACAACGCCAATTGACAGGGACTTATAACACGTAACTGCTACCTCTCGCTTTGATTCCGAGACCGGTTAAGACCAGGGATGGAGTTATATCTCTCCATAGCACAAAGCCTGGGCTAAACAATTGAGACCATGTGTTGCCCATGCAGCATGATCCCTCTCTTGGCCTGCCTAGTTCACTCCAGAAGAGTGGTAACACCAAAACATCTGGAACAAGACAACCTGCAGAAGCTGCCAAATCAGCAAAGCAATTATCTAATTGTCCGCCTGTCGGAGCTTCGATCCTAGACCAGCTGCCAACCAACGCTTTGAGCCTGGTCAGCCCTGCCATGACATTTTGTCTTCAGGTTGCATTTACTTGCACCAGGATAAGGCTTGTACCTTTCCAATTACGCTCTTCCGCCCGAAGCCGTTGGCACAATGTGGGTTGTTGGGGTTTGGTAAGCGCCGCCCAACATTCGGCGCTAACAGAAAGCAGGTAGTATCGTCTACTGTCATACGGTAGCTCAGTCATATCTGACTAAGACCTGACTCAAACAAACTATAAACAATTTAACACCGGGACAATACAATTTGCCAGCTCTGTAGTAACGCATGACACGCTTCTTTTTCATATGTCTTAAGGGGTATTTGACATATGGTGCTAGATCCATATTTTTACAGTCAAATCGGCACATTCCGGTCTCCCTGGCTAAGGTCTTGCGAACGCGATTTGTGAGCCCGCTTACCTGCGTTCGAAACATAGCTGTGATCGATTTGGCAGCAGACCGCGTCACGCTGGGTCTTAACGTTTCGGTATGGGAGCCCGTGGTTCAGACAGCAATGGCAAACTACTGAAAGTACACCTGCCAAGACATCAACAACAGCAGTAAAATGCTGGTGTTGACAGCAATGTCCTGTAAATAGGATATGCACACACACACACACACAAATCTAGATCCCGCCGGCCGCCTTCATTTCCCCCAAGTGATGGACTGGTACCCATTTTAAGCTGGGTCGATATGAGAGCCCAGGACAATTTTAGAAATTCGCCTCGGTGCGGATTCGAACTTTTGACCACCATGTCGGCAGGCATACGTCTAGCTACTATAATAACACATCTCCCATAATAGGGTACAGAACATTCTAGTTCCCCTTGTCCAGCTATAAATGGCAAATACCACTAGTATTATCAGTATCGTGAAAATGAGTAACCATTTAAACTTTTACAAACAAATTAATCACATCATTTCACTTCATCTTGCCCCTATTGCACTTTGCGATGATGAGGTGAAGCATAAATATCGGGCGATTGCGTGTCCGTTTATGGGCTTCATAAATAGAGATTCCAATGAACTCTGTTATTCACTTTGTCCATATTTTATATGGTCGGTCTACTCGTCTGTTTCCATTTGGTATGTGCATCATTATTTGTTGTGGTATATTGTCATTTGTTAGCCTAGTTATATGGCCGAACTATTTCACTTGCTGTTTTCTAATGAAATCTAGCGCTGCTACGACCCCAACTTTACTCCTGATTTGATGATTTCATCAAATCAATTTGATCCCTATATAATCGGGGGAATACAAATACCTGAAATTCGATATGCTGATGACACAGTATTAATATCAACGACACGAATGGGAATTGAGAAAGTAATTAAGTCAGTACCCGGTGGGAATGTGAGGACAGAATTATTTGAAAATTTCGCAAATATGGTTCTGCAAAAACTAAAGCGTGTTAAACCTTAACGATTTGGAAAAGATAAAAGAATACACGTCAGAATACAGAGAACATGAGTAATTCCTGTGACATCATCATCATCAAGTTTCATGCTGATCAGCAACGGTCACTAGAGTCCTGGATCAGCTCTATGGTCTTGTCATGATTCGTCATATCACACAATCACCAGAGTCCTGGATCAGTTCTATGGTCTTGTCATGATTCGTCACATCACACAATCTCATCACACAATCATATCACACAATCACCAGAGTCCTGGATCAGCTCTATGGTCTTGTCATGATTCGTCATATCACACAATCACCAGAGTCCTGGATCAGTTCTATGGTCTTGTCATGATTCGTCACATCACACAATCATATGACACAATCATATCACACAATCACATGACACAATCACATCACACAATCATATCACACAGGTAATTGCATAGTGAAATTAGGAAGGTGAAGGGCAGCAGGTTAAAAAGAGGACGGTCGTGGATGGGTCAAGCCGAAGACATTCTTCAACAGGTGTGTTCACTTGAGGACTTAAAACCTGGCGAGGAGTGGGTGCAAGTGCCAACAGACTTCTGCACATCCTTTTCAGTTTGCATCCAACTAGATAGAAAATGCAGACAAGAAAATCCGGCTGCTGTTGAGGCTGAAGTACAAGCGTTGATTTTCGAGAATTCGCTAGACGGTGACGCGGTCATCTACACAGATGGGTCGGTCGTCCGACATGTGAGAAGCTCATGGGCCTTTACAGCTCGAGCCGGAGGGAGAATTGTGAAGGAGGACTCTGGTGCTTTCACTGAAACCACAAGTAGCCTGACCATGGAAGTCATGGCAGTAAGTAAAGCAATAACATGGCTCGAGACACAGACATTCACTAGGGCTTGTTTCCTTAGCGACTCAATGAATATGATCAAGAGGATAGAGGAGGGGTCGATCCGAAGAGAATGGTTGCTGCCTCTGAAGCGGTCTCGGCTGGCAAAGATTAGTTTCATCTTCGTGCCAGGGCATGCGGGAGTACAAGGAAATGAGCGGGCTGACAAGCTCGCAGGTGAGGCTACTGTGGAGGGCGGACGCGCCATGGACCAGGCTGACATTCTGAATGCTCTACGAGAAGTGAGACATTTGCGAGAACCAAGTGATGACTGTGAATCTACAACAATGGCCAGACTGCGAGAGCAGCAAATTAAAAGAGGGGTGGCCAAACAAGAACACTACGCAGGAAGCCAAAGAAGATTGATAAACCAACACAGAACTGGCGTCGTTAGCCGCTACACGCTGCGGGATTTGCTGAGGAGGGGATCCGAGCACTTATGGACTGAATGGTTCGATGTTCAACGAGGATGATCTGTCGACTAACTAACTAACTAACTATATCACACAATCACCAGAGTCCTGGATCAGTTCTATGGTCTTGTCATGATTCGTCACATCACACAATCACATCACACAATCACATCACACAATCATATCACACAATCACCAGAGTCCTGGATCAGCTCTATGGTCTTGTCATGATTCGTCACATCACACAATCACCAGAGTCCTGGATCAGCTCTATGGTCTTGTCATGGCTCGTCACATCACACAATCACCAGTGTTCTGGATCAGCTCTATGGTCTTGTCATGATTCGTCACATCACACAATCACCAGAGTCCTGGATCAGTTCTATAGTCTTGTCATGATTCGTCATATCACACAATCACATCACACAATCATTTCACACAATCACCAGAGTCCTGGATCAGTTCTATAGTCTTGTCATGATTCGTCATATCACACAATCACCAGACTCCTGGATCAGTTCTATGGTCTTGTCATGATTCGTCACATCACACAATCACATCACACAATCATATCACACAATCACCAGAGTCCTGGATCAGTTCTATGGTCTTGTCATGATTCGTCACATCACACAATCACATCACACAATCATATCACACAATCACCAGAGTCCTGGATCAGTTCTATGGTCTTGTCATGATTGGTCACATCACACAATCACATCACACAATCATATCACACAATCACCAGAGTCCTGGATCAGCTCTATGGTCTTGTCATGATTCGTCACATCACACAATCACATCACACAACCATATCACACAATCACCAGAGTCCTGGATCAGCTCTATGGTCTTGTCATGATTCGTCACATCACACAATCAGCAGAGTCCTGGATCAGTTCTATGGTCTTGTCATGATTCGTCACATCACACAATCACATCACACAATCATATCACACAATCACCAGAGTCCTGGATCAGTTCTATGGTCTTGTCATGATTCGTCACATCACACAATCACATCACACAATCATATCACACAATCACCAGAGTCCTGGATCAGTTCTATGGTCTTGTCATGATTCGTCACATCACACAATCACCAGACTCCTGGATCAGTTCTATGGTCTTGTCATGATTATGTCATGTAAACAAGCCTTCCTGATATTTATCTCTTTGCCTTTGCTTTCCTCTTTTCCCATCAATCGTACCAGTTAGCACTAAACTTTTTAGTTAATTTATCCTCATAACGAACATTAAAAAATCAGCTCGAAAGCATAAACGTGCATTTGAATATAAGTGTTACAGAATAATCATGAAAACTGGTTGACCGAAAAAGACAACAAACAGGTATATCCCACAAAGACTCGATGTCGAAGAAGATTAATTATTAAGACAAATGAAACTGTGCAAAATGAAATGTTTCGGCATTTAAAATTGACATGAATGTTTTGAAAAGAAACTATACGTGGGGGTTATCGGGAAAGCGAAGAAGAGGAATGGATTCAAAATATGATAGATAATGTTATATGACAGCTTAAGAGACAGGGCATCTGGCGTATGATGGAGATACATTTAGGAAGACTTGTATGGAGTTGAAGCTCTACACAGAAAAGCCAAAGTATGAAGATAAATTATTATGGATGTCGATGGATGATGATAGATGTTGACGGAGTACTGTGAATGATGATCGGTGATTATGAATGACGATGGGTGACGATGGATCGTGTTGGATGATAATGGATGGCCATGGATGATGACAATGGATGATTATGGATGACGACGGATGATGATGGATCATAATAGGTGATGATAAAGGACGACGATGAATGATGATGATGGATGATAATGGAGGACGATGGATCGGAATGAATGATAATGGATGACGATGGATGATGATGGATGATAATGAATAATGATGGATGACGATCGATGATGATAATCTATAGCGGTAAATTAAAACTCAGAAGGAAACACCGGCAGTAAACCACGACAACCTGTAAAAGTTAATCTACCAGAACTCCATGTTGTCATACACCCAGTGTTAAACACTACATTTTTGCCTACCTTGTCTGTGGTTCCAATATACTCCGGGCCCCAGGTAATTATGGGCATGTCTAAAGTGGACAATAGATTGGACACGTACTGGGCAGAAGACCAACTTCTTGTGTGGAAAAACGGGTTGACCAGATGAAACACAGCTGTAGTGTTGGACTGCAAAATGTCATCGCAGAACGCCTGTACGGGATACAACAATCTGCTTGTTAGCCTTGTAACGTTAGGTACAACATTATGATTTAATTATTACCAATGTAAATATTGTAAACACTACCATCCGCAACAGAATGTGTATTGTATATTTGGAAAGAAGATGAGAGGAAGGTGTCGTCGAGGTATCACATTGCCAGCATCCCTTCCCGAGGGACGCGTATTCGATTATCTCGGTTTGTTGATAATCCTAAATCATATTAGCCAATTTTGAAAAGCTGTCAACCTTTGATAGACAAAGAGTTTTTATGTTGTTGTTTTTTTTAAATGCTATACAGAATATACACGGTCGTATGCAAGAGAAATATGCACCATAAGATAAGATGAGAAACATCGACTGGCAGGGAAAATGTGGTTTTTGGAAATAAAAATAAAAACTAAGAGTACCATGGACGGTCAGTTAAACGAATTTCCTACGCGAAACAAAATAAAATTATAAAATGATTATATAAATTAGATATAGGCAATCAATATGTGTAGGCATGTTATGAGGAGTTCAATAAATTTGAAAACTTGGTGGCAACTGGCAAACTAAACTTGTTTGAAAAAGAGGCAGGAAAGACAAAGAGATACATTTCTTGATGCCTTGGGCACATGTCATTATTTGGACAAGAAGATAAGCCTGGTTCAAGTCACGGGTGACCGTGTGAGATGGCCAACCTTGACCGCCTGATCGGTATAGTATGATGGTGTTTATATGCGTGTACACTACATGACCACAACCTGGCCGCGAAGGGTTTAATTTTCAGCCTGTCAACACTCTCCCGACACACACAACAAAAGTGTCGATGTTGTAATGAAAACAGACAGAACAAACTTGCAAATGAGTTTGGCACTAATTGTAGATTCCATGCATATTGGAAGACGATTATGGCTAGCGCCCAGTTAATGTAATCATCTTCACGAATGGCTCTGTGCTAAGATGCAAAAGAAGTGCCTGGAAGTTCATAGCGAAGGTTAATGGACGAGCAGGGGAGCATGGTATATGATGCCACAACATCTGGTCTGAGAATGGATGGTGGAGGCAGTCATTGAAGCGTTCTGCTGGGTGGAGGACAAACAGCACGAATGTCCTGAATGTAACGGACTCACACAGCATGCAGAGAGGGTGAAAACATGCATACTTCGTGCAGAGTGGGACACTTCAATTTAAAACGATAGGGAGCCTTCGTCAAATCTTTTCATCAGGACATACTGGTGTCGAGAAATTATCAGTCGAACAGACGGCTGTTTCTGCGCCGCTGGGTATGGTATTGGAGCACGATAAGACAGATGTGGTCAGTCCTTGTGGGATCATGTGTATAATGTGTATGATGTGGAAGAAATGATAAATCATCATGACCTGGAGAGAGTGATGCGGAAGGGGGTGACCGGAGGATCTGGCCGACATTGAGTACTCCGAGAAGAGGTCAGATAGACACATAATCAGAATGCAGCTGGTACCATTACGACTGGAACTCTTCACTAGATGCTGAAGATGAGGACGGAGCACCTATGGGCATGTCCCAATGGCTCTGGGGATAGAGATGGGGTGGATCTGAAGAGAATGGTTGCTGTCTCTGCAGCGGTCTCGGCTGGCAAAGATTAGTTTCATCTTCGTGCCAGGGCATGCGGGGGTACAAGGAAATGAGCGGGCTGACAAGCTCGCAGGTAAGGCTACTGTGGAGGGCGGATGCGCCATGGACCAGGCTTACATTCTGAATGCTCTACGAGAAGTAAGACTTGCGAGAACCATGTGATGACTGTGAATCTACAACCATGGCCAGTTTGCGAAAACAGCAAATTAAAAGAGGGGTGGCCAAACAAGAACACTACGCAGGAAGCCAAAGAAGATTGATAAACCAACACAGAACTGGTGTCGTTAGCCGCTACACGCTGCGGGATTTGCTGAGGAGAGGATCCAAGCACTAATGGACTGAATGGTTCGATGTGCAATGAGGATGATCTGTCGACTAACTAACTAACTAACTAACTAGTTCTGAGGACGGGTTTTGACTCAACTCACCTCCCTTGTGTGCCCTAGTAACATTAGTTATCTTTTACCACCCGTACATTCTAGATTTCAATTGAGGTGATGTGGGTCAGAATTGCCATATATATAATAGGCCAGGAACTAACATATATATAATATGTCAGGAACTACTACTACTTGTTGAACCTAGGTAGAATTATTGGACATCTAACACCATATCGTGTCATCTTAATCTTTTTGGTTTCATGATGACAGCATTTTTAGTTATTGATGCGTGTCTAACCTTTTCTAGATGTAATCATAGCTTCCATGTGTTGATCGCCTTCCTTAATTGAGACACAATGTGTTTCCTTAGCGTCGTAATTGAATAAGAGTGCAACTTGTTTAAATTCAAGTCTATGACTCATACGATATTTGTGACGCAATCAATATTGCATCAATTAATTTACGTAACATGACTGGTTATTTTATTATAAAATATAGTTTAGATCGTTACATATATTTGTTTTGTTTTTTTTAAATGGTTCAAAAGCAAGAAGGTAGATTCCATTGCACTGGGTTTAATCTTATATATGGGTTGGTATCTTTCCGCAGGGCAACCAAAAACGTCACACTAAGCACGAGCTCCATAGCTCCAGCGATGACTCCCAGGAGTCTACGAGAAAAATGCACTCGTGAATTGAACGACGGCTTAACCACTTCGCCAAGGAGTTTCTCTTCAAAGGTTAAATATATCAGACACTTGGCCTTGTTCTTCTTGTTGTTCTTCTTGTTGTTATTCTTGTTGTTGTTGTTGTTCTCCTTCTTCTTCTTCTTCTTCTTCTTCTTCTTCTTCTTCTTCTTCTTCTTCTTCCTCTTCTTCTTCTTCGTAGTTATCGTTGTTATAACTGTTTTTTTCTTCCTTTTTCACCTTCTTATTTTCTACTACCACTACTACTACTAATACTACTACTACTACTACTACTACTACTACTACTACTACTACTACTACTACTACTACTACTACTACTACTACTACTACTACACTATTATTACTACTACTGCCGGCTACGTTGCGACGAGGTTACGTACGCGGATCGTGATCTCATATACCCGCGTTCGAAACACAGCTGCACAGATTTGGCAACAAACAGAGTTGAGTTGGTTTTTTTACGAAATGGTATGGGTGTCGGTGGTTCAGAAGGCAATGGTAAACTACTGAACGTAAACATGCCAAGACTTCACAACAGCAAACAATGCTGATGTTGACTGCAACGTCCTGTAAAGGATATGCAACTAACTTTTAACTAACTACTGCTAGTATTACTACTACAACTACTACTACTACTACTACTACTACTACTACTACTACTACTACTACTACTACTACTACTACTACTACTACTACTACTACTACAACTACTACTACTACTACTACTACTGCTGTTGCTGCTGCTGCTGCTGCTGCTGCTGATGATGCAGCAGCAGCATCGCCATGATCAACAGGAGGATCAGAATGAGAAACGAAAACTACTAGTAAATATTACTTACAAGTAAAATATCCCTGGGTTTATCTCCCTTCAGACTGACCAGCTTCCCGCTGGGAGCTAGGAATTTGGTCAGAAGCTGGAATTCCCTGATGCCTGTGAATATGGCGCTGTCCAAGACTCTCTCGTAGCCTCTGTTGACACTCAGATGGACGATCACTTTCAAAGACACTTGCTGTGTGCGAGAAAAGAAAGACATACGTTCTTTCTTGTTACATGTTTGATCAGCAACCAGTTAACCAACCGAATTAACAACCCTTCAATCAATCAAGGAACTAATGAACAACCCAGCAGTGAACACCCCAAAGCAAGAAATCAAACACCTTTACCAAAATAGTCAAATAAGTGAGTTCAGTTGAGTTGAGTTGAGCTAAGAACCGACATCACTGAACTCAGGACATTCCCATACGCGCTCCCTCCTCTCGTTCAGCAGCCAACGAAAAGTCACACTAATAATCGTTCCCACCGCTATCTGAGTGAAAGTTCTCCTGGTCCAAGTAAACACGTAAGTGGTCTATCCAATAAATCAAACACCAGATAACTAATTATCAACGAACATCAATCACATTTTAACAACCAACAAATGCATTTTAATAAACTAGACAAACAACGAACCAGTTCACTAATCAACCAACAGAGCAATTAACCAAATTTAACTAATTTTTGCTCTTGTTGGAGTACGTCCACCATAAAATATTAGACCACGTATCATCTAATAATATTCAACTATTGTGAGTACGAAAGTGACAAATAAAGTCGAAATTAGCCCGAAAGATTGTTGGGGTTCGTGGACTGTAGATGGCAGTCGTGCTAGACCAATTCCAATTCCAATTCTAATTTCCCAGAAGAAAATTCCAAATTCGGCCTCGTTTAACCTGCCTCTTCAGCTGTGGTTATTGGTGAGGTCCGAGGTTTTTGTGGGTTTATTCGCCCTAATTCTTGTCTTGTGCGCTCTTACGAGTGAGTCCCATCTCGGATTGGTTATGTTGCTTTGTGTCTGTGCCGTCAGCTGTGGGATCGGTCGGTGGCTGTCCTTTGTTCCCGTCTCCTCTGGTGGTGTCTTTTGTTAGTGAAGGCTGTTAGTTCGTCTGGCTTGACTGGTTGCAGTCCTTAAAAGGACTTTTTATTTGGTATTTTTGCCTCCTTTTTGTGTATTTTCTGTAGGAGCTTTTCGATGTTTTCATTTTCCTCCTTGCGCCCTTTTTCACTTTCGATTTTGAGTTTCTGTTGCCTTTCGCTTTCTTCCTCCGCGGTCAGCCATGCGATCATCTTTCCGCCTTCTATATAGTACGTGTAGCCGGGTCCAACCTCGAAGTTAGTAATATTATCTGGGTATACTACCGGTCTCCTGAGTTTCTTGGGCTTCTTATTTTCTCTTTCATCCCAGCGCCTTTTGAATTCCTGGTGCCTGCGTTCCTCCAATTTTATCGATTCTAGGCACTCCTCCAGGCTGAGTCCGTGTGGGTATTCTGTGCCGCCTTCAGAGATCTGGTGGGATGTTTCCTTCTTGGATATCTTTGGCGTCGTGGTTGGGCTGTTGGCCTTAGCTTGCGGTTCCGGCTCGATATTTTGCTGGATTTCATCTTGTGACTAGTCTGCTTTCTCTTGCATAGCTTCTGTTGGTTTGTTTCGGATTACTTCCATTTCAGCTTTCAGCAGCTTTAATGGTGCGTAGCATTTCTTCGTTTTCCTTCTTCATCTCGGCCATATGTTCCACTTCTTTCTTGATGTTTTGTTGGATCTCCTTTATTTCCGCCAGTAGTTCTTCGTTGTCGCTTGTCGGAGTTGGCGTCCGCAGTGCTTTGATTTGTTTCTTCAACTCGTCTACCTGTTTTTGCAGTTGATCTCTTTCAGCTTGTGATATACCCGTGGCTGCCTCACCCTTCCGCATTGCTTCCTTGAATTGTGTCTTTGTTGTAATGGCGAGCTTTAAGACGTATCTGTGTCTTTGGAGGTGCGAACAGCCCAAGTATCTTGTTCCATGCCTGTCCAGGCACTTTCTTTTGTTGTGGGTGCTCGGAAGTCCGTGTCCAGCTTGGCCAGTGGACACTCCTTGAAGGCGTGGTGATCGGCGTAGTACGGGCAAATTTCCGTCTTATTGTGACATGTTGCTCTGCTGTGGTCGGCCTTCTGGCATCTGGAACATTAAGTAATCCTTGGTATGAATCCTTCAGGTTGTTGTATTTTCTTGTCTATCGATACCTGGCGTGGTATCTCGCTGCCCTAAGTCGTCATCACCGCCAGCGTGGTAGGGATCTTTGAGTACGTCAGGATCCGCTCCACCTTTAAGATTCGGATGTTGAGAATCTCTTCTTGTAGCTGCTTCGAGATTTGTTCGTCTGACAGCTCCACTTGAATACGCTTGACAACCCATCGGACTGTTTTTGAGTCGGTGTTTCCGACTCTGGTGTCTTTCTCCTCCTTCAGCTGTGTTGGCTCTTGTCTGTGGTGGGTTGTCGTCGATTTACCTCGTGGTGGCTTCAGTAGTAACAGTAGTTTCAGGTTCTTTGTTGCAGCTCACATGAAAGTTCTCTCCACCCGTCTTCTTTACGGCTTTCTCAGCTCCCGTGGTGCACATTTTGGATACTGCGTGTCTGTTGGTGTTCTTGCAACGTGCCATTTTCCTCCCCCGTATCAGGCTTCTTGAACTGTTCAGGCGCCTTGTCTTGCTAGCGCTCGCAAATGCAAATGTTGACGCACGACGACAATGCTAGACCAGTGGTTCTCAACCCTTTTTGGCCCATACCCCCCTTTACCTTCTCTTTATAATGCTAACCCCCGCCCCCTCCCCCCCCCCCCCATCCCCCGTGACAATGTATGCTAGGACAGTCTTCAGACGTTGTGACAATGTATGTTAGGACAGTCGTGAGACGTTGTGACACTGTATGCTAGGGGAGCAGTAAGCTGGTTGTGATACTATATTGTAGACTGGCTTTGACATCTTGTGATAATATTTAGCAGAATAGACTTGTTCAATTTGAGATACTATATTATATTATATTAGGTAAGCTTTGAATAGTTGTGAAACTATATAGGATAGGGCTAACCAGGCTGTCACACTGCATGCTAGGACAGGCATAAGCAGGTTGTGACATTATGTGCTAGGACAGAAGTAAGCGGGTTGTGACACCACATGCTAGGACGGGCGTTAGCAGGTTGTGACATTATGTGCTAGGGCAGAAGTAAGCGGGTTGTGACACCACATGCTAGGACGGGCGTTAGCAGGTTGAGACACTACATTTCATGACAGGCGTAAGCAGTTAGTGACACTACATGCTAGGACAGGCGTAAGCGTGTTGTAACACTACATTGTGGGACATGAAATGTTGATACTACATTACTGAACACACATAGCCTAGTTTTGACACTTCATTGGCACCTTGCCGTCTTGACAGACGATAGTTTCTGCTTTAAAAAGGCATAATATCTTTTAATTATGGCGGTAGCGAATGTGAGTGATACGGCCAATTCGTGCTGTAAATGTTCGTTCACAGTGGGTGCATGTGAACACGTAGTCATTTCCGCCATCATGCACCATCTTACGTCTCACACGCTCGATGTGTGACTTATCTGCAATAATTTTCTCCTTTGTCTTTATTCCATTTCTGATGTTTGCCCTCCATGCAACACGTTCAGCGGTGACTTGCTCCCACTGTGCATTATCAATGCCTGTATCAATCATGTCCCGCTTACACACATCTTTGTATCGAAGTAAAGGCCGACCCTGAGATCTCTTACCAATCTGTAATTCACCAAAAAAGATGTCCTTTGGTATTCTACCATCATCCATCCTCCTAAGATGTCCTATCCATCTAAGTCTACGAAGACTGAGCATGAAATAAACCGTCACACAACCTGATCTTTCCAATACTTCAGTATTTGTGATTTTGTCTTGTCACTTAATACCAAGAATTCTTCGCAGACACCGCATGTGAAAGCTGTTTAAACGTTTCTCGTGGTGTGAGTAAGTTGTCCAGGTTTCACTGCCATAATGAAGAGTACTAAGGACACAGGCTTGATAGACAAGGACTTTTGTTTTGGCAGTAAGCTTCCTGTTCTCCCAGACTCTTTTTCTTAACCTGTTCATTGTTGTTGCTGCCTTACCAATCCGGATGTTGATTTCCTGATCTAGGGATAATTTGCTATTTACCACTGATCCTAGATATGTAAAATGGTCTTCTATCTCTAGTTCGGCGTCGTCAATAAAGATTGATGGTACCCCATGTGCACCTTGTGACATAATCTGTGTCTTCCTTTTGCTAGTTGTTAAACCAAATTCAGAACAAGCATTGGAAAATGCAAATATTAGGAATTGTAATTCTTCCTCAGAATGGGTCGTAACTGCAGCATCATCTGCAAAAAGCAATTTTCTGATCAGTACCCTCCTAATTTTGGTCTTGGCCTTCAATCTCTGAGCATTGTAGAGGCCGCCATCTGAGCGTGAATGAATGTATATCAGTAGTTAGAAAAGCGCAAAACGGGTATGATTTGGAGGATTGTGGAGGATTGACCTTGACCTCGGCTGATTTTCACTCCCCCTCGGTCATATAGTTGGGTTGGTGTAAGGGGTGATATCTAGGTCATATCTAAGGGCGATAATTCTAAGATTTTATGTTTCTAAGGGCAGATAACTATTGAGTGGGTGTATAAAAATGTTAATTAATTATTAAAAAAATAAAATAAAATAAATAAAAAATAAAACTAAATAACGACGGGGTGCGGGGTGGTGGAGAGGGGGTGAGCTCGTGGGGTGACGCTAGGTGATTTGGGTTTAAACACTATCATCACAGGGTTACAAATGAAAACCTTAAAAAGTAAAAATGTCCGATAATATTGATTTTAGCGGGTATAGCTTAGTGAAATTCGTTGGTGAGGGGTGGGTAGCGGCTATTAGTGCTTTGTAGAGGGTCACCGTGGCGTTTTTACTATCATCATACGGGTTACAAATGAAAACCTTAAAAAGTAAAAATGGCCGATAATATTGATTTTAGCGGGTATAGCTTAGTGAAATTCGTTGGTGAGGGGTGGGTAGCGGCTATTAGTGCTTTTTAGAGTGTCGTAGTGGCCTATACACTATTATCACAGGGTTACAAATGAAAACCTTAAAAAGTAAAAATGGCCGATAATATTGATTGCAGCGGGTATAGCTTAGTGAAATTTGTTGGTAAGGGGTGGGTAGCGGCTAGAAGTGCTTTGTAGAGTGTCGTAGTGGCCTATACACTATCATCATACGGGGTACAAATGAAAACCTTAAAAAGTAAAAATGCCCGATAATATTGACTGTAGCGGATATAGCTTAATGAAATTCGTTGGTAAGAGGTGGGTAGTGGTTATTAGTGGTATGTAGAGGGTCACCGTGGCTTTTTTACTATCATAACACGTGTTACAAATGAAACCCTGAAAGCTAAAGATCGCTGATTGTAATGGATATAGTGGAGTATCATTCGGCGGTAAGAGGTGGGTACCAGGTATTAGTGGTCAAGCAAGGAAAATTTTAGGGAAAAGTGATTGTAATGATATGAGGATGCTTAAAGGGTGGTAAATTAGTGGTCAAGTAGTGGTCAAGTGTTGGTTAAGTGACGAAAATTTTAGGGAAATTTTAGGGAACAGTGATTGTAATGATATGGTGATGATTAAAGGATGGTAAATTAGTGGTCAAGCAGTGGTCAAGTAGTGGTCAAGTAGTGGTCAAGTGTTGGTTAAGTGACGAAAATTTTAGGGAAATTTTAGGGAACAGTGATTGTAATGATATGGTGATGATTAAAGGATGGTAAATTAGTGGTCAAGCAGTGGTCAAGTAGTGGTCAAGTGAGGAAATGTTAGGGAAAAGTGGTTATAATGATATGGTGATGATTAAAGGGTGGTAAATTAGTGGTCAAGTAGTGGTCAACCAATGGTCAAGTAGTGGTCAAGTGGTCGAGTGACCACTTAAATTGTAGATGACGATGTCCCTAAGATTATGGTAGTGGTTAAAGTGATCGATGACATGGTCAAGTAGCGGTCAACCAGTGGTCAAGTGGTCGAATGAACACTTAAAAGGTAGAGAAAAGTACGTATATTGAAACGGTGATGGTAAAATGGTCGACAACGTGGTTAAGCAGTGGTCAAGTAGTGCTCAACCAGTGGTCAACCGCTCAAGTGAGAAAATTGTAGGGTATGGTACGTGTAGTGAAACAGAGATAAATAAATTAAGTAGTGACGTTGTCAAGTAGTGATCAAGTAGCGGGCAAGTACTGGTCAAATGGTCGAGTGACCACTTAAATTGTAAGGGAAAGTACGTGTAGTGAACCTGTGTTGGTTACAGTGATCGATGACGTGCTCAAGTAGTGGCCAAGTAGTGGTAAATGGTCGAATGACTACTTAAATTGTAAGGGAAAGTACGTGTAGTGAACCTGTGTTGGTTAAAGTGATCGATGACGTGCTCAAGTAGTGGCCAAGTAGTGGTAAATGGTCGAATGACTACTTAAATTGTCGGTGAAAGTAGGTATGGTGACATGGTGATGATCAAGAGTTGGTCAAGTGGTGCTCAAATATGGTCAAGTAGTGGTCAAGTAGTCGAATGACCACTTAAATTATAGGGTATGGTACGTGTAGTGAAACGGTGATGGTAAAATAAGTAAGGACATAGTCAAATAGTGGTCAAGTACTGGTGAAGTAGTGATCAAATGGTCGAGTGACAACTTAAATTGTAAGGGAAAGTACGTGTAGTGAACCTGTATTAGTTAAAGTGATCGATGACGTGCTCAAGTAGTGGCCAAGTAGTGGTAAATGGTCGAGTGACTACTTAAATTGTCGGTGAAAGTAGGTATAGTGACATGGTGATGATCAAGAGTTGGTCAAGTGGTGCTCAAATAGTGGTCAAGTAGTCGAATGACCACTTAAATTATAGGGTATGGTACGTGTAGTGAAACGGTGATGGTAAAATAAGTAAGGACATAGTCAAATAGTGGTCAAGTACTGGTGAAGTAGTGATCAAATGGTCGAGTGACCACTTAAATTGTAAGGGAAAGTACGTGTAGTGAACCTGTGTTGGTTAAAGTGATCGATGACGTGCTCAAGTAGTGGCCAAGTAGTGGTAAATGGTCGAGTGACTACTTAAATTGTCGGTGAAAGTAGGTATAGTGACATGGTGATAATCAAGAGTTGGTCAAGTGGTGCTCAAATAGTGGTCAAGTAGTGGTCAAGTAGTCGAATGACCACTTAAATTATAGGGTATGGTACGTGTAGTGAAACGGTGATGGTAAAATAAGTAAGGACATAGTCAAATAGTGGTCAAGTACTGGTGAAGTAGTGATCAAATGGTCGAAGGATCACTTAAATTGTAGGGTATGGTATGTGTAGTGACATGATGATGGTTAAAGTGATCGATGAAATGATCAAGACGTTATGCCGACTGCTAAGTTCAGAAAGTAATGTCCTTACTATCGGCAATTTCCCTGACAGGAGCGCCTCGAGCACTGATTTTGTATTGATCAATAGCACCTAGTGGTACAGTCGACACACATGGACAATAGTTACAGCCGGTCAAAGTTTCAACCGTCAAATAAGAAAATATGTTAGACAAAATATTAAAATTATTGGTCAAATACAGAAATATATCACCCAAACTTATAAAAAGTAGGAACATATGTTAACCAAATGGAAAATATCTTAGCCAAATAGGAAAATTTGTTAGCCAAATAGAAAAAATATTGACCACGTAACGATATATCTTGTCCACACTTATGAAAAGTAGGGAAATTTGTTAGTCAAATGAGAAAAAAGATTGACCAAGTAACGAAATACCCAAACCAAACTTATGAAAAGTACGAAACTTTGTTAAGCAAGTATGAAAAGGTATCGACCAAACAGAGAAATATATCACCTAAACTTATAAAAAGTAAGAACATATGTTAACCAAATGGAAAATATCTTGGCCAAATAGGAAAATTTGTTAGCCAAATGGGGAAAATATTGTCCAAGTAACGAAATATCCCCCAACAAACTTAGGAAAAGTACGAAACTTTGTTAAACAAGTATGAAAAGGTATCGACCAAACAGAGAAATATATCACCCAAACTTATAAAAAGTAGGAACATATGTTAACCAAATGGAAAATATCTTGGCCAAATAGGAAATATTGTTAGCCAAATAGAAAAAAATATTGACCACGTAACGATATATCTTGTCCACACTTATGAAAAGTAGGAACATTTGTTAGCCAAATGGGGAAAATATTGTCCAAGTAACGAAATTTCCCCCAACAAACTTAGGAAAAGTACGAAACTTTGTTAAACAAGTATGAAAAGGTATCGACCAAGTAGAGAAATATATCACCCAAACTTATAAAAAGTAGGAACATATGTTAACCACAGAGAAATTACCTTGGCCAAATAGGAAAATTTGTTAGCCAAATGGGGAAAATATTGTCCAAGTGACGAAATACCCTCCAACAAACTTAGGTAAAGTACGAAACTTTGTTAAACAAGTATGAAAAGGTATCGGCCAAACAGAGAAATATATCACCCAAACTTATAAAAAGTAGGAACATATGTTAACCAAATGGAAAATATCTTGGCCAAATAGGAAAATTTGTTAGCCAAATGGGGAAAATATTGTCCAAGTAACGAAATATCCCCCAACAAACTTAGGAAAAGTACGAAACTTTGTTAAGCAAGTATGAAAAGGTATCGACCAAACAGAGAAATATATCACCCAAACTTATAAAAAGTAGGAACATATGTTAACCAAATGGAAAATATCTTGGCCAAATAGGAAATATTGTTCACCAAATAGAAAAAATATTGACCACGTAACGATATATCTTGTCCACACTTATGAAAAGTAGGAAATTTTTTAGTCAAATGAGGAAAATATTGACCACGTAACGAAATACCCCCCAAAAAACTTAGGAAAAGTACGAAACTTTGTTAAGCAAGTATGAAAAGGTATCGGCCAAACAGAGAAATATATCACCCAAACTTATAAAAAGTAGGAACATATGTTAACCAAATGGAAAATATCTTGGCCAAATAGGAAAAT
Source organism: Cepaea hortensis (assembly GCA_963921405.1). Taxonomy (NCBI): domain Eukaryota; kingdom Metazoa; phylum Mollusca; class Gastropoda; order Stylommatophora; family Helicidae; genus Cepaea; species Cepaea hortensis. The sequence continues at coordinate 30,545,247 of OY992880.1, forward strand.
TTGTTAGCCAAATGGGGAAAATATTGTCCAAGTAACGAAATATCCCCCAACAAACTTAGGAAAAGTACGAAACTTTATTAAGCAAGTATGAAAAGGTATCGACCAAACAGAGAAATATATCACCCAAACTTATAAAAAGTAGGAACATATGTTAACCAAATGGAAAATATCTTGGCCAAATAGGAAATATTGTTCGCCAAATAGAAAAAATATTGACCACGTAACGATATATCTTGTCCACACTTATGAAAAGTAGGAAATTTTTTAGTCAAATGAGGAAAATATTGACCACGTAACGAAATACCCCCCAAAAAACTTAGGAAAAGTACGAAACTTTGTTAAGCAAGTATGAAAAGGTATCGACCAAGTAGAGAAATATATCACCCAAACTTATAAAAAGTAGGAACATATGTTAACCACAGAGAAATTACCTTGGCCAAATAGGAAAATTTGTTAGCCAAATGGGGAAAATATTGTCCAAGTGACGAAATACCCCCCAACAAACTTAGGAAAAGTACGAAACTTTGTTAAGCAAGTATGAAAAGGTATCGGCCAAACAGAGAAATATAACACCCAAACTTATGAAAAGTAGGAAACTTTGTTAGCCAAAGTGAAAAAACCTAGGTCAAGTAAGAAAATTATGATAGCCAAATGTGAAAAGTGTCGGCCAAATACAGAAATTGCTCAACCAAACTTATAAAACGTAGGAAAATTGTTATTCAAACGGGAAAGCTATTGAACAACTAGGAAAATGTAATAGTCAAAGAAGAAGAATATTGAACAAGTAATGAAATATATCATTCAAACTTATGAAAAGTAGGAAGCCTTGATAACCAAATGTGAAAAATATCACTCAAAGAGAGAAATAGCTCGCCCCAACGTATAAAAAGTAGGAAAATTGTCGACCAAAGGGGGAAAAGTTAGACCAAATACAGAAATATCTCGACCAAACTTATAAAAATCTAGGAAAAAATAGTACCCAACACAACTAAAAGGCTGACTAAAGTTATAAATCCAAACTTATAAAAATAACCAAATAGGAAAACATATTGACCAAGTACAGACATATATCAATTAAACTTATAAACTTGTCGTCCAAAGTGATAAAAAACAAAGAAAGGCTGTCAGCCAGTCTAAGAAATAGGTATGGAAAAGTAAGTCGACCAAGACTACAGAAGTTATATTTTTATTTCCTTTTTTTTCCCCCCTTTTTTTTCTGAGCTTGGTCGACTTACTTTTCCATACCTATTTCTTAGACTGGCTGACAGCCTTTCTTTGTTTTTTATCACTTTGGACGACAAGTTTATAAGTTTAATTGATATATGTCTGTACTTGGTCAATATGTTTTCCTATTTGGTTATTTTTATAAGTTTGGATTTATAACTTTAGTCAGCCTTTTAGTTGTGTTGGGTACTATTTTTTCCTAGATTTTTATAAGTTTGGTCGAGATATTTCTGTATTTGGTCTAACTTTTCCCCCTTTGGTCGACAATTTTCCTACTTTTTATACGTTGGGGCGAGCTATTTCTCTCTTTGAGTGATATTTTTCACATTTGGTTATCAAGGCTTCCTACTTTTCATAAGTTTGAATGATATATTTCATTACTTGTTCAATATTCTTCTTCTTTGACTATTACATTTTCCTAGTTGTTCAATAGCTTTCCCGTTTGAATAACAATTTTCCTACGTTTTATAAGTTTGGTTGAGCAATTTCTGTATTTGGCCGACACTTTTCACATTTGGCTATCATAATTTTCTTACTTGACCTAGGTTTTTTCACTTTGGCTAACAAAGTTTCCTACTTTTCATAAGTTTGGGTGTTATATTTCTCTGTTTGGCCGATACCTTTTCATACTTGCTTAACAAAGTTTCGTACTTTTCCTAAGTTTGTTGGGGGGTATTTCGTCACTTGGACAATATTTTCCCCATTTGGCTAACAAATTTTCCTATTTGGCCAAGGTAATTTCTCTGTGGTTAACATATGTTCCTACTTTTTATAAGTTTGGGTGATATATTTCTCTACTTGGTCGATACCTTTTCATACTTGCTTAACAAAGTTTCGTACTTTTCCTAAGTTTTTTGGGGGGTATTTCGTTACGTGGTCAATATTTTCCTCATTTTACTAAAAAAAATTCCTACTTTTCATAAGTGTGGACAAGATATATCGTTACGTGGTCAATATTTTTTCTATTTGGCGAACAATATTTCCTATTTGGCCAAGATATTTTCCATTTGGTTAACATATGTTCCTACTTTTTATAAGTTTGGGTGATATATTTCTCTGTTTGGCCGATACCTTTTCATACTTGTTTAACAAAGTTTCGTACTTTACCTAAGTTTGTTGGAGGGTATTTCGTCACTTGGACAATATTTTCCCCATTTGGCTAACAAATTTTCCTATTTGGCCAAGGTAATTTCTCTGTGGTTAACATATGTTCCTACTTTTTATAAGTTTGGGTGATATATTTCTCTACTTGGTCGATACCTTTTCATACTTGTTTAACAAAGTTTCGTACTTTTCCTAAGTTTGTTGGGGGAAATTTCGTTACTTGGACAATATTTTCCCCATTTGGCTAACAAATGTTCCTACTTTTCATAAGTGTGGACAAGATATATCGTTACGTGGTCAATATTTTTTCTATTTGGCTAACAATATTTCCTATTTGGCCAAGATATTTTCCATTTGGTTAACATATGTTCCTACTTTTTATAAGTTTGGGTGATATATTTCTCTGTTTGGTCGATACCTTTTCATACTTGTTTAACAAAGTTTCGTACTTTTCCTAAGTTTGTTGGGGGATATTTCGTTACTTGGACAATATTTTCCCCATTTGGCTAACAAATTTTCCTATTTGGCCAAGATATTTTCCATTTGGTTAACATATGTTCTTACTTTTTATAAGTTTAGGTGATATATTTCTCTGTTTGGTCGATACCTTTTCATACTTGCTTAACAAAGTTTCGTACTTTTCATAAGTTTGGTTTGGGTATTTCGTTACGTGGTCAATATTTTTTCTATTTGGCTAACAAATTTTCCTATTTGGCTAAGATATTTTCCATTTGGTTAACATATGTTCCTACTTTTTATAAGTTTGGGTGATATATTTCTGTATTTGACCAATAATTTTAATATTTTGTCTAACATATTTTCTTATTTGACGGTTGAAACTTTGACCGGCTGTAACTATTGTCCATGTGTGTCGACTGTACCACTAGGTGCTATTGATCAATACAAAATCAGTGCTCGAGGCGCTCCTGTCAGGGAAATTGCCGATAGTAAGGACATTACTTTCTGAACTTAGCAGTCGGCATAACGTCTTGATCATTTCATCGATCACTTTAACCATCATCATGTCACTACACATACCATACCCTACAATTTAAGTGATCCTTCGACCATTTGATCACTACTTCACCAGTACTTGACCACTATTTGACTATGTCCTTACTTATTTTACCATCACCGTTTCACTACACGTACCATACCCTATAATTTAAGTGGTCATTCGACTACTTGACCACTACTTGACCACTATTTGAGCACCACTTGACCAACTCTTGATTATCACCATGTCACTATACCTACTTTCACCGACAATTTAAGTAGTCACTCGACCATTTACCACTACTTGGCCACTACTTGAGCACGTCATCGATCACTTTAACCAACACAGGTTCACTACACGTACTTTCCCTTACAATTTAAGTGGTCACTCGACCATTTGATCACTACTTCACCAGTACTTGACCACTATTTGACTATGTCCTTACTTATTTTACCATCACCGTTTCACTACACGTACCATACCCTATAATTTAAGTGGTCATTCGACTACTTGACCACTATTTGAGCACCACTTGACCAACTCTTGATCATCACCATGTCACTATACCTACTTTCACCGACAATTTAAGTAGTCACTCGACCATTTACCACTACTTGGCCACTACTTGAGCACGTCATCGATCACTTTAACTAATACAGGTTCACTACACGTACTTTCCCTTACAATTTAAGTTGTCACTCGACCATTTGATCACTACTTCACCAGTACTTGACCACTATTTGACTATGTCCTTACTTATTTTACCATCACCGTTTCACTACACGTACCATACCCTATAATTTAAGTGGTCATTCGACTACTTGACCACTACTTGACCATATTTGAGCACCACTTGACCAACTCTTGATCATCACCATGTCACCATACCTACTTTCACCGACAATTTAAGTAGTCATTCGACCATTTACCACTACTTGGCCACTACTTGAGCACGTCATCGATCACTTTAACCAACACAGGTTCTCTACACGTACTTTCCCTTACAATTTAAGTAGTCATTCGACCATTTACCACTACTTGGCCACTACTTGAGCACGTCATCGATCACTGTAACCAACACAGGTTCACTACACGTACTTTCCCTTACAATTTAAGTGGTCACTCGACCATTTGACCAGTACTTGCCCGCTACTTGATCACTACTTGACAACGTCACTACTTAATTTATTTATCTCTGTTTCACTACACGTACCATACCCTACAATTTTCTCACTTGAGCGGTTGACCACTGGTTGAGCACTACTTGACCACTGCTTAACCACGTTGTCGACCATTTTACCATCACCGTTTCAATATACGTACTTTTCTCTACCTTTTAAGTGTTCATTCGACCACTTGACCACTGGTTGACCGCTACTTGACCATGTCATCGATCACTTTAACCACTACCATAATCTTAGGGACATCGTCATCTACAATTTAAGTGGTCACTCGACCACTTGACCACTACTTGACCATTGGTTGACCACTACTTGACCACTAATTTACCACCCTTTAATCATCACCATATCATTATAACCACTTTTCCCTAAAATTTCCTCACTTGACCACTACTTGACCACTGCTTGACCACTAATTTACCATCCTTTAATCATCACCATATCATTACAATCACTGTTCCCTAAAATTTCCCTAAAATTTTCGTCACTTAACCAACACTTGACCACTACTTGACCACTACTTGACCACTGCTTGACCACTAATTTACCATCCTTTAATCATCACCATATCATTACAATCACTGTTCCCTAAAATTTCCCTAAAATTTTCGTCACTTAACCAACACTTGACCACTACTTGACCACTAATTTACCACCCTTTAAGCATCCTCATATCATTACAATCACTTTTCCCTAAAATTTTCCTTGCTTGACCACTAATACCTGGTACCCACCTCTTACCGCCGAATGATACTCCACTATATCCATTACAATCAGCGATCTTTAGCTTTCAGGGTTTCATTTGTAACACGTGTTATGATAGTAAAAAAGCCACGGTGACCCTCTACATACCACTAATAACCACTACCCACCTCTTACCAACGAATTTCATTAAGCTATATCCGCTACAGTCAATATTATCGGGCATTTTTACTTTTTAAGGTTTTCATTTGTACCCCGTATGATGATAGTGTATAGGCCACTACGACACTCTACAAAGCACTTCTAGCCGCTACCCACCCCTTACCAACAAATTTCACTAAGCTATACCCGCTGCAATCAATATTATCGGCCATTTTTACTTTTTAAGGTTTTCATTTGTAACCCTGTGATAATAGTGTATAGGCCACTACGACACTCTAAAAAGCACTAATAGCCGCTACCCACCCCTCACCAACGAATTTCACTAAGCTATACCCGCTAAAATCAATATTATCGGCCATTTTTACTTTTTAAGGTTTTCATTTGTAACCCGTATGATGATAGTAAAAACGCCACGGTGACCCTCTACAAAGCACTAATAGCCGCTACCCACCCCTCACCAACGAATTTCACTAAGCTATACCCGCTAAAATCAATATTATCGGACATTTTTACTTTTTAAGGTTTTCATTTGTAACCCTGTGATGATAGTGTTTAAACCCAAATCACCTAGCGTCACCCCACGAGCTCACCCCCTCTCCACCACCCCGCACCCCGTCGTTATTTAGTTTTATTTTTTATTTATTTTATTTTATTTTTTTAATAATTAATTAAAATTTTTATACACCCACTCAATAGTTATCTGCCCTTAGAAACATAAAATCTTAGAATTATCGCCCTTAGATATGACCTAGATATCACCCCTTACACCAACCCAACTATATGACCGAGGGGGAGTGAAAATAAGCCGAGGTCAAGGTCAATCCTCCACAATCCTCCAAATCATACCCGTTTTGCGCTTTTCTAACTACTTATATCCCACCATCCTGATCATGAAAGACATATTTCAGTAGAAGTGAAAAGTATATTCCAAAGAGGGTGGGATCTAGTACATAACCTTGCTTAACTCCACTCTTGATTTCAAACTCTTCAGAAGTTGCACCATCAAACGTGATTATACCCTTCATGCCTGTGTGGAATGATTCCACAGTGGACATAAGAGTTGGTGGGCAGCCAATCTTCTTTAGTGCCTTGAACAGACCCTCACGACTGACCAAATCAAATGCCTTTGTGAGGTCGATGAAGGCAATAAACTGGTTGATTATGTTCACGGCACTTTTTCATGCATTTGTCGCAATGAGAATATCATATCAATGGTAGACCGGTTCTGTCGAAAGCCACACTGTGATTCGGAGTAGACTTGATCTCCTATGAGCCTTGCCAGATGCAAGTTCATTTATAGCACACTTAACTTCTGTTGTGGTGGGAAGTGTGTCCAGGTGGTCAAGAGTTGGTAAAGCCTCTATGGCGTTGAGGGCATCATCCGCTAGTTTGGTCTCACTTGAGTAAAGCTCCAAATAGTGCTCTACCCATCTGTCCATCTGCTGTTTCTTATCAGTTATGATTTCTCCAGTCATGGTTTTCAATGGTCCATTTCTTTTGATCATTGGACCACAGTCTTTCTTTATTCCTTCATACATGCTTCTGATGTTTCCCTTATCACTTGCGATTTGAATTGACTCACATAACGTGATCCAATAATCATTTGCACACTGCCTGGCAGCCTTTTGCACATCCTTCCTAGATTGCTTTAGCTCACACAGAGTGTTGCGCGTTGGTCTTTCCTTGTTTCTTAAGAGAGTTATCTTCTTCTTATCAATCAAGGGCTGCAGAGTCTGGCTGTTTGCCGCAAACCAGTCCTGCCTCTTATGATGACAAAGCCTGGGCTAAAATATAGAGATCATGTGTTGCCCATGCAGCACTAAATCAGTGTTATTTATACACTACCGAAAACCCGCAGCCTAGTTATGACACTACATCAGTATTGTTACATCATTACTGTACACATATAAACAATATTAAATTTATTTTTTCATCTTTTTATTCTTCTCATCCCATCGTTACGCCTTAATGTAGTCACCGGAGGGTCTTCTCCGTGACTAAATGTTGTGTTTTGGGTACGTATTTGTTTGCTGATGAAGGCTAGTGCAGCAACGTCCTGTATGTGTCATCATTCTGTTATCTAAAGGTGCATTTTTTTTTTAATTCGCATATCCTTTACAGGACATCGCTTTCAACAGCAGCATCTTTCAGCTGTCTGTTGATTTCTTGGCAAGATTACGCTCAGTAGTTTGCCATTGCTTTCTGAGCGGCCGGCTCAGTCTCGCAAGTCACCAGCGGGGGTCGAACCGCTCCCAGCTCTCGCCCGCCACGAGACTCTGCGTGGTAAACGGGATTACGGAGAGAAAGTGTTGTAACCCCTCGGCCAGAGAGACCGGCAAAGGTGCATTACTTTGTGTTATTTTATATTGTTTACATTTTCACAGCTTTACCGCAATTCCACCAAATTTTATTCATATCTGTACACACATAAGCTAGTTATTACAATAAATGAGCTGGCATGGACAGACTAGCTGTGCTACTAATGTACCTTTATGTACAGAATGTAGCACTAATTGTGTACGCCGATCGAGACATAGACGTTTACACATTACTGTGAACATCCTCTATAATCCTGCATTGCATGTCATTAAACTGTAAATAATTCAACAGACTCTGTGTGCATTTCTGGCGACTTACAGAGAACTCCGAAAAGGAATTAGAAAGGAATCGATAGCCCTAAAGAGAAAGGGTGACACATAAATAGTTAGTAATCCTCTGCAGATTATTTTAGCGGATAGGAAAATGAAGTAGCGAAGTGGTGGAGATCTCTTGCGTATTCTTAATTTGTGGGAAATAAGATCGGGACGTTGTGGTATCATTTTTTTTATTTTGAAACGATTCCATTGACAATGTTGGTATTTCCTGGCTCGCGTGTTACTGCAGTCTTGTTATTGTGTATTACTTTGCTTTTCCAGGGTAGAGCTAAGGAACGTGGGTCTGCATACAACACATAAAGCTTTTGTTAAAATATGAAAACACATGTTGATTTCTGTCAGGTAACTAACTCAAGACTGTGTTGTGTATGTGTATTCACATACGTTAGTCCAGTAACCTAAGACTATGTTATGTATGTGTATTCACACCTTTAGTCCAGTAACCTAAGACTATGTTGTGTATGTGTATTCACGCCGTTAGTCCAGTAACCTAAAACTGTGTTATGTATGTGTATTCACACCGTTAGTCTAGTCACCTAAGACTGTGTTGGGTATGTGTATTCACATACCTTTGTCCAGTAACCGATCACTAGTGATGTGTATATGTATTACACCATCCATCCATCATGTGCCATGCCTATAAGAGTGGGCTTTCATGTTTTGCCATCTCAATCGTTCACCAAAGTCGTGGATCAGTTCCGTGTTTCTGTCTCGACCCTGCCACGTGGCCAAGCCATCCAGGTATTTACTTCTTGGTCTTACCTTTGGTCTCCTCCCTTCGATCTTGCCAGTTGTCACAATTCTTCTCATAACATGCCCAAAAAATTTTGACTCTCTACGTCTAATGTCTCTAATCAGTTTACGATCTTCATTTGTTTCTTGTAGGACTTGTTCATTGGCTTTTCTGTCTATCCATGTTACTCTTTGCATTTTCCTCAGAAACCACATTTCCACAGATGTTTTCACCTTGTCTGCTCATTGTCCACGCTTCATATCCATATAAACGTACTAGTTCTACTTAGCACTTCAACACTCTTTTTCTCGCTTCAATTAAAACTTTTTATTGATCAGTATATTTTTCATCTTGCAAATGGCTACCTTCGCAATGGCAATTCTTGTTCTAATCTCTTCAAAGACATTGTTACGCCTATGTTTTCCTATAATTTAGTCTGTTAACCCATGATAGTGTGTCTATCAATTCTTCAACTTCAGTCCGGTAAGTGAAAACAGTTTGTTTATGAATTCTTCTACTTCAGACCGTTAAATCAAGACAGTCTTCTTCTTTAATCTGATAACCTAAGATAGTGTGGTGTTTATGAATTCTTCTATTTCAGTTCATTAAGACAAAACAACGTTGTGTCCATGTATTCTTCTTCTGTAATCTGGTAACTCAAGCTAGTGTATTATCTTTTAATTCTTCTACTTAAGTCCGTTAAGTCAAGACAGTTCTGTGAATGTGTATTTTTCTACCTTAGTATGTGTCAGTGGTCGTTCCCGCGTCCTTTCATGGTAATTGTCTGTAGGACGTCCGTTGATGGTTACGATTATCGATCGATGGTAATTAGGACACGATAATGGTTTATTCTTGGGATCGTGTCAGACGTTGGTAGGATCTCTTTTTAGGTTTGCTGAATTATCCTTTTACTTTGCTGACCCGCTATCCAACTTTTGTAATCTCAAGTCCTCCTGCCTGCATCGAGCGTCCCAGTCTCATTTATTCAATGTTGTCCAGGGGTTCTGGTTTATGTTTGATATAGTTGATTACTATTGCTTGCTAGTCAATGCAATTACTGCCCTAAATACAACTAAGGCCTTTAACTTCTTCCCCCTTCATTCTGAAACCTCTAACAAAACACTAAATTATGGAAATACTTCATTGGTGACCGAAACGATTAATATCCTGTAATTACATGGATAAAATCAGATTAAAGATGCATCATTGAAATGAAGAACAGAATAGGACAGGCAAAAACTGTATTATATCAAATGAAGAACGTTTTGTGCAATAAGTCACTGTCCTTAAAAGTTAGTAAAAGAGTTCTTGCATATTACATAGAACTAGTTTTAACATACTGCGAATCCTGGACAATTAGTAAACAGGCGAAAATATCCCTGGAAACCTAACCTTGGAGATGTGGTTTTATAGAAGAATGCTGAAAATTAATTGGACAGCCAAAATGAGCAATCTGGATGTTTTAATGGAAGCTGAGTCGCAAAGACAACTTATCACAAACAGAAAGAGGCAGTCATTGGTTTGTTGTTGTTGTCGTCGTTTTTTTTTTTTTTTTGGTCACGTTATGAATAGACAAAATCTGGGACATATTGTGACAACCGGAAAGATTCGCGGAAAGAGAGATAGAGGAAGACAGCGTGAGAAGATTCTTGACAGCCTTATGATATGTCATGGCATGGAAGGGAGTCAACACACTGATTGATCGATGACGTCGGAGATCGTAATTTGTGGAGAGGCATGATCACCCACGCCAGCCGGCAATTCACTGGATGATGAATTACTGTTCAAATAAGTAATGCAATTCACAATCAATAGAAATGCAATTCACACTCATTAAAATAGTATTCTAAAATATAACGCGAGTGTGCAAGACGGGTAAGTTACTGGCACGTCGCATCGTCTAAGAAGCATATTAGGATGTAACCTGGTCATGCTTGGGCACAGCACACATGCGGGCTGGCTCAGATAAGGCCGATACTGGTGATGTTTACTCCGCGAGCTTCAGATATTTTATTGCCAGGAGACTCCAACTCACTGCCCATAGAAACACCCACTTATAAATCAGACATTTGCCAAGCCCAGGGCAGACGGAAATAAATACAAAAGTAGATAGTCTGTGGCTGTTATCTTGTCTTTTATACTGTTCTTACACGTTTTTGTCTTCTTCTTTTTTTTAAATGAACGTGAATGTTTGAGAATTAGTCATGAAATATTGAAGAAACTGGAGGCAGTAGTGATGTGGGTTGTTGTTTTTTTTAACCTATTCTAGGAGGACTGTTGAGAATATCGTGGACAGAGAAGAATATGAAAAGTTTATATATTGACAACTGCAGGGGTTAGTGATTACTCATCGACACAAAGGGCAAGGACGATTGAAGTTTATGAATCTTTTCAATTCGAGAGATGAAGTAAATAAATTATGTGAGAAACTACAAAACAAGAGACACAGAGGAGAAGTAGACAGATGTTTTCAAAATCGCTTTAAAAGCTGGGGAAATAAATATTAACTCAAGCAGTACCAACTCCCCGTCTCCATGACGAAGGCGTTACGGACGCGATTCCTAATCCCGTATACCCTTGTTCGAAACACAGCGGTGCTGGTTTTTTTTTCGAAAAAGGTATAGGTGCCTGTCGTTCAGAAAGCAATGGCAAGCTACAGAACGTAAAACTTGACCAGGAATCACGAACACCCAAAATGCTGGGGTTGACTGCTAAGTCATGTGAAGGACATGCAACAAATTTTTCATTTAAGTACCAACTTCATTCATCATCATCATCATCATCATCATCTCCCACTTCTGCCGTCAAGCGTCGTGGGGAGGAATAATTTGCGTTCCAGCGCCCGGTGGACGGCACTGGATAGTGTCATTCCGTGTGGTTGTACAATGTCTCTGATGTCGTCAATCCATTTTCTTCTTGGACGTCCTCGTGGTCTCGTCGCAGATGATCGTTGATGTAAGGCCAGTGATGGTAGCTGCTGATGTTGCATTCTAACGACATCTTCTGTCTTTCAATAAATGTGGCACAAGGTGTTGATCCCACAGTCTGTCTGGTAGTAACATTTCTTACTCGGTCTCGGATTGTTAAGTTGGCAGCTCTCCTCAAGCATCTCATTTCACAGGTGATTTTGCGAAGGTGTAATTTGGATAAAGTCCAGGTTTGAGATTGGCAGCATAGGGTTGGTGTGAATATGCTGTTTATTATCTGTCGTTTTGCGAACATGGGTATGTTTGGATGTTTCAGTAAGGGTGATAGTTGATATTTAAGTGCACTAGCTTTTTGACATCTGATTTCAATTTCTCTGTCTAATCTGCCATCTTCTGTGATCATACTTTCAAGGTATTTGAACTCTTTAACTTGTTTCAGAGTTGTGTTACTTATCTGTATACTTAGTGGGCCTGGCGATCTGCTAACTTGCATTACTTCGGTTTTGGCTGTGTTTATGCTCATATTGTATCTGCTGCAGGTTGAACTCAGATTAGTAATATGATTTTGTAGTCTGCCCTCATCGCTGTAAAACAGGCACTGATCGTCTGCAAATAGAAGTTCATTTATTCCCTGTGGCTCAGTTGTTTCATCTGGAGTAATGAGTTCTAAATTTTCTGAATCTGTTCTGTCGAGACGTGCTTCTTTGGAAATTCTGTCCATGTAGATATTAAATAGCAGGGGAGAGAGCACACAACCCTGCCTCACTCCTGTATTGACTGTGAACATATCTGATATACCTTCTTGTGTTCTTACTGCACTTTGGCTTGAGTGGTACATGGCTATGATGTTTTCTAGCAGTTGCCCTTGTATCCCATAGTCTTCAAGGATGGTCCATAATTTGTATATGTCTACTCTATCGAAAGCCTTTTCCTGATCTACAAACACAATATTCTGCTGGTCACTATATTCGATAGTTTTTTCACAAATTTGTCTAAGTGTAAATAATGCATCAGTGCAACTTTTACCTTTCCGAAAACCTAATTGTGCTTTGCTTAACTGTTGTTCAACTATTGGTCTAGCTCTTTGTTCCAATAGTTTTGCATACATTTTCCCTACATGGCTCAGGAGTGATATACCTCTGTATGTTTCGCACTCTCTCGTATTGCCTTTCTTTTAGCATATTGGTACTATTATTGCCTGTTGCCAATCATCTGGGACTTTTCTTTCTTCCCATGCTATATTAAAAATTCTTGTTAGCCATTTAATTCCTGTTTCCCCACAGGCCTGAATAGCTTCTGTGGTTATTCCATCTGGACCTGGTGATTTGTTTTTAGGACTTTTCTGTATAACTGCTGTGACTTCTGCAGGTATGAAATTTGGTTCTTGCTCTCCCTGGCTTTTAGCACAAAAGTGAGGTTTTCTATAGCATATTCCAGAGAGGATTGGGAGTCTATTCGTCCAATTTCTACTCCTGATCAGGCAATTGCAATATTAGTAGTAGTAGTAGTAGTAGTAGTAGTAGTAGTAGTAGTAGTAGTAGTAGTAGTAGTAGTAGTAGTAGTAGTAGTAGTAGTAGTAGTAGTAGTAGTAGTGGTAGTAGTAGTAGTAGTAGTAGTAGTAGTAGTAGTAGTAGTAGTAGTAGTAGTAGTAGTAGTAGTAGTAGTAGTAGCAGCAGCAGCAGCAAGCACAGCAGCAGTAGCAGCAGCAGCAGTAGTAGCAGTAGTAGTAGTAGTAGTAGTAGTAGTAGTAGTAGTAGTAGTAGTAGTAGTAGTAGTAGTAGTAGTAGTAGTAGTAGTAGTAGTAGTAGTAGTAGTTGTTGTTGTTGTTGTTGTAGTGTTAGTGGTGGTGGTGGTGGTGGTGATGGTGGTGGTGGTGGTCGTGGTGGTGGTGGTGGTGGTGGTGGTGGTGGTGGTGGTGGTGGTGGTGGTGGTGGTGGTGGTGGTGGTGGTGGTGGTAGTGGTGGTGGTAGTGGTGGTGGTATGCTTTCTAAATGAGAAGTCTAAATTGGACCGGTGTGGGCAATAAAGCATAAACCCCAACATCAGAGCACCGGAACTTTAAATGTAAGTGCATTAAGACCTACCAGCACACTGATTTCTAAATGGTCCATGTGCTTTGCAGGACGTTACGATAAACCCCAACCCAAGTTAATTTACTGGGCAATTTCACATTGAGAAGTTTGGCGTTGCAACATACACATGTGAGACCTGGACACTTACTAAACAAGCTGAACAACGCATACATGCTTTTGAATATAAATGTTATAGACGAGTTCTAAGAATATCTTGGATAAAGAAAAGAACAAATGCATCCATACTTCAAGAGCTAAATATTGAAAAAGATTGGCTATTAAAGATGATAAACAAAGAAAATCGAAATATTTTGATCACTTGAAACGTCACGAAAGCTTGGCGACAACAATAATGTAGGGGTATATGCCTGGGAACAGAGGAAGAGACAGGCAAACGCCAGATAAGATGGGTGCAGGATGTTGCGGATGATCTCCAGATGGATGTATCGGACGCGGGACATCGTGCTTATGATCGATAAGTTTTCCGAAAGTTTGTTATGGGAGCGAGGTTCTGCAAAGAACTTGCTACTGAATGAATGAATAAGTTAGTTTGCTGTTGCTTTTTGAATGAGAAGACAACTCTTAAGTCCAACTGACTGGTGTGTGGGTTGAACCAATACCCCCGCTCTTAACACTACATTATTGGAACTACCTTGTCAATGTAACTTACCTGACGTAAAACAGATTTTGTTGATGATACTGACGATGAAGGTGAGTCGTAAGAGTTGCTGTAGTGTGATGCAGGTAATATTCCATTAGTGCCAGGCTCCTGCATACCAGACTTTGACCCGAAAGTTCTCAACTCCGATCTTTTCACTGTACGTCTGGGGGTGTGTACATTGTTGATCTGTACCTTTGGTGTCGCATGTTCTTGAATTAAAATACTTTTATGTCGTGGCAATTCAGACACATCTAATGCTGAGAAATCTACAGGCTTATTTATTTCATCAACAATATCCCGATACTTTTCGTGTGTATGATCAGGTATTAATAAAGACGATGTGGAAACAAGTGGTGTTTTGTGGCTCATGGATTTTGTGTACAGAAGACTGTCTCGATTCTTCAGATTTTCATTAAAGTTCATTACTACTCCTTGCGTTCTTTTTGCAGATGGACGATATAGAGCTTCATTTCCAAGCTGTAAATCTATCATGAGATGAGAATCCGCTGTTTGTTTTATTCTAAAATAGGATCGAATGAAGTGATGCAGAGTGCAGTCCGTTGATGAAAGTGAAACATCAACATATGACTCGCAGATATAATTGCTTGTATTCTTAAATAATGCTGATTTTGGTAAAGCGTTGTAACTCTTCTTACTATCCATTGATGAGGACAGTTCTGTGATGTTGATAAGAATTCTTCTCAACTTTCGTGGAGGAATCAGTCTAAATTTAAAATCCGACTGACTTAAATGAAGCTGTCTGCTTTGAACGATAACATTTTGTTGAGAGTTTGAGTTCTTTACATTTGTTTGCAGATTAATGTTATACAATTCCCTTGGGAAACGTAAACTGACTCTGTTGGAAGACAAGAACCATGTGACGAATGAATGCGAAAAATTATGTTTCCATGATAAACAGCATGAGTTTCCCTTGAAGTCCATGTTTTGTACGCTATGATGATGCACAGGTGACTTTGATATACGATACATTGTTGACTTGCCCAAACTACTGAAATTAAATGCTGCCTGTTTGAAATGGTTCACTCTATTATAAGGTGTAAATTCTGATCGTTCAACTCTACCTCCAACAGATCTACTGAATTCAGCTGCTTGGGCTAAAATGTCTTTCTGTGTGGGCGATGATGCTACGAGATGTTTCAATAAATGACCACTTTCACTAGATGTAGCTATCTGATTAGCGAACGCTGTTTTCAATGCTGGAGATAAATCATCTATGTTTGCTTTCATATCCAATGTTTTTCTGTTATGTGTTCTTGGTTGGTGAGACTGGCTGAATTCGCTAACGAGATTATTTGGCCCGTTTCCATATCGTGAAAGTAAAGGCGTATGTATAAACTTTCCATCTCGAACACTTGATTTGTAGTTTGAATGTAGAACTCTTCTATCTGACCCTGTAAAGTGCAGTCTCTGAGAATATGTTTTCTGATGTTTTCTAATGCCGAATATATTTTCCAACGTAACACCCACTGACGATGAGCTTGTTACTGTTGTATAAAGTGGTGATCGTTTGGTTTCACATGAACTGGTCATTACTCCAAGCCACATAATCACCCAGACCTGGAGAGCAGTTACAAGATCGGTCATGGTCTCGGATTGATGTCACACGTTCTGCCAAAATAAAAATAAAAATTTAAAAAAAAAAAACCGGAACAACATGTTGCTTAAAAGTTCCTTAACACAATGACAAATCATTTCAAAGTGTAAATGGAGCGAGGCAATGGAGTGAGTGTTATGCTCACCTGCAGGCTGAAAGGGTAGGGGTTGTGGATTAATATTCCTTTCTGGGTAGGATTTGTTCGTGACCATTTGACTCCTGTGTCCAGACAGCCTCACAAAGTTGGCACCAGAGAATTGTCTCACAGCTAATGTGATTAGTGTGATACTGATAATCCCCTTTCAAGTGCTGTTGGTTATAAAATATGGGCATAGAATCATATACTTTACAAACAACAAATGCAAGGAAAATGGGTCCTCTAACCGTTTTTCCCTCATGCTTGGATTAGTTCCGTCACAGCCTGATGACGTCCCTATTTCAGACTCCTATTTGCTATTCATACTTCTTCTTATAGCGGCTCCGTGGCGAAGAGGTTACTGACGCAGTTCGTGATCCCGCATACTCGCGTTCGCAACGTATATGTGCGCGATTTGGCAGCAGACCGCCTTGCAGTGGTTTCTTGTTAACTGCAACGTCTTGTAAAGGATATGCAACTAACTCTTTTTTTTAAATTCTTCTAATGGAGGTTCTGGTTCTTTCACTTCGCTTTCAAGCATATTATCTTTATTCTGATTATTATCCTAAAGTAAGGACAGGATATATATGTGTATACTACCCCCACCTCGGTTCCCATGACCGGCTGAATCCCACGGCTGTCTATATAAGAGTAGCAATGTCCTATTCATGTCAGTATCACAATCTGGGATATTGAGATGAGTATCAAATAATTTTATTTTTCATTTTCATTCTCTCTTCGTTGTTCTCATTGTTTTCATCTTTTTATTCTTCTCTGCTCGTTCTTGTGCCGTAATGTAGGCACTCAAAAGTCTTCTCCATGATTGTGTGTTGTGGTTCATGTATGTATGTGTTTGCTGATGAAGGCTAATAGCCGCAAAGTCCTGTATGTGTCGTAATTTTGTTCTGTAAAGCTGCATTACTTTGGGTTATTTTATATTATTTACATTTCCATAGCTTTTCCGCAGTTCCACAAAATTATATTCACAGTCAACACCAGAATTTTTTGATGTTGTGATATCTTGGCAAGTTTACGTTCAGTAGTTTGCCTTTGATTTCTGAAGGACGGCTCCCATACCAATTCGTAAATAAACCAACGCAACTCGGTCTGCTGCCAATTCAGCCAAATCGCGCGCAGCCAAATCGTCGTGACAACTGGAAAGATCGAGGGAAAGAGAGGCAGAGGCAGACCAAGAGTGATGATGCTGGATGGATTGAGACGGTAGCATGGAGGAATATCAGCAGCAGAGTTGATCCAAAAAACCAAAGACCGAGATATGTGGAGAGCCATGAACGCCTACGCCAGCTGGCAGGGCACGTGATGATGATGATGATGATGATGATGATGATGATGATGATGATCATGATGATGATGATGATGATGATGATGATGATGATGATGATGATGATGATGATGATGATGATGATGATCATGATGATGATGATGATGATGATGATGATGATGATGATGATGATGATGATGATATTAACAAAATGGGGACGGAGCCGTCCAAATAGAAGACAACGTAAACATAACAATATGGTTTTAGACGAAATGGAGCATGTGTAAAAACATAATTACATGAGCAAAATTATACTAAATATGTGCATTATAAGCCTCGTAATGACATGATCTAGTATGTCAGGACATAGCAAAAGATTAACTTTACTTCTACATCACAAATCTCCTGGCACCACTGTTCTTGAAGTAGCTCATTGTTCAACACTCAATGTTCTATACACTTTCATTTTCCATATCGTAATCCGTCTTTTGCTCACACCATTTCTATAATAAGATTTCTGAAGACCTGTAAAAACACGATCATTTCTTGGTTAAAATATCCCTAATTGCCATGAGTAAACAGAATGGGGGTCCACGTGTTGCCAAGCATCATATGGAGTGCGTGAAAGATAGCCGGCTATTTTTGAGTCATATCAGCCATATTTAGCCGAACGTTTCACAGTTAGAACATAAAGAATGCGTGAACGACACGGACATTATGAATTCATGAATCCCTGTCGACATGTCCGGCAAGCTCCAACAGAGAAAAAACGACATAAGAGGCGTCCAGTGAGCGCATGAATGATTCCATGAAATTTGTGTTATAATGATAAGAACTCGGCATAAAAGCTCGTCTTACATTCTGTTTTCTAAATCGTGACAGTGTAAAAACTGCAATCTTAAATATAAAGGAAATTACTGTCACATTTTATATTCACATAATAGACACCAAGGGAATCCCGAGCCTCTAATGCATTTTTTTCAAAATATCCATACGGCATTTATATAGGATTACAGTATGTTGGAAAGAAAGAATCTGAACATGCTTTCATCATCACAATTATGTGCCATGCCGATAAACTGGGATGGTCATGGTTCGTCATTTCCAAGGGATGACAGAGAGAATCTGTTAAATTTATTTTCCGCAGGACATGCTGGTCTGGTGGGGAAACGAGCAGGCAGACAGATTGGCTGGGTCTGCACTGCTTGGTGGGGATATTCGTGCATTAAAAGGCAGATGTGTTCGAGGCTCTTTGGAATCGTGTGTATAGTGCATAAGAACAGATAGATCATTGCGGTTGGGGGAGAATGATGCTGCAGGGAGTGACCAGAGGGTCAACACTCAAAACCTTCTAGGAAAGATCAGACGGACACATAATCAGACTGCTACTGGTACAATTAATATTTGGACTCTTCGCTGACTGCTGCAGATGAGGACGGAGCGCGTGTGGGAATGTCGCACATGATGCGATGTATGTTCTTGATTTATATCATCACCAAGTGCCCTGCCAGCTGCCGTAGGCGTTCATGGCTCTCCACAGATTTCGGTCTTTGGTGTTCTGGATCAACTCTGCTGATGATATTCCTTCATGCCACCGACTCAATTCACCCCATATCATTGCTCTTGGTCGGCCTCTGGCTCTTTTCTCTTTGATCTTTCCAGTTGTCACGATATTCTCCAAGCCTCTCTTCTCATCATATGACCAAAGAAAACTGTTTGTTTCTTTCTTATTGCTGTATGTAATGTTCTAGTTTCATTAGCCTCTTTTAGGCAATCGTCGTTTGTTACTCTGGCAATCCAAGAAATTCACACCATTCGTCTCAGGGACCACATCTTTGTTGCTTCCAAGGCCTTCCTAATTTGTTTCACATTCAACTAACTAAACCCACATTTTCACAAACTCATTCTTGGAATTACATTTTGTAAGTATAACTGCCAATTTCACTACATATCAACACACAGAACAGCAGATGTATGTCATCTCATCTCACCTTATTCCTATGACACCTTGCGGTGTCGAGGTGAAGTAAAAACAGTGGGAGAGTGCACGCTTATGGGTTTCATGTATCGATATTCCCATGGACTCGGCTATTCCCTCTGTCCATCGTTTACGTGGTCTGCTTCTCCTCTCTGCTTCCATTTGGTTTGTACATCATTGCTTGTTGTCGTATACATGTACTATTAGTTGGCAATCTAGTTACATGACCAAAACATTTAACTTGCTGTCTTTTGATAAAATCTAGCGCTGCTATAACCCCCACTTGTGTCCTGATTACTTCATTTCTGATTTTCTCTCTTCTTGATACATTGGGTATTCTTTTCAGCAATCTCATTTCTGTTATTGTGATTTTTATTTTCTCTTTTTCTGTTATTGTCCAGGTTTGTCATTGGTAGCATAGAGATGGTAAGAAGATTATGTTGTAGAGTGCTTTCTTAGTAACAGATAAATAAAAAAAACAGTCAATAAATGCTGGCGTTAATTGCAACGTCCTGTAAAGGGCGTGAAACTAACTAATCCAAGATATAGACCACCTCATTACGACGTCAAATGATAATATAACATGCGCTGAATAAGAAATATTGGACATTGACCATGTAAACAGTGCGAAATGATATTTGATCGCTTGACAAAAGTACACATTATTCAGCACAATCACACCACTACATGGGCCCTCAACATTGCAAGTATTGAAAGAATAAGAGGGTTCACATTTTCCAGACACATTTTCTAATCTGAAAATGGAGTCGAAAGAATGGGAAACGGACAAAGAAGATAAAACAAATGCTCCCATCTCTGTTTCTGATGGAATGAAGGAAGTAGAATATGCGATAAGAAACGCTGGAATCTAGAGATCATCGATCGCATCGATAGGAAACGCCTTTTCTTTCTTAAAGCATGGCGTGTCTTTGTTCTCGGAAATGAAAAGTTGGCGAGGATGAAAGCAAATCTCCTCACCTTGTAAAACCATGACCTGGTATGTTTTTGATCATTTAGTTTAAATGTCGCTAGTAGAGGTATTGTTGAGCTGAAATACCAAGATAATAATCTGGGTTCAATCCCTAGCAACCGAAGGATTATTTTGTAATCAATACAACTCTAGCGTCAACGCGAAAAATACGTTTTGCATTTAGATATATACATATTTGACCCTACATAGTTTACTGCTAGGGGTCTGTGATCTGATAGCGCTATTTCATTTCGTAGGCCTGAGAACAAAGAGGCGTAGGAGGCCAATCTTTGCCTCGCGTTGCCAAGTGAGAGCCCAAACGTCGAACCCGCGGAAGATTGTGCTCATGACTTTGCTAGTGTATTTCGCTATCAACTTAGATAAGGAGCTTGTCATAGGGGCAATGAAGATTCTGGCAGAAGCTGGATGCTGGCAAGAAGACACGAGTCACAGAGGCAAATGAAGATTCTGGCAGAAGCTGGATGCTACCAAGAAGACACGAGTCATAGGTGCAGGGAACATCCTGGCAGAAGCTGGATGCTGGCAAGATGACAACCGTCATAGATGCAGGGAACATTCTGGCAGAAGCTGGATGCTGGCAAGAAAACACGTGTCATAAGTGCGGGGAACATCCTGGCAGAAGCTGGATACTAGCAAGAAGACACGAGTCAAAGGGGGAAGGAACATTCTGGCAGAAGCTGGATGCTAGCAAGAAGACACGAGTCATAGGGGGAAGGAACATCCTGGCAGAAGCTTGATGCTGACAAGAAGACATGAGTCATAGGTGCGGGGACATCCTGGCAGAAGCTGGATGCTGGCAAGAAGACATGATTCACAGGTTCGGGAACATTATGGCAGAAGCTGGATGCTGGCAAGAAGACACGAGTCATAGGTTCGGGGAACATTATGGCAGAAGCTGGATGCTGGCAAGAAGACATGAGTCATAGGTGCGGGGAACATTATGGCAGAAGCTGGATGCTGGCAAGAAGACACGAGTCATAGGTGCGGGGAACATTCTGGCAGAAGCTGGATGCTGGCAAGATGACAACCGTCATAGGTGCAGGGAACATTCTTGCCAGCTGGATGCTGGCAAGAAGACACACGTCAAACAGATTGCAGCTGGAACTGATGACTCAGCTTATGGAGATATTTGTGTACAGTTAAAGTGATCCTCAGCCAAAGACCACACCTGACAGTTGGATTCAAATGTTGACTTCTCGTCCTTGACATGGAGACAAGTTTATTAAATTACAAGTCACTCTGAAGTCAGAGTAGGATGGCTTGATAGCGAGGGACACTGGTAAAATGGAAAGCTAATCCACACGCTAAAATTAGTCAAGATTTTGTGTTTCAAAAATACGTGTTTACTGTTCAAGAATTGAATGATCTAGATTTTCTTCGCACCAATTTCGTACCACCACTGAAAGATCACATATATAATCTATTTACAGTAAGACCAAAATTGTATGTGGGTCAGAAACACGAGAAGCTACAAAAATATAATTGGTTTTAAATTACAGACCTTCATTAATTGGTGACTGCGTAACATATAAGGACTAAAATGGAGAGAACTAGACAAAGTCCAATGTATCAAGAGCTGAGAAAAAGACATGGGCGGAGGTAAGACATGTATTGAGAAAAAAAAACTTTTATTAGTACAACTTGAATGTCATTCCGCTGCAATCCTCGAGGGCGACATAAATATAGACAGACCTAAAATTCACAGAGATAAAACAATTAAAAACAGAGATGACAAACATCGGAGACAAATGAACAGAACTACAAGATAATGCAAAAAATGGAAAGCATTGGTGTGAATTTGGTTGCAGGACTATGTTTCATTTGAGGAATAAGAGACACGAGAAGACGGTATAATGAACCGAACAGACATCAAAGCAATAGAATGAATAAACTTGAGTTCCACGAAATATTAGTGGTCGATCAATCCTATTATATGATAATGATCCACAAGTAAATGTGCTTACTGTCGGTATTCTCTATTGTCTATAGATATTCCAGTGAATCAAGAGATGAGGAAATATTATGGCGGAACTACAAAAGCTAGCAAGAGATGGAAAGAACTGACGTGAATTTGGTTGCGGTATTATCTTTTTTTAAGGAATATAAGTTACTTAGTTGAATATCCTTTACATGACGTTGCTGTCAACCCAGTATTTTGTTTTTGGTTGTTTGTGATTTCTTGACAAGTGGACGTTCAGTAGATTGCCATTGCTTTCTGAACGGCCAGTACACATACCCGTGTATGAAAACCAACGCAAAGCGGTCTACTTCCAAGTCGCCCGCAGCTGTGTTTCGAACGCGGTGCGTGGGATTACAAATTGCGTCGGTAACCCCTTCTCCTTAGAATAAAAGATATGAGAACACGATTTATTGAACTGAACAAACATCAAAGCAACAGAATGAAAATAAAAACTGGAGTGCAACGAACATCAATGAAACATCAATCCAATTATATAATAATGATCTACAAGTAATCTGTATACTGTCAGTACTCTCTATCGTCAACAGCTAAGTTCATTTCCCGCCATCAATGTGGTCAAATATCGGTCGCAGACATCGCAGAAATTACATTGACAGCAAGTTTGGCTGCGCCGAAGAACGAACGACCCCAAGGGGGAAATAGATGGCGAGTTACATTTATTGCATGCCTTCATTAACGGGAGATGGAATGCATACTCGGTTTCGTAGAATTGTAAGAGAGAGAACATTAAAATATCGGTAAACCTTCTAAACATCAATGGGGGGGGGGGGGGGATAAGGAAATGATAATTTCGAAAATTAGATGATTGAATAATAATTTTGAAACTGGCAATGAAGAGAAATTGATGAAGCAGCAGGGTTATTGAACGTGCTCAATGAACATTTACGTAACTACCCCATCTGTATATTGGTTTATTTCAGGAACTTTATGCGTATCATAAATCTAAAGCTGAACAACAAGGTTTGCAAAATGCATGTTTTTATCGGTAAAGTAAAAGCCATATTCCATGTCCTTCGGCGTAATGGGACCATAGTGTTAGGTCCATATTTGTATAGATCAATCGGCACCCTCGGGTGGTGTAATCAATATCACATTGGCCTCTTTTATTTCTCAATTCATTTTCTGAAATCCATTTGGATAGGTCGACTAGAGAAACCATGTCAGTTGGAAAAGAAGAAAATAACCACTAAGTATACTTTTAATTAATTCCTTTTATGGATTTTACAAGCTGAAATTAAGATTTAGGAACTTATAGGGGAAGAAAAGCTGGCTGGTTGGTTGGTTGGTTGGTTGGTTGGTTGGTTGGTTGGTTGGTTGGTTCGCTGGTTTATTGGTTGGTTGGTTGGTTCGCTGGTTTATTGGTTGGTTGGTTGGTTGGTTGGTTGGTTGGTTGGTTGATGAATCCTATGGAAGACTGAGTTGTAACTCCTATTTGAGTCCAATGCAAAGGCGCTAAAAGTGGCATCCGTTCAAGTGATGTTGGTGAGAAGATGGCACCCCCACCCAGTACCGAAGTTCCACGAAGTTTATGTTGCAGAAGCTGCCTTTCCTCTTCAATCTCATAAACCAGCGGAGTGTGCAAGATGAGTACTGTAACTACACATAAACCTTGAGGCATATTGGGATTACACGATTTTTAGTCTGGCATATTTCGCTGCATCTCATCAGGCACTTCCTGCAGAAATCACACAACATAAACTGAAGTAATTAGATAAATAGTTCAAGCTGAAATGTACAGCACACATGTTCACATAGTAATTTTAATTGTTTACCACGGTAGTTTTAAACTGACTATCCATGTCTTTTTGTTTGCACAAATTTGGCTTCTTCTTGGAAGAAACCCAGTCCAAGCTGGCCAACCTCAAGCGCACCCACAGCTCTGCGTATTATTTACATGCAGGTGCCAGTCTACCTACAACGGTAGAACACCGGGGTGTTCTAACACATACCCAACTGGATTGACAGAATAATAAACAAAGACCTTGGGAACTGGACCAAGCTGACACACCACAAATCTCCTTGGTCATCGATTGGACGGCAGATTTTGGAAACCGGTCACGTGATTGATAGGGAAAATGGGTTTCGCGTGTTTAATAGACATAATTGTCGCATGTTAAAGATGGCAGAAGCGATTGCCATTAATTTACAGAAGCCAGTTTTGAACAAACAGAAAGACGTGATAGTTTAAAATTACCGTGGTAAACAACTGAAATTGCTGTGTGACTATGTGTGATTTATATTTCAGCTTGAAGAATTTATCTAATCACTTGTGTCTATGCTGTGTGATTTCTGCAATGTGTACCTGACGAAATACAAAGAAATATGCCAAGCAATAAATCGTGTAATCTATTGTTTGTGTCTTCGTTGTTCATATTCACTACGGGTAAACATTGTTTTGAATATTGGGATTACCCAGGCTATGATTCAACACAGAACATACAGACTGACTGGGGTCAGGCCTAGGTTCATGTTTCCTCCACGGCCAATGGGTACTTCCTGGTCTCCAGCCAGTTACCTTTAAATAATATAATAAAAATGGGTACGAACTCTACGGCACCGGTTAGGACCCACATGGCTAAACGATTAATGGAGAGGATATCAAGGAAGGTTAAACTGAATGGGGGGGGGGGGGCCTTTAACTCAAATATATGATCTCCAACTGCAGAAGAAGAAGAAGAATGTTACGATGATCTCATCAAAGTTATGAGACAACTAAAATCATAGAATATCAAGAAAAGTAGTAGGTGATTTCAATGAAAACGTTGAACAAGGAAGTATTAAAGACACTCTTGGTCTAGTTGGAGTGAAGAACTAAGCAACCTTCGTGAAATAATGATAGAATTGTCCAAGGATCATAACTTTGTCATCTCAAACGCATGGTTCCTGAGATGAAGGACCTGAAGAATCCCAGGCGACTGAACCAGAAAGCAAATGTATCATATACTCATTCATACAACATCGCTTAAAGAATGCTTTTCAAAGTTCAGCTACGTAAACTTTTTCAGCACGTAGCAAAGAACTCCATCAGTTTTCTTTTAATTTAATTCTCTTCATTTAATAATTTTGATTGTCTATGCCATTTCATATTCTGTAGTGTGCCGCTGCTTTCTGGGTGTCCGATGCTCATAACATTGTGAACATCAACGCAATGCGGTCTGCTTTCAAATAGCCTGTGTCTGATTTCAAACTAGAAACGGGATTTTAAAACTGCGTTCATTGTCCCAAAGCTACAGACGACGACATGAAGGCTGTCCGATCATCAAAATTAATGCCAGGGGCTGACTGTGGTTGTGATCACATACCCATGGCGTGCAATCTGAGAGTGAAATAAACAAAACTCAAGACATACAAACTAATACGGATGTTCGAAACATACATATTTAACACTCACGAAAACATTGGAGAAATGTTCACCATATAAGTAAGAAATAAATCTGGAGCAATTGAATACACCAGTTCAATAGAGAGAGAGAGAGAGATTGTATGAATTAAGCAAATGTGATGGAATATTGATGAAAGAATATATCCCCAAACAAGAAACGTTCATCATCACCATCATCAAGTGTCCCGTCAGCTGATGTAGGTGTTCAAGTCTCTCCACAGATCGCGGTCTTTTGTGTTCTGGGTCACCTCTGCTGGTGATATCCCTCCATGCCAGTCTCAGTCCATCCAGCATCATTTCTCTTGGTCAGCCTCTGCCTCTCTTCCCATTAACCTTTCCAGTTGTCACGATGTTCTCCAATGCCTCTCTTCTCATCACATGACCAAAGAAATCTGTATGTCTATTTCTTATTGTTGCATATAATGTTCTAATTTCATTAGCCTATTTCAGGCAATCGTCGTTAGTTACCCTGGCAGTCCAAGGAATTCGCACCATTCGTCTCATGAACCACATATTCGTTGATAATAAGGTCTTTCAAAATTTTTCATTTACATTCCAAGATTTACTGCCATACAGCAAAACAGGTTCTATATAGCACCCCAGAACTCTCCTTCTTACATTCAATGATAATGACTTATATTTCAAGATACATATCATTGTCTGCAACTTTTTTTTTTGCCCTGTTCTGATCTTAAGATAGAATATTAACATGGACCACATAGCAAATTTTAGATTTCACTGAATCAAGAAAACTGGAAAATAGTGATAATAAGAAAAGTATTATATGAAATAGAGAAATCGAAAAGAAATACAATGGAGCTAATGCCACAAAACTGAACACATAAAAAATATCCATAATAAAACCCGAGACAATAAAATAAGCGACATAGCAGGACTTGCAAACGAACAGTGTGTAGCAAGTCAAGGAATGGAACTGTATTAATGTACATAATGAATATTTTATGTGGGTGGTCAGAATGTATCGACAAAATTATTTGATGATAACCAGACGTTAAAAAAAAAACATACAAAACCTGCTCATACTGAAAAGTGGCGCACAAAACGCTTTCAGAATAATGCAAAACTCCAGGGCCGGCTGTATCCATGTAGAAATACACGATGCCCTGGAAGAGTTTGGCAGAGGGGAAATAACGAATCTCCTGAATAAAATATATTACACCAGGGAGATCCACTCACACACGGGCAGATCAGTTGTTATCAGGACATTTAAGAAACTGTGAATAACGGAAAGCGAATTTCATATAACAAGCAGTTTATTGAGTGAAGCTCTCTGACTATTCCATCGCATTATACAGGAAAGGTAAGAAATGGATGTGTTGAGTTAAGAATCGACATCACTGCACTCAGGACATGCCCATACGTGCTCAGTCCCCTCGAAATAGACTAATACCGTACATATCAAAATCTCACTTGTGATTGTTTAGTTTTGTTTTTGTTCGTTTGCTGTGAACTGGCGCGTAACCTACATGAGTGTTGCTACTGCTTGTAGTTGTTACTACTAGTGAGTGAACTGGACTGGTGTTTGCGAGTGGAATAGCTTTCCTTATTACCAGACCGCCCGCCAGCAGGCGACTCAACAGCGATTTTACGTCCCCATTTCAAGGACAAGAAGTCAACATTTTAGTCCAACTGAACGGTGTAAGGGTTGAACCATTAACGCCTTCAGTGCACCGGAAGTTTAAGAAAAATGAAATTTTTATCGATGCTCTTGGAAAGACGTGTACGGATGCAAAAGAACCTATTTTCAAGAGCCTTTGGAAACATCGACCTCACATATGGCCCCCCTTCATGAACACTCTGAAATATCAGCCTCAAATTAAAGCCTCCCATCATGAACACTCCAACACTTAGGGATATTGGCCTCAAAAAACAACCTCTTATCATGAAAACTTAGAAACATCGGCCTCAGATTATAGCTCTTCCCCCCCCCCCTCATCATTAAGGCTGGGACATATCGGCCTCATATAATAGCTTGGTCTCCATCATTAACTTTTACGAATAACGGCCTCAAATAAAGGCCTCCTCTCATCATAATCTCCTGGGATAATAGATCTTAAAACACTTACAAATATCTACCTCATGTTCTGAATCCTCGTCCCTCCCACTTTTAAATATCGGCGGAAAATACCGGTCTCGCGTAACTCACGCATGGGCATATCCGACTCACTTTAGGTTCTCCCGTCCGACGATTGGACATATCTGCCTCAAATACCGGTCTTCCGTCATTCAAACATGGACATATCCACGTCAAATACTGGTCTACCGTCACACGACTGAATATATCCCGCCTCAAATACTGGCCTCCCATTAGACAATTGGATATTTTCACCTCAAATACTGAACTCCCGTCACTCACCTTTGGATATACCAGCCTTAAATACTGGTCACCCTCACTCACGCTTAAAATACACTCCTCAAATACTGATCTCTGTTCACCTACGCTTGAAAATATTGGCTCCAAATAATGGTCTTCCAGTATTGACAGCTGGAAATATTTATTCCAAAAGTTAGTCTAGAGTCACACACGCTTGTCGATTTCGTCCGTCTCATACTCAAGCTTGCTATGTACTAATCTACGTCCCCAAATACTAGCTTCCCGTCATTCAAGATTAAAAAACTATTGCCTCTACATACTGGTTTCCTGTCATTCAAGCTAGAAAATTATGGCTCTAAATACTGACTTTCCGTCACTCACGCTAGGAAACCTGTTGTAGATGTTGGCCTCTCATCCTAAAAACGCTAGGAAATAATGGCTCTAAATATCGGCGTCCAGTCACTCACGTTTAGAAACATTAGCTCTAAATACTGACTTTCTTTCACTCATGCAACGAAACATTAGCTATAAATACTTACTTTCTTTCACTCACGCAAAGAATGGCTCTACATACTGACTTCTGGTCACTAACGTTTATAACCATTCAAGCTTGTAAATATGGACCTCAAATGCCGGCCTCACATCCATCACACTTGTAGACATCGACAACACATTTTCCTCCCGTCCTGTAAGAATGAACTTCCTTGTAAGAATTAACTTATAACATAACGTATGTTATAGCAAGCTACCTCAGGTAGTGAATGCTGGCTTCAAATTCTATCCTGAAGAAGATGTGTTTCGTAGCCATGTGCCTAACACGAACGCTGAGAGCGTAGCGTCTAGCACCCGGGCATGTTGGCCCGGTGGACATGTGATCAAATCTCAATTGAGGCAGATTTTTCTTTTTCTTTTTTTTTGTTTTTGTTCGCTCGCTTTCAATTCAAGCGTAGTTCATGCACATGCATTTACTTCTAATGCACTAGACTGATTTTTGCGTGTGGATTACTTTTGGGGCGAACCCACTCTTTAGCTGCCAGGGCCACCCAGCCTAAAATGGGTTTCATAAAATGTTCTGGGAAGATAAAGGCAGCCAACGTTGTATTCACCACAAGACCCATCGAGTGTCGATTAGTCTCTAAAATATGGTGCTAACACCGTAAACTTAATAGCCTTAAGGGGTGAACAAGAGTCCTTTTATGTGGCTCAGAGATACTCATCCTCATAACGTGGGTACACGACAGTGTCTTTATGTGGTGTCTAACCAGGGACTGAATGCGTGACACACCCGGATCTTGAGTCAAGAAAATCATCATCATCAAGTGCCCGGCGTGAGCAATCAAGTTTCTCCACATCTTGCGTTCGCTAACGGTATGTTTCAATTCACGGGTTGACACTTCCGTGCTATGACATAAGACTGTCAAGAATATTCTCTCGCTGTCTTCCTGTATCTCTCTTTCCACACATCGTTCCATTTGTTTCAGTTTTTGTCATTTCATTGTGTAGCCAAAAATGTGAAAAGATTGCCTCTTTCTGATGTTTGTATAAGCTGCCCTTGCGACTTAACCTCCTTCAAAATGTCCAGATTAGTGATTTTGACTGAATTTCAGCATTCTTCTATAAAATACCATCTCTAAATAAATCAGAGATTTTTTCGTTGGTTTATTAATTGTGCTGGATTCGCAGCCATATGTTAGAACTGGTTCTATGCAACATGCAGTTACATAAATTAAATGTCAAGAAATTATGAAAGACATGGTAAAAGGTCATGAGAAATAGAAATATCACGACGGGCAAGATCGTCCGTTTACTGAAAGGTTATGTGTTGTCTGTCCTTCTGTATGTAGGCGAATGTTGGACAATGAGTGCCTAAGAAAATGAGGGGTTGTGAAGATGGTGCTTTGAGAAGAATGTCGAGATAATCGTGGACATAAATGAAAACAATGAGTTCGACGTGGCGGAGATGTTTAGCACTCTTAAACTCTATTTGGACCTAACTATTGAAACCTCGTCCAAAAATCCATGGCAAAGTATTGAACGTAAAATTTCTTAGTTAATAACTAAAAGCTATTGTGAACTGGGATTGATTGCAAAGTTCTGCAAAGGGCATGCAATTGTATATTATAAATTAAAGCAAATGCTGATGAATTGACAGATGCAGGCATTGTGTGATAAAAATCCTATAAGACAAATTAGAAATAGAAATGTATCAGGTCTATCAGTAGAAGGGATTGGTAAAGAACGAACGAGCGAACAAACAAACTTTATTTTAAAAGGGTTAAGAAATATACTATGTAAGAGAAGCAAAGGAAGACAGAAAGATGTACACATAAAGATTAATAAGGTAAGCAAAATAAAATCAGTAATATGAGCAACATAAACTTTACTAAAATATCCGAAGACACAGATAATTGCAATGTCTCCTATAGGCTAGGTGTGTGATAAGAAGATGAAACGCGTTCATTAACTCCAGAACAGACACATGACAAGAAGATGATGTAAAGCGCGCATGTTAACAATTAACTCCCATCCCGGCACGTGAAAAGACGGAGACATAAAGCGCGCATGATAATTCATCTTCAGATCGGGCAGCTAACAAGAAGAATGTGTAAAGCGCGCATGTTAACAATTAAATACCAGGCCGGGCACATCACAAGAAGGTCATGTAAAGCGTGCGTGCTAACAATTAACTACCAAACCGGGTACATGACAAAATGTAAAGCGCGCATGTTAACATTTAACTACCAAACCAGGCATATGACAAGAAGATGATGCAAAGCGTGCATTTTAACTCTCAGGCCGGCATGTAACAAGAAGATGTAAAACGCGCATGTTAACAATTAACTACCAAACCTGGTACATGACAAGAAGAAGATATACAGCGTGCATGTTAAATCTCAGACCAGGCACGTGACAAGAAGATGTTAAGCGTGAATGTTAACATTTAACTACCAATCCTGGCACATGATATGAAGATATAAAGCGCGCATGCTAACAATTAACTACTAAACCTAATACATATCAAGAAGAAGGTATACTGCGCGCATGTTAACTCTCAAACAAGGCACGTGACAAGAAGATGTAAAGCGCGCATATTAACTCTCAGACCAGGCACGTGACAATAAGATGTAAAGCGTGATTGTTAACAATTAACTCAGGTCAGGCACTTGAAAATAAGATGTAAAGTGCGCTTTTAAATAATTAAGACCGGAGAGCTAGTAATTTGGGCCACAAATAGGAAATTAATAATCATGTTAGTAATTTTCATAAACTATTTGTTTCCTTTCTTCTCTGGTCATACTTTTTAAGTGTTTCTTTTATACTAAAGTATTACACCAGCATGGTGCATTAGAAAGTATCCAGCCAGTAGCTGTTTGAAAGCAAAAGAATGTAAAATATTAATGGACAAAGAAAGAAAAAAAAAACAATTGAAAGGTGTACACAATATGTAAAAGAGTTATGTGCTGAAAGTAGCAGATCAGAAACGAGCGCTTGCGACCACCAATTCTGAAAGCAGAAGTTGAAGATGCTTATAAAATACATGAGGGAAGGTACGAGGGTAACTTAACAAGTAAGTCACAAATGGCTGTAGAAAAATAGCTAAATATGATAACAACTTGAAACCAGTTTATTTCTATACATACATTGTCCCTTTATTTCTCAACATAATTTCCACCAACATTGATGCACTTATCTCATTGTTTTATCAGTCCTCCCAAACCGGCTGCATAGAACTGCGTGCTCTGTTTTCTAAACCACGTTTTTACTTCACATTCAACTTTCGGCGTCATTCGCGAAATGTCTCCCGCCAAGGTGGGTTTTCAGTGGACTTAGCCCCTAGCGATTTCCCATACTAGCTGGGTAGAAAAAGTTATGAGAGTGAGACAATAAGTAAGTCACACAATTCTGTGGGATGGCAGGTAAATGGAAACAAAGCAAGCAGTTATTATTTTACAGCCATTTTCGGCTTACTTATTAACTTACCCTCGTATATCCTCGGGGTCAGATAGCATAAATGTCGAAGAAATAATGCCGTTGGTGAATTGGCCGAGTGGTTAAGAATTGCGGGTTCTCTTTCTAGAGACCCGAGTTCAAATTCTCGGTAAGGTGTTGATTGGTTTCTGTCAGGGGCAAACAGAAAACCCTAACCAGCACAGTTCGAGATGACTGCATTAGCCAGGAGGCCTTAATTCCTCGGGTTCAATAACCCCCACATTTTTTTTCCTCTGTCATACACCGCAAGGTACTATAGGCAGTAGACAGTTATAACAACATTATTGAGTGGTATCTAAAACTGTGGATATAAACCTGATGAACACTTGAAATCTATTTTCAAAGCTCTACCAAAGGAATCTGGCGGACAAACAGAAAGTTGTGAAAATAATTAATGTCAAACTGGAGATAAATGTTCTCAACGAAACATAATCACCGTGCACGAAACATGAGAAAACTCCACGTTATTTAAGTGTTACGTATTAACAAATACAATATATTAAGAGAGTTAACAGTTTAGAAATAATACACGATGCAACACATAATTAAACTACCTACTGTAAGGAAACAATGTCTTGGAGACAAACCTCAGCGCGGAGACAAAATGAAATCCCCTAATGAAATTGCAGCAATATTCTCTAAAACATTCTGTACACATATTGCTTCGAAACTATTGTCTCTCTCTCACTCTCTCTTTTTTGTGGAGAATGATAATTATTTCCTCCTGTAGGGGTAGAACAGATCAGAGAATGTCTTAAAGAAATAGCAAGACCCACACTCGCTACCAAAGAACAGCATTGGAAAAACACAAATTCTGCTTCGATCAATAGATTCTGTGTCTACCGCGAAGCCAAGCGTGGCAGACGCCAGCCACACTGGCGAAGCAGCCATGTCCAGGCGGGGTTGTTTGAAATACTCGATTCTTGTTAGACAGCGAGGATTCTCAGAAACTTTGTGTTACACCAAATTTTTGAAACTGCTAACATTGTATGTCCAGACTGTCAGCTAATCACTTTCTGCCTGCGCCATTGGGAGTCTCCTTGGCGAAGTGGTCAAGCCGTCTGCCTAGCGCTCCGAAGGTTGTAGGTTCGATTCCGGGCTACATCTTTCTGTTCTCGAGTGCATTTTTCTCGGAGATTCCTAGGGGTCGTCGCCGGAGCCAGAGAGTTCGTGCTTTGTGCGATGCTTTCGGCAGGCCACCCTGTGGAAAGAGACCGAGCCATATGGGATAAGTTAGTTAGTTAGTCTCGGTTCCAACTTCACGGCAACGGGTCGTCCCCATTATGCTCCGTTCCTGTGCCAGTGAATGTCACACAAAATGCTTCTCACTGCCAAATGTGAAAGGTCGAACAGACAGGAGTCTCGGCAAGCCAACAGCCCTCACAGGTACACTGTGCATATTGCCGCCGCCTGAATGCCAACACAAAAGTCCTCCACGGAAAATACAGTTCATTGTCGACGGAATCGGCAGCCACTCGAAAGATTTCACTGACCAGGGTTTTATCCCACACGATTCGGTTGCTTTCTACAGAGCGACCCGCCGAAAGCGTCGCACAGAGCACGAACTCCGTAGCTCCAGCGACGATTCCAGGGAGTCTCCTGAAATATGCACTTCTGAACAGGCATAGGGTCCTTCAAGCCAAATGGTACCTGAGAGTTGCTAAACATTGGGATCATCCCCTGCATACAGCCATGGCTTTGGTCAAAGGTCATAAACTGAGACAAGCCAGGTCCTGGATGGCACAGGCAGATATATATATATATATATATATATATATATATATATATATATATATATATATATATATATATACGAGGGGTATGTGATCTAGAGACCATCAGTCGTAAAAAAGAGTGGGTTAAAGTACCGGAAGACATGACGGACTGGAACAATGTCATAGTAGCACTGGGTCGTGAGTGCAGAGAATGGGCATCGGGCCGCACAGAGTTTTATTTGCAACAACTGATCCAGAGTAACACACATCAAGGTGATATAGTGATTTACACCGATGCGTCAGTGGTGAGAAACAGACGTAATGGTTGGAGTTTCATAGCGAAGGCTAATGGGTGATGCTTTAAAAAGGATAGTCTGGTATATGATTCTACAACCTCCATGCATGAGAATGGATTTGGAAACAGTAACAGCAGCATTTCGTTGGTTAGAGGAGACCACAGCAACACTCGCTGCATTAATTACGGACTTAAGGAGTATGCTTACTACGGTATAGAAAGGAACGTTTCCTGTGAAATGGCATGCTCGCTTCAGAGGTCGCACATTGTGAGAATTGTATCGATTGTTTGCCCTCGCAATAAGGAAGTGCGGTGGAATGAACAGGCTGATAGGCTGGCCTATGCTCGGAAGTTTTTTTCGGAAGTGATTGCGTTGTGCCTGTTTACAGCATAGCTGCGCTCTTGCGCCGTTAGGCCGACACATCCGACTTCTGCGGGCATTTGTTGACCTGGTTAACCTTCCCTGGGATGTGGGTTCTTGTATCAACTCAACTCAATTCCTAGCACCATTATTCAGGTAGTCGATGCCTGCTGTGAACACTCTGATTTTTTCAAAGTAAATCAGCATGTTCAGATAAGATCATTTAACGTCTTCCAAACGATGTTCGGCCGCCAGGGCCACGAGTACTGTGTCTCTGGCCACAATGGTCTAAACATTTTCTATTTAGTCCATCTCTTGATGTTCTTCTCCAAAGTAAAAAAATTTTTCTTTGTATTCGATTGTCTTTCAGACTTCCCTTGAGTAGTTTACAGGAGGGTATTTTGTCTTTATGTGTTCACCCTATTTGGACACCAAACTAGAATGTTACAAAATTAATCCGCTTAACACGCACAGTACATCCGACATGAAGAGAGCAGAGCTCGAGGAAGAGATGGACAGGTGTTGGTTGGTTGGCTGGTTGGTTGGTTGGTTGGTTGGTTGGTTAGTTGGTTGGTTGGTTGGTTGGCTGGTTGGTTGGTTGGTTGGTTGGTTGGTTGGTTGGCTGGTTGGCTGGCTGGCTGGTTGGTTGGTTGGTTGGTTGGTTGTTTGGCTGGCTGGCTGGCTGGCTGGTTGGCTGGTTGGTTTGTTGGTTGGCTGGTTGGTTGGTTGGTTGGTTATTTGCTTGGTTGGTTGGTTGGTTGGTTGGTTGGCTGGCTGGCTGGCTGGTTGGTTGGTTGGTTGGTTGGTTGGTTGGACGGTCGGTTGGTCGGTCAGTCTGTTGGTTGGTTCGTTCGCTCGTTGCTTGCGTCGTTGGTTGTTTGGTTGTGTTGCTGGTTGGTCGGTCTTTCGGTCGGTCGGTCGGTCGGTCGGTCGGTCGGTCGGTCGGTCGGTCGGTCCGTCGGTCTGAGTTGGCTGGTTTGTTCGTTCGTTGGTTCGTTCGTTGGTTGCTTGCTTGTGTGGTTGATCGGTGTACATGTCAGCTGGAATCAGTCTGGTCTCTGTAGACAAATGATTAGAATATCTACGGACTCCCAGCCTAGTAGTTATTCTCTCTAGGGGCACTGAAGGCAGTTTCAAAACCTCAACCTAAAGGTTCGAAGTCTGCCGTGTGTGGTTTGTGAGCAGATTGCTTTGCGTTGGTTTATACAATGTTTAATTCTTCTTTGTTCCTATTTCGAGTGGAGCGCATCACACCGAGTTTTGTGTCATGTTTGTTTTCTCTAGTCAGATTCCATCCAAGGTAACGGACTCTATCTACCCGTGCCACATTGGCATGAGTTCACGCTGCAATGACATGCGATAAATTGCCTCGAAATGCTAAAACACCAATGAATGCCGGGGTTGATTGCAACGTCCTTTTAAAGACATGCAATTAATTTTCATCTCCGTAGCTGGATCCGAATCGTACTGTTAAAGTTAGAAATGGATGCATACATCTTCGCCACTCCACACCCTATGCTTATCGTGTAAAACTAAGCGATTCAAGCGCACATTTGACGAGTGCACAGAAAACGTTTGTCCTGATCCACAAGTAATTACGTAGAATACACAAGTAATTATGTAGAATCCGCAAGCAATTACTTACGGAACAAGTTAATATAAACTTAACACAATCCACTGGTAATTTAAAGTTTGCTATGATTAAAGGATCTATTTATTTTACATTCGTGAAGTTTACAAGATTCTTATAAGATTGCGCTCGTGATATTTACAGTGTGTTCAATCGTTTTCTGCATTAAATTGATCAACAATTTATTTAAAAACAAAAAGCGGAATCAAGTAGCTTGGGGACAAGAAGTCTCTACATTTGAATCAAGGAATATTAATGATGTTTTTTTTAATGGTATTTATATAAAAAGTTCGTTTGGCTTCCTCTTTGCTTCACATACAGTTGGATTTATGTTTATTTGTAGATTCTGAGATGTAGGAATGTGTTAGCTGGGTCAATATATATTTTTAATCCTCACAAATTGAGTGCAAAGATGTGGTTTTAATAGTTTTCATAAACAAATCATTAACATCGTTAGCGAAATGAACAAGATCCTCTTAATATTTTTCATCACAATTGTTTTAGACCCTATTGGGTTATATTTAGAATATGTATTATATGTTCTATATATTTAAGATGTCAGCATTGCTGAGAGGTGATCTCGATAATTTTTTAAACTTCTAATGTGCTGATGGTAGTTCATTCCACTCACTGGTCAGTTGGACATAAACGTTGACATTTCGTTCAGAAAGCATTAGCAAACTTCTGAAAGTAGATATATTTACGTATTAAATATGTTTAAGTGTGCATTTGTTTTAATATATTTATGTGTCCATTTCTTTTAATATATTTAAGTGTTCATTTGTTTTATTATAATTAAGTATACATTTGTTTTAATATATTTAAGTATACATTTCTTTTATCATATTTAAGTAAGCCTTTGTTTTAATATTAAATATCCGTTTGCTTTAATAAATTTAAATATCCATTTGTTTTAGTATATTTAAGTGTGGAACGAACGAACGAACGAACGAACGAACGAACGAACGAAAATCTTTATTTTCAAATGGTTAAGAATTTGGCACGCAGGCCCGTCTGACATTCTGCCCTTCTTCTCTATTTCCTCTTATACATTCTTTCATTCAACATCTCTTATGAAGCAATTCTTTGACAACAAAAGAACAATAAGAATTAAAACGCATGAAAAATAATCAATAATACATGACTCGTTGAGGCAATGTTTAACATGGGCATCACCAATACCCAAGGCGGGTGTAACGTGCCATACATATGGCATTGTGTGTGTTTTGTTGTTGTTGTTTTTTTTTTTTTTTGTGGCTTTTTTTATATATATATATATATGACAAGCACCTTGCATCTTGAGAGACGATAGTTTGTAAAAATGGGGATTATCTCTCATGGCACAAAAACTGCGCTGAATTTAGAGACCATGTGTTGCACATGCAGCATGATCCATCTCTCGGCCTGTCTAGTTTACTTCAGAGGAAAGGAGATAACAATACATCTGGAACAAGACAAGCTGCAGAAGCTGCCGGATCAGCAAAGCAATTCTCTAACTGTCCGCCAGTCGGAGCTTCGATCCTAGACCAACCAAGGCTTAGGGACTCGTTTGTCCTGCCATGACATTTAGTCTTTGAGTTGCATTTCCTCACACCATGATAAGGCTTGTACCCTCCCAATTGCGCTCTTCCGCCCGAAGCCGTTGGCACAATGTGGGGTGTCGGGTTTGGTAAGCGCCGCCTAACATTCGGCGCTAACAGAAGCAGGTAGTACCGTCTACTGTCATACAGTAGCTGAGTCATATCTGTCTAAGAATATATATATATATATATATAAGGGGAGTGGCAATTATTTTGTAACCAGAAAACATCAAAATCTGTTCAAGGATATTGGGCCGTGTCGATCAGAGTTCTACTAGTTAAATTAAGTGGCAGACCTTTTAACATAAATGTTATTCAAGTGTATGCCCCAACAGGAAAATCCAGTGAAGATAGTGTAGAGGAATATTATAATGACATTGAGTCTGCCTTAAAGAAATGTAAAAATTCACAAATAAACATCATAATAGGAGACTTCAATGCAAAGGTAGGACATCAAGGTGATAGATACACAGTAGAAAACTATGGTTTAGGAGAGAGAAATGAAAGAGGAGACAGACTCGTAGAGTGGGCAAAAGAACAGGAAATGATCGTAGGAAACACCTGGTTTAGGCAACACCCAAGAAGATTATGGACATGGAGGAGTCCTGATAGCAGGATTAGAAACCAAATTGACTACATTCTGATTAGCAGAAGATTTAGAAACGCATTAACAATAGCAAAAACAGTTCCCAATGCTGATTGTTATAGTGACGACAGATTACTTACAGGAACACTGAGGATAAAGTTGAAGAAAGTCAAGTATATAACAGGAAACACTAAATATGATTTGTGTACATTGAGTAATGACAAGGAAATACAAAACAAATTCAACATAGAAGTACAGAACAGATTTGATATATTGTCTGTTCTAGAGACCTTATTCCAGGATGTGGATGATCAATGGGAAATGTTGAAGAATTCAATTAGTTTGGCTGCAGAAACAACTATTCCAAAATTAAAGAAGGTGGGTCGTAAGAAATGGATGACTAAAGCACTTTTACACCTAATGGAAACAAGAAGACTAAACAAAAATAATTCTGCCACATATGAAGAAATTCACAGACAAGTCAGAATATTATGTAAGGAGGCAAAAGAAGCACGGC
The DNA here is from genome assembly GCA_963921405.1 of Cepaea hortensis. NCBI lineage: Eukaryota > Metazoa > Mollusca > Gastropoda > Stylommatophora > Helicidae > Cepaea > Cepaea hortensis. The sequence continues at coordinate 30,584,038 of OY992880.1, forward strand.
TTGAGGAAAAGTGCTTAGAAATTGAAAAACAACACAACAGTCAAAATACCAAATTAGTGCACAAAAGAATTCAGGAAATTACTAATTTACATTATTTATTATATTATTTTATAATGTTTCCATAATTAATTTCTGCCTATCATGTAGATGGTGTGTGTGTAGTGTGATGTGTGTTGTGTGTGTTGTGTGTGTAGTGTGTGTGTGTGGTATGTGTTTGGTGTGTGAGTATGGTGTGTGGTTGGTGTGTGTGGTATGTGATGTGTGTGTGGTGTATGTGGGGTAAGGATGGGTGGGTGTTGGTGTGGGTGGGTGGTGTGGGTGAGTGGCTATGTGTGTGTGTGTGTGTTTTTGTGTATTTATGTTTGTGCATGTGTGTGTATTTGTGTGTGTGTTTGTGTGTGTGTGTGAGAGAGAGAGTGTGTGTGTGTGAGAGAGAGAAAGAGTGTGTGTGTGTGCGAGTGTGTGTGTGTGTGTGTGAGAGAGAGTGAGTGTTTATATATATGTGTGCGTGTGTGTGTGCGTGCGCGCCCGAGCGCAAGATGTTAACGTAGGAGAACGCTGGTTCATAAACAGCACCATGTCTCTGCATAATAGGGCAGGCAAAAGCCGCATTTCAGAAAATCAAGTGTATCTTATGTAATAAGTCGCTATCACTGAATGTAAGAAAGAGAGTGCTTAAATGCTTTATAGAACCTGTTTTGCTGTATGGCAGTGAATCTTGGAATGTAAATAAACAAATTAGGAAGAACGTAGAAGCAAGAGAGGTGTGGTTCCTGAGACAAATGTTGCGAATTCCTTGGACTGCCAGGGTAACTAACAACGACTGCCTGACAGAGGCTAATGAAACTAGAACATTATATGTGTTATATGTTGTTTGCCAATCAAGAATGATGATGACCATTCATTTTAATCGAGTGGGGTTGAAAGTATAGAGCTGTGAGTTCTAAGATGGCTGATAAGGCCTATTTTGGCTCGACATGTTCTTTGACAATGTGGGCAAAGAATGCTTGGCGTTCCAGGAGGATCTCCTACAGTGATTTTATCTGTCCCGCCTTTTCTTCACAGCTCTTGCAGTTCTGGTTGCTTAACAAGTGACTGCACTCTTATGTAATTATGTACGCCATAAATTACGGTCTTTAGCAGCAGTCTCCCAGGTGTCAAGATGAATTCCAAAAGCTTTCAGTGAGATTTTCAGAGTTGCTTTAACGCTTTTCCTCTGGCCGCCTTGGGAGCAGCTCGCCGTAATAAATTTTTTTATGGAGCCTGTGATGTGGCATACGAGTTAAGTGACCAACCCAGCGAATCTGATTTGTTATTAGTAGAGTGTGGATACTGAACATGACGCTCTTTCTAGGACTTCAGTGTCTGGAACCTTGTCTTGAAATTTAATCTTCAATAGCTCCCTAAGGCAGACTGTGTGGAAGTGGTTTAATTTCCTAGCATGTCGCTGATAAACAGTCCATGTTTCACAAGCATATAGAAGTGTGGATAATACAACTGCTTTATAGACTTTCAGCTTTGTTTGCAGGCTTATTCCATTTATGTCCCATATATTCTTGTACAGTCTGCCAAAGGCCGCGCTGGCCTTGGAGATTCTTGTATTCACTACGTCATCAATTGTGGCAGCTTGTGACACAGTGCTGCCAAGATAGGTGAATTTGTCCACAACACATAGTCTTTGACCGTTCACCTTGATATTCGGCATGGTGTGATTATTCCCTGGACCTGGCTGGTACATAACTACAGCCTTCTCCAAATTAATATTGAGCCCAAAGTTGGCACAAGCATATGAGAAAGCTGAAACATTGTGTTGCATGTCTGCCTCTGAGTTGGCATATAGAGCGCAATCATCAGCAAACAGCAGTTCTCTGACGATGTCGCTGTTAGTTTTGGTTTTGGCCTTCTGAGATTGAACAACTTTCCATCCATGCGGTAGAACATTATATACAATAATAAGAAAGAGACAAGCAGCTTTCTTTGATCATGTTATGAGAAGAGAGGCATTGGAGAACATCGTAACAACTGGAAAGATCAATGGGAACAGAGGCAGGGGCACACCAAGAGAAATTATGCGCTGGATGGACTGAGACTTGGCATGGGGGAATATCGCCAGCAGAGTTTATTCCAAAACACCAAAACTGAGATCTGTGGAGAGATAAGAACGCCTACGCCAGCTAACAGGGCATTTAATGATGATGTGACTTGAAGAGAACAGTGATATAAGGCATCGTTCCTGAAAGAAGCAGCAGTAGTCGAGCAGCACGAAGATGGATACAGGACAATGCTGATGCGTTGGGCATGAGAGGGCATGAGGCAGCTGAACTGCCAGAGGGTAAAGAAATGTTCTGCATAGGACCTCCTTCACGATGAAATAATAGTAAATGCCAGGAATCATTTTCACGTCGCGGTATATGGTGCTTACCACATATTTGATTGATAGTTAGTTAGTTAGTTAGTCGACAGATCATCCTCATTGCACATCGAACCATTCAGTCCATAAGTGCTCGGATCCCCTCCTCAGCAAATCCCGCAGCGTGTAGCGGCTAACGACGCCAGTTCTGTGTTGGTTTATCAATCTTCTTTGGCTTCCTGCGTAGTGTTCTTGTTTGGCCACACCTCTTTTAATTTGCTGCTCTCGCAGTCTGGCCATTGTTGTAGATTCACAGTCACCACTTGGTTCTCGCAAAAGTCTTACTTCTCGTAGAGCATTCAGAATGTCGACCTGGTCCATGGCGCGTCCGCCCTCCACAGTAGCCTCACCTGCGAGCTTGTCAGCCCGCTCATTTCCTTGTACTCCCGCATGCCCTGGCACGAAGATGAAACTAATCTTTGCCAGTCGAGACCGCTCCAGAGGCAGCAACCATTCTCTTCGGATCGACCCCTCCTCTATCCTCTTGATCATGTTCATTGAGTCGCTAAGGAAACAAGCCCTAGTGAATGTCTGTGTCTCGAGCCATGTTATTGATTTACTTACTGCCATGACTTCCATGGTCAGGCTACTTGTGGTTTCAGTAAAAGCACCAGAGTCCTCCTTCACAATTCTCCCTTCGGCCCGAGCTGTAAAGGCCCATGAGCTTCTCACATGTCGGACGACCGACCCATCTGTGTAGATGACCGCGTCACCGTCTAGCGAATTCTCGAAAATCAACGCTTGTACTTCAGCCTCAACAGCAGCCGGATTTTCTTGTCTGCATTTTCTGTCAAGTTGGATGCAAACTGAAAAGGATGTGCAGAAGTCTGTTGGCACTTGCACCCACTCCTCGCCAGGTTCTAAGTCCTCAAGTGAACACACCTGTTGAAGAATGTCTTCGGCTTGACCCACCACGACCGTCCTCTTTTTAACCTGCTGCCCTTCACCTTCCTAATTTCACTATGCAGTGGATGTTGTGTGTTTGCGTTAATTCTGAGGTAGGCGCGTGCCCTGCAATCTTGTATTCTCTCTTCAATGGTTGGAAACCCAAGAAGGTAGCGCATCGCCCTGCATGCTGTATCTCTTGTACATCCAAGAATAATGCGCATAGCTTCATTCTGTATCCTTTCCATCCTTTCTATCTGCTTATGGCTGAAAGTCAGGATTGCCATTGCATACTCCAAAACAGACATGACCAACCCCTCGTACAGAAGACATAGATGGCGCTGCTCACAGTTTGCTGCCGCCATCACCCGCATCGCTGCCAAACCCCGCTTGGCCTTTGTTATCACCTGGTCTATGTGCACATTATAAGCAAGGCTTCGATCAAACCGTATCCCCAGGTAATTCATTGCCTGCGTTCTTTCCACCATCTCTGAACACAGCATTACAGTTGGTGTTGGAGTGTTGACAATATGAATATTCAACGAGAACCAAGTCACTGTTGCCTTTGTTGGGTTGACCATTGCCCCAGCTTCATCACACCAAGTACTTATGCGATTGAGTTCGGTTTGTAGTTCCACAGCAACCTCCTCTCTATCCTTCCCCTGACGATACACTAAAACATCATCGGCATATGACAATGTCCTGCCAGGTCCAGTGATCTGCTCACTGGTGATTCTCACTGTGTAGGCGTTGAACAGTACCGGAGATAATGGTGATCCCTGTGGTAGGCCAGGATATATTGTTGTTGGTTCCGAAGTCCAACTGCCACATCTAAAAACTACTTTCCGTTGGAAGAGGGCTGCAGCGATCCAACTAAGGAGGAATGGATTTATGTTTAGTTCGAGAAGCTGAAACATTAAAAAATCCAGTGGTACTCTGTTGTATGCGTCCTCAAGATCAATCGCTGCAGCAACGGTTTCAGTGCCTGAGTGGAAACCTTCATAGACATCCTGGGCAAAGACTGCTGCATTGGTCCAGGTTTCCCTTTTTGGACGGTACCCACCCAGGGTGGGTGGGAAAACACCTTGCCTCTCTAGTTGGCTTGATATTTTCTTGGCAATTACCTTCTCCAGCAGCTTGCCTATTGTATTCTGCATGGTTATAATTCGATATCCCTGAATTTTTTTGTGGTCTTTGTCAGGCTTCGGCAAGGGAATCAGATAGCTGTGTAACCATTCCTCCTTGATGCTAGCACCCCCTATACTGTTGTTGTACATGTCTGCTAGTTTCTCTAGCTCATTGTCGGTACACCTATTAATGTCATCGTATCTTATGCCATCAGGACCTGGAGCACTGTTTTTTGATCGTCAAAGCACAGCCTTGATTTCTTTCACTGTCACTGTGTCTTCATCCGAAGTGTCCTGGGCCTTGCATCTGTCTGAGGTGACCTCTGATTGATTGATTGATTTAGGAACTAACATCACAGCATTCGGGGCATTCCCATAAGCGCTCCATCCTCAACAGCCATCGAAGAGTTCCAACACTAATAGGATCAGGAGCAATCTGATTATATGTCCGTCTCGCCTTTCCTCCGAGCGTCGATCGTCGGCCGGATATCCTCGTCACCCATCGCTGTCGCATTCTTGCCAGACCATGGTGATCTATTTGCTCCTCCGAGGTGTACATGTGCTCCCACAAGGCCGCAACCACGTCTGCCTTATCATGAATCAATACTCCACCAAGTTTTGCAGAGCCAGCCAATCTGTCCGCCTGTTCATTCCCCAGCACAACAGCATGCCCCGGAGAATAGATCCAGACGATGCTTGTCACCCGTGACCTCCGAAGCGAAGCAAGCCACTCTGCACGAAGCTTGCCTGTCCTCACCCTACTCAGCATGCTTTCTGAGTCAGTTACAATCACGATGTGTGTGTGTATCGTATTCTCCGTCCAGCGGAAAGCTGCACTGACAGCCTCTACCTCCATTCTTAAGCTAGATGTTGTGGTATCGTATGCCAGGCTCTCCTGCACCAAACGTCGACTATTAGCTTTTGCTAAGAACCCCCGGGCACTTCTTGTGCCTCTCAACACCGAACCATATGTGTATATAATCACATCACCCGGGCGAGCAGTATCCTGAATAAGTTGCTGGATTTCCACTTCCGTGGCCCCTGCTGGCCACTCCCTGCACTCCCGGCTCATGTGACTATAACTCAGCACAAGTCTGACTGCTCCGCTGGCACTCTGACCCACTCCTCTCCTCGCTAATGTTCTCCAAGATGCACATCTGTTTGATCGAGCCCTCCGCCTGAGCCATCCATGATTTCCCTTAACTGCGTCCAGCGCCTCATGCAAACGGGGGATCTGTGTCAGCAACTACTCTGAGGTATGCCTTCGCCTGCATCACCTTGAGCCTACTAGCAACAGTCGGCAAAACAAGGACGTAACGCATAAACACTACTGGGGTGTCTCTGGTGCATCCCAGAATGACCCACATAGCTTCGTTCTGTATGCACTCTAATTTCACCAGCTGACTCTTTGAGACAGTGAGCAGTCCTAGTCCATAATCAATCGCTGAGAGGATCAAGTGCTGGTGTAGTGTGAAAAGCATTATCTGCTCTGTGACCACATACTTATAGCTGATTAATTGCCACGTTTTACACTACTTCCCGTATATGTCATGGGCTTCTACAGGGTATTTGTAAAGTCTCACTACACTTTGTATGTAGAACAATTTTGAAAAATTAAGTATATGACTTCATCAAAAAATGTGCTAAATAATTCATTAAATTAGTTACAATAGTCACTGTTATGGTGTAACGCTGCTTTGGGGGAGCTGGAAAGTACCAATGTACTATTTATTGTAAGGTTTTCAACAAATTTCTAACTGTAATGCCATGAGGAGGTTATTTATCTTGAAATATTGCTATACATCTTTGAACAACCATCTGTGCTTATCGACCGCCATTTCGAAACACTTGCTAAACTACCAACAAAAAAAAATTATTTCTTCATTGGATAACACCATTATGTTTGGAGTGCAAACAATTACTCCAGCAGACGACAGCCATTCGCTGCATATGCTTCACTGTGGATTGTGGAGCACTTTTTTTATGACGTCATGTACTTCATTTTCAAAATTGTTCTACATACAATATGAAGTGAGACCTTACAAACGCCATGTATATCGCCCAAATCTTGTCAGTACGTTATAATACAATATGTCTGCTAGCATATTAACAACTTTTAAGTCACACATGTGACACACCCCTACTTCCAATTTCCCGCCATTTATTTTTGATTAGCACAGAATCTGTCAATAGACCAATCGGCACTTGATGAAGTGATGAGACCAGCCGCATTTATTTCGAAGAACATTTCCTTATATAAATTCAGGCTTGACCAATCTGTGAGTCTGTGAGGATATTTGTATAGAATATATGAATTTTGTGCCTAGGGGTATAGAGAGTGCCTGGATGCAAGATTTAAGATACGTTTTTCGAATCCTCTTCCTTGTTGTATTCTCCAGGAAACTAGACTAAAGCTCTATTCCTCATAAGGATATGTCCTGGCAGAAGTAGATACCAGTCCTATTCACAATAATAAGACTAATCGCCTAGAAAAGATATTGAGAGTCAGGTCAGTTGCCATAGCCTTCAAGGGAATAAGATCCTCTATCTGAATTAGTAGGCCACGTACGTTCGACCTCCCCACATTAACTCTCACGGGTTTTAAATAAACAAATGACAGATATCACTACACCAACATCACTTTGTAACAACCTTCACAAGACAGTAAGGACAACTTCTGGTTCTAACTATATCTTTTAATGTAGATGTAACAATGAGTTATGGGAATTCTATAATCTCTGCCTTCCTAAAATCAACAAAACATGATAACCAAATAAACCATCCTCAGTGTAGCACACCCTGTGCACACACAGACCCCACAACCAATTTCCCACTGAAACATCAACACCAATATCTGGAATGGTTTTGCATCAAGAATAACCATCTATAGCGAATACAGTAATATATGTCATCCCATAAATCATATTTCATGTACACTACTAAACCATTTCTAACTACGAAAAGTAGTCAATTCACTTGGTACATGGTTGTGGCTTAAATCGTACTCCTAACAAAATCCTTTTGATCGGAAAATCCTGTAACTCAAGAACGATGTACTGTCACCCCACACAGAGCTTGATAATCCAGTGAACCTAAGTTCCATTATACCAACATAATATATCGTTACTACACTGTCTCTGCTATAAAGCTTCCCATAGATGATGAAGTGATGGGTTCATCCCATCCGTGATGCATCTTACACATAAATCTATCATTGTCTAATAGTTCCTCTGGCTGAATATATATATATATATATGAAATGGGGATTACGGACTGTCTTGGGGTAATCCAATTGCCTAACTAAAGTGACTAACCTTATACAAATACAATATTATTATGTATGTGGTATATCAGCAATGTGTTACAGTCAGAACATAGTAATACTTAAAATAACACATTATTTTATTCTGACTCAATGAATAGTGAAAACATTCATGTATTTCTAAGTGAAGCGATATTATAATCGTCTTAATAAGTCTGCTAAATTGTTATAAATTGTTATCCCTGCCAGGAATGTGAGACACAGTAAAGTCATAGTCTTGTAAAAGCAATGCCCACCTGTGAATTCTGGCATACTTTGGTGAGCCATCCTTAAAGATTTGCATAGTCAACACAAATGCGAAGATAACCATCTTTCTTTTTAATAATTACAAGAGGCGAGCAGTAATGAGAAGACGATTTGCAAATAATACCTGCTTGTTCCAACTCAATGATCTCTTTGATAACCCTATCCTGATAGTGTAATGGAATCGGATACGGTTTGGTTTTTACTGGTATTTGCGAGTTTAGCTTAATGTGATGTTGGCTACACGAAGTTTTACCAGGTGAATCCGAAATAATATCACCAAATTCTTCTAATAATTGTCTAAACATTTCATAATCAGTCTGCAATAGTTTCGTGTTTATGAGAACTGATTTCCAACTACTTTTGTTTGCTACGATAGGCGTAGGAATCGTTTGTGGAATTACGTCATCAGCTTGTTCATTGATAACTGAATATAACGCAGTATTTTGTATGTCCTGATCAGACAACTCAGCTGACGTGTCAGACTGTCTAGAATGATACGGTTTGAGCATGTTAATATGGTATATCCTAGGCTTATCACGAACCAAAATTTGATAATCGACATCAGATATTTTCTTTAGAATTTTGAACGGATCTTGCCATGAAGTTGAAAGAGTTTCGATAGGGTTAGGAAGTAATAATAAAACCTCGTCCCCTTCTTGTAATGAGATTGTCTTCGCCGAACGATTAGCACACTGGCGATATTTAGTGCCTGCGTCATGTAACGCTTGTTTTGCGACTGTGCATGACGTCATGATCTTATCTTGGAGGCTGGTAACCTGTTTGTAAGCCTCTCTGGTTGGTTGGTCTTTGACTTCACCCGTCAATAGTTCATTCAGTATTTGCATAGGCCCGCGTGGATTGGCACCATATACAAGTTCGAAAGGTGAAAACCCCGTTCTGGCTTGCGGTACCTCTCGATAAGCAAATAACACCGCTGGCAAAAGAATGTCCCAATCATTCGGACGTTGAGCTGTGACTTTGGCTAAAGCTCTTTTTAACGTCCCGTTTAAATTCTCTATAATCCCATTTGACATCGGGTGAAAACTAGCGGAAAACATCTGTTTAATTCTTAACTTATTACTGATAGCTTGTCTCAATTCTAAAGGCGTCGACTGGTAACAATGATGAAGCCTCGTGAGTAGAGCTTTTCTCTTGATAAAACGTGTCGACAACGATGCTCCATGGGCAGAGCTAGTTCATTCGTGAGAGGTGGCGATTATGACGCTCCTTTGGCAGAGCTAATTTATTCGTGAGAGGTGGCGATTATGACGCTCCTTGGGCAGAGCTAATTCATTCGTGAGAGGTGGCGATTATGACGCTCCTTGGGCAGAGCGTGGCGACTGGTACCGATGTTGTACCTTTGATGATTTACAGGCAGTGGCCGACCCCACAGTTTGCGTGTTAAACAAGGCAACACTGATAATCAATGAGTAATGATTTCCGATACGCCATATGATCTACAGCCATTCCAGATCGGCGTGATCCACAACGAAATTGAGTGTGTCATGGAGATATGTGGTGTCTTTCGTTAGTTGACGTGTATATGTAATCGAGCTGTAAACGATGTACTCACCACTAGTAACTTGGTCCAAGGACGACACAGCCGTTGAATCTGTCGACTTGACAACTTGACGATAATCCAAGCGATTTACTCATGTTTTAACGAGCTTCCCATGTGACGGAGTGAGTAAGTGTGAGCGAGATAGAGAGAGTGCTCATAATAATGAGGTGACTACTGCTACTCCATGTTAAGATGTGGATCGTTGATTGTCTAGGGTTATTATGAAGACCTTGAGTTGTCAGGGTCTTAAACCTGGCTCATTAACCTAACACATGTGAGACAATACAAATACAACGTGATTTGACTTGAGACTCAACGACACGAAGTTTCGATGGATTTATTTACAGATCACGATCTAGAGATGATCATCACAATACATAAGTTATAACAATACACTTACAGGCAACCCACAGCTTACAATCAGTCTCACAAGATGTACAAGCACTCGACTTTCGGGCCACAGAACTACACAAGCCTTTCTCCCATCATACGTCCAGTCGAGTCCGAGTCCCAGAGCTGTCTGGCTATTTCTCGCAACGCGCCTGCCCACCTGAAGTGGCTTTACGAGGCCTGCGTGCGTCCTGCTTTGTCCTTGCCTGACCGCTGGCTGTCTCGTCAGCCGGCAACCTCGCAGGCAGGTAACTAATACTCGCCTGGCGGGCGTAACGATGTTACAGCATCTCTGCTGGCAATACTTTAGACTCTGACATGCTCCCCCCGGGGCTTCTTCATGAAAGATGTTATCTTTCATGTACACTCTATATACAATACTGGGTTAATATTTTTAACCTGTCAGAGTCAACCTTTCTGTTATATACAATTATTTTGGTGTAGAAATACAAAAACACATATCTTGGCATAGAAACACATAAGAAATGGACATTGTATCTAAAGACATGCGGTGTTCAACCTTTAACACTCGTCAAGCTTCATTCTCTCGATGGCTGATTACCTTAATTGCATTATTGACCCAGTCAGATCGGTAGTAACAGCTTCCCAAGCAACTACCTCGCAGCCTTTCAAAAAAAAGTAATAATATGCTTTTTGAGACAAAAAACATCTGGCAAGACCGTAATACGGCTTTATATAAGCCGCTTTCAACGCTCAAACTCTGACCTCATTTGGCCAGGAGTTCTTGTGTCGGTCTGCAATGTCGGTAACACTCTACCATGCCCAGTAGATGGCTTCTTGGCGTTTTACCAATCTGGCAACAACATGGTTAATTATATACAATACATCATCGTATACATTTCAATTAACGCCATTGGTGTAATAATGTAATAACAATTAAATGAAAGGGACATAACTTCAAAAATTAAGAAATATAATATCTTACAATAATTCTTCTATTTCTCAGCGTCATAGCTTGATGTTTTTCCATACTAGCGAAAAAATGTCGGTAGTATGAATAAATTAATCAAGACATGATTCTAAGATTACATTTAATGAAAAATATTAATACACAATTCGTGTATTCGAAATTATTGAATCGTAAATAGTTTAGAAGTGTTATAACTTTTTAAGCTTTTGTTTGTCGTCTGCTAATTTTAAACTAAATTTCTAACTTATCCGGAAGTACACACGAACAGCTGATGTTGAAATTTTGTAGAACACACTTGTTCCGGTCTGATGTAGTAAAACGGAATGTGCAATGTTCTGATCGTTCATGTGTTGGTTGTTTCACTGGAAAAACTTCTGGATATCGATTGACTGAAGTGGTGTAGATGTCAATGTTCAGGTCACACTTTCACACACGGAGTTAAAATATCACTGGATATGTTCCAAATGCAGATACCACGGATAAATTTGACAGTTCGCTTACGGTAAGTTGAGAGCGAATGTGGTACTGTTCTTGTTTCGTAATATATACAATTAATAAAGTTCTCTTTCTAACCCACACTACACAATTATTCACGAAACTCAATTACATTAATAATAAAATAAGAAAACTATATATATTGGGAATAAACCCTATCACATCATATAGACATACACAGCTTTCGTGAAAAAAAACTTCACTGATGCATGGCTGTGTTGGTCTGAGTGTATTTTACACACTGCACTCAGACATTGGTGCTTACTGGGTCGGTCGGACAACGGGACAAAAGATCGGCAATCGTGTTGGTTCTGCCCGCGATGTGTCGAACTTCAAAGCTGTAATCTTGAAGCTTAAGAGACCAGCGAGCTATCATTTGGTTGGAAGGTACACCTGAATTGATAAATCTCAATGGACTACTGTCAGACTCCACAATAAAATGACGTCCTAGGAGGAATCTGGACAATTTAGTTATACCCACCACTAGAGCTAGGGCTTCCAACTGAGGTGTTGACCAAGCACGTTCTCTCGGTTTTAATTTTCGGGAGACGAAGTACACAGGATGTAGGATGTTATTGTGCTCTTGTAACAAGACTGCTCCAATCGCCACGGAGCTCGCGTCTGTGCGTAATCTGAAATCGATTTGTAAATTGGGCAATTTTAGAATGGGATTGTATAAGCTATTATCAGAAAAATACGATAATACTTTCTGGAATGCAAATTTTAGGCATTCATTGCTTACAATTTTCTCCGGTTGATCTTTTGTTAGTAAGTTAGTAAATACTTCGGTCAGTTCAGCAAAATCTGGTATGAACTGCCTATAATAATTTATAAGTCCCAACAAACTTCTGACTTGCTTTTTCGTAGTCGGAAGTGAGAGTTTTAGTATCTTGGACACAATGTTATCGTCTGTCGTGACAAAGCCATTAGATATTTTGTACCCCAAGAAGGATATTTCCTGATAGGCTATGTCTACTTTTGCAGGCTTCACCGTCAGTCCGTGCTGTCTAATGCGTTCAAATGTCTGTTCTAATGTCTTTATGTGGTCTGTCATCGTCTTTGTGTGAACACAAATGTCGTCTATGTAACAAATAATATTCGGTATGTCTACTAGTAGAAGTCGTGTCATACGTACGAATGTTGCTGGGGCATTGACAAGCCCAAATGGAAGTTTGCACCATTCATACAGTCCCCAAGGTGTGGCAAAAGCTGTCAGATGTCTGCTCTGTTCGTCTACTGCTATTTGCCAGTAACCTTTAGTCATGTCTACCTTCGTAAAGAACCTAGCGTCTGTCAGTTCTGTCAATAGATCTTCCGAGTTTGCCATTGGCTCAAGATCTAAAAGAGTTATCTTATTTAGTTTCCTATAGTCGACACAGAGTCTTATTGTGTTGCCCTTTTTGCGTACTATGACCATTGGAGATGAGAAATTTGATTGGGATCGTCTAATGATGTTGTTTTTCTCTAAGCTAATGATCTCTTGATGTAAGTGTTCTTTGTAATGCAATGGAATGGTGTATGGTCTGCATTTTATGGGTGTATTTGACGTGAGTGTGATGTGATGTTGTACTAATTCTGTTTGTCCTGGGTTGTTGGAGAAAATGGTGTTGTACTGTTGTATGAGCCGTTTGCAACTGTCTGTTTCTGCTTGGGTTAACTTTGGATTGATTTTAATTTCCTTCAAGCAGTTCGTCGTGTCTAATGCAGGTGTTGGAATTTCGTCACTAGCCTCGTCATCTTCATGGTCTATTATCACTGTACATGCTGTTGTATCGTCTTGTTCGTTGTCTCTGTTGTAATATGGTCTTAGCATATTGACGTGGAATATTTTGTGTTTGTCTTTTATTTGGATCTCATAGTCTACAGGTGAAATCTGTCTCGTCACTTTAAATGGTCCTTGCCAAGAATCAGTCAATAAATGTATGTCAATAAATGTTTGTCAGCATGTTGTCTATATGTAGCACCAGATAATTTTAGTGCATCCTTTGCAATTATACAAGCTTTCCACAATTCACTTTACAAAGACAATCTAACTATATCTCAACCCTCTACAACATTGATGACACATCACTTACATTAAGATGACATTCAGTAAGGACATAGACATCAAGTTTACAAGATGGCGACAAGGTCACAATGGCGACAACTTCACAATGTCGACAAGGTCAAAACGGTGACAAGTTCCACAATCACAAATGTTTTACACGTTTACAAGATCAAACAATATGTATGCACTGTACGTTCACATTTAGTCTCCATGTTCAAACAATGTAATAATATATCAAAATGAGCCTTCACAATCACATTTAAATGCACTCTAAAGTTGGACAAAAAATTTTTAAGTTCACAAATCTAGGTTTTAAATGTTATTTACTTAAACCACGTTCATTTTAAAGCCGGACGAATGCCACCACGTCCACACATGTCAGGGTCTTAAACCTGGCTCGTTAACCTAACACATGTGAGACAGTACAAATACAACGAGATTTGACTTGAGACACGAAGTTTCGATGGATTTATTTACAGATCACGATCTAGAGATGATCATCACAATACATAAGTTATAACAATACACTTACAGGCAACCCACAGCTTACAATCAGTCTCACAAGATGTACAAGCACTCGACTTTCGGGCCACAGAACTACACAAGCCTTTCTCCCATCATACGTCCAGTCGAGTCCGAGTCCCAGAGCTGTCTGGCTATTTCTCGCAACGCGCCTGCCCACCTGAAGTGGCTTTACGAGGCCTGCGTGCGTCCTGCTTTGTCCATGCCTGACCGCTGGCTGTCTCGTCAGCCGGCAACCTCGCAGGCAGGTAACTAATACTCGCCTGGCGGGCGTAACGATGTTACAGCATCCCCGCTTTGGACTATTCGCCTGGCGGGCGTAACGATGTCCCTGCATCTCTGCTGGCAGTACTTTAGACTCTGACAGAGTATCTCTCGGATTGATCACCAAGACCTGTGGGCCGGCAAACTGCACTCAGGAACAAGCCATGGGAACGATGATTTGATGAACTTTATTCTCACCAGGAGCTCGTGTTTCTCACGGATACAAACACACTCTCCAGCCGGCAGCACTCAGGCCATATACACCTTTCACTAGACAAAATATGCTCCCACCACGAACCTCCACATCATGTTGCCCTGGAGTCCGTGTTGTGTCCCGTACCTTCTAGCGTGTGTGTATGTGGAGACTGGTGCTAACGGCCACCGGCTGTCAAGCCATGACGATCGTCCAACATGGTCAGTCAGCGTTGGAGACTAAGTGGCCATACCAGGATGGATCAGCACCTGCGACTGATGTCCGGCAGTTGAGAAATATTGTGACTAATCTTGAACGTGTCCGTCTGCGTGAGCTAGTGTTGTAAATCGATGAGGGTGTAGAGCGTTCTAGTGAATGGTATAAACTGATGTCCGTGTAGAGCTGAGATTCGTCTGTTCTGTGTGAAGGCTGAAAGTGAAGTGTATCTAAGTGACAATCGCGTTGTTAATTAACGCGACTTGATGACGTAGCACTTGTGCATTTGTAGTGCTACATCGTGCTTTGTTTTTCTACTTTATTTTTGTTCACTGATGTGTGTACACATCAGTTAACTCTCTACACGCCTATCATATGCTATATTACAATTGCAACGATAAAAAGAGTGTTGAATTACAACGTAGAGCTTGTACTTCTGTATGGATGAGAAGCCTAGACAATGAGCGGACAAGCTACAGAAAAACATATAATGGCAGGGGAAATGTGGTTTCTAAAGAAAATGAAAACAATAACATGGACAGACAGAGAAACCAATGAGCAAGTTCTATAAGAAACAAATGAAAACTGTAAACTGATTAGTTGAGTTGAGTTGTGTTAAGAACCGACATCACCGCACACAGGGCATTCCCATACGTGCTCCGTCTCGTCGTTCAACAGCCAGCGAAGAGTCGTACTACTAATCTTTCCCGCAGCTATCTGATTTAAAGTTCTCCTGGTCTTCCCTCTCAGTTTTAAGATTCTTTGAGAATCCCTGCCGGTCCCTAGCAATCTCATTATTTCTACATACGGGTTCTCAGTCTGTTCCCCCCGCCTTCTCCAGCTGGTCCCACAAGCGCACGACCACCTTCCCCTTGTCCATAAGTAATCTACCACCAAGAGGTGTATTCCCTATCAGCCTATCAGCCTGTTCATTCCACCTCACCCCCGCATGGCAACGGCAAAATATCCATACAATTCTCACCTCTGAAGCGACGATAGCCATTCCACACGAAACATTCCTTTCTCCACCTTACTAAGCATACTCTTAGAATCCGTAATGAATACAATGTGTATTGCAGTAGTCTCCTCTAACAAACGAAATGCCGCTGTTACTGCTTCCACCTCCATTCTCATGCTGGAGGTCGTAGTCTCATATTCCAGACTCTCCTTTTTCAAGACTCGTCCATTAGCCTTTGCAATGAAATCCCAACCACTACGTCTGTTTCTCACAATTGACCCATTGGTGTAGATGACTATGTCACCTTGATGTGTGTTGCTCTGGATCAGCTGTTGCACTTCAAACTCAGTGCTGCCCGCTGCCCGTTCTCTGCTCTCACAACCCAGTGTTACTATTACATTATACCAGTCCGTCGTGTCTTCCGGAACTTCAACCCACTCTGTTTCACGATTGATGGTCTCTAGATCATAACCTGACGTATAGATACATCCGCCTGTGCCATCCAGGACCTGCCTCGTCTTAGTCTATGACCCTTGACCAAATCCATGGTTTCATGCAGCGGGTGATCCCTATCTGCAGCAACTCTTAGGTACCATTTAGCCTGAAAGACCCTATGCCTAACCATCATTGATAAAACAGGATATGCCTCATGCATATAATTGGTGTGTCCTTTGTGCACCCATGATTACCCGCATGGCATCATTCTGTATGCGCTCCAACCTTTCAAGATGGCTCTTTGATACTGTCAGTAGCCCCAAACCATACTCAATGACATAAACTGATTAGAGAAATTAGACATAAACAGTTAACATTTTCTGGACACGTTATGAGAAGACATAAATTAGAGAATCTGTTGACAACTGGCAATATTGAGGGGAATAAAGCAAGAGGTAGGCAGATAAATAAATATATGTATGGCTTGGCCACGTAGCATGGTCAAGACAAATGCACGGAGTTGATCCACGACTCTGGTGAATGTGTAAGATGGCGAAACATGACCACCCACGCTTATCGACATGGTACATGCTGATAATGAAGCAATTAAACTTTCAGTAGTTTGCCATTACTTTCTGAACGACCAACGCCCTTGTGGGATGTGGATTTTAATTCCTAAGAATAATTCGATAAAATGTCTAGGGGGTATTATTGATTCTCTGGTCACTGGTCAGAATGCAGGGTGATCAGGGATATTTACCACAAATCTCAGGAGAAAAGAGTTCAATCCTTGAAACAATGGCATCTGTGTGTAGGTTTCCCTTCCCACTTCATCACCCTTTAAATTAACTATAGATGCTAGAAGGATATTGATTGCTCACCATATATAAACAACCACTTATTGGACACCACATTTACTTGATGTACACAACACTTTTGGACAAACAGTTCAGGTATTAACTCAAGATCTGCAATTACATATATAGATGTGTAATAAACACTATGCATTTTCAGACAGGCATAGGAATGATATGCAGTATTACAACATAGTACCCAGTGACCCCAGAAAAAACAAGGTTATTACAAACAACACAACAACCACAAATTGGTTCTGCTAACTTGACTCATTGTACCTAGATAAAATCACATTGGTCTAGGTGCAGAAACCCAACATACATACATTTATTTCTGACACCATGTACAATTCTCATATTTAAAAATAATGAGTGGGTGTCAAAATATTATACATATATGTCATAACATAACCCTTTAGGTGTACACCATTACCATGTAAAACAATCTTTACCCTTTTCCTGTCATTGAAGAAAACCACACTCATGAAAACAGTTGATACTAATAATTAAATTAATTAATTATAGTGTTCATTTAGGCGTTGCGGATGGGCATTCTTCTCCAGTGCAAAGCAGTTAATGTCCATAATTATCCGTGCAGAATTATACTCACAGTCATTTTCTACTCACAGTATGTCCACCGAAGTTGGCTGGCGAATGTTTCTAATCCATAATCCAAGAATAGAATTATACATAAGCACATATTCTCTCCATGAGACTGAATTTAAGAATACTCGGTTGCCATTTAGGTTGTGTTCCAATTGAAATTGATGCCTAGGTCTGTCATACTTTCAGGAGATGCAACTTAAGCTCTGCAGAAGGTTCTTCCCTATATCATCTTATCGATGAAAAGATGACGACTGTCCAACAGCTCGGTTTATGTTAACCGTTTCCCAATTTAGTTCAAAAGGCTTTGTCACACACCCGGTTCATGTTGATAGGCCATCCCACACTTGATGATGGGCAGTTAGGCTGACATGGGACCAGCATAGAGTTCTCATTCATTCCATTTCTGTGTAGAACATACAGTGGTGAATCATTCATTTGGTTTCATCTGAAGATTCTGCTGCAGGCATGTAACTGAAGAATATTACTCCACCACATATCCAGGTTTGCAAGCCATCAGGTGATTCCTTTGGTTGCAGGCGTAAAGGCATTTACTCATCTAGCTGCTTTCATATGGTTCTTTTGATGGTGTTCAGGTTTTGGACCTTGAGGTAATCTGGTGTAGTTATGGTTCAGATGTTCTGAAGTTGGTACATTTGTTTGTATTGGCTATAATGTTGTTTCAGTGTCTCTTCTATTTTGTTTGAGTTGGTGTTCATAGCTAGAACTTGGTGTTGCATGGCTGGAACCTTATGTTTGACTTTTGCAGCTGTGAGATGTTCTTTCGAAGACTTATCCATTGTGGATATTAACTTGGTAATCCAACCAACAGTTGAAGGTTACTCACTGTTGTTAGTTTTAGTAACTTGAAGAAGGATTGTCCCAGTTTCACTGACTTGGTTGAATGATGAGGCCATTGGTGATACTTCTCAGAAGTAACGCAAACGATACACTGTTGTCAGTACTCTGATGATCTTCATCTTTGTAGATTATTAGATCTTGAAGTCCATCCTGGATATTCCTACTAAAATAGGACTTAATCACTCACCCAGTCAGTTGTCTTCTAATTTCTCTGTTGCTCGCTATGGAGTTATTGAGTGCCGCAGTAAACATTGAGGTATTGCTAGATCCAGACTATGGTTTGGACATTCACTTTATGGCTGTTGACCCAGGATCCAGTGTTAGTGATATAGTCCCACCAAATTCAACCACCACCTGCTTCTCTTCTATAGAAAAGGGATGACAAAGAATACAACACTAGCATTAACCTACTGTGTTATGATAAAAGGTTTACAACACAATTACAAACACAAATACAAAACAACAAGGGGAGAAGGGGAAAGGAGTGGGTGTCCATGTTCCACTGTCCCTCATTGCTGAGTTGAGCCATTCTGACTCTTCATAGTGAGTAAGATATTTTCTCACTTATATTTTGTTCTGTTGTTACTGGGACTATTAGATGGGTGAAGTCATTCTGTCCATCCAACATGTTGATATTGTCTCTCTCATTACTTGAAGAGAATAGCCTATACAGAATCCCTGTGGTTTCTAATGCCGCGTCTTCCTTTCGGCACTATAATCATCATTAGGTCAAGACTATTCAACCTTGGCTTCTTAAAGTACTGACAAACACATGGATTCTTACATCAACATCCTCTAATCCCAAGGTGCAACATTAAAATGTATCTTCCCACAGTAAAAAGTAACAATCAGAACAGAGAAAATTCTCATACCAAAAAAAAACATACATGTACATTTCTCTGATATTAAGTACATGATAATCATACATAATAATCATAATGATGATGCAGGGAGCCTAGGTTTTTGAATTATCTTCATGAACTAAAACATCCATTGTTTTCCCCCACTGCGTACAGCACATGAGGATAGTAATCGCTGTGATATGTTTTGCCAATGACTGCTATTATTCGGAGGGTATTTATAAGAATAACTTATGCCGCATGGTCCAGTCTTCTGAATATTGCAAGCAATTTATTCACATCAATCTTCGCTTCTGTTTCTACTACGGTGAGGCGATGCGGAGTGAATCCTATCCGAACATACATTTACATCAAGCGTTTAATTGTTCATGAATTTATATTCAAACATGGCCTGTCCCTAACACTATTTTATGAAATGATTATATGTTCAACCTCATATGGAGTGGTTACTAATCTGTTAACAAAAGAATGGTACTAAAATTTAGCACTATATTTCCAAGTTACAGATTATAATGTGGCAAAATATTTTATCCCCTGACTAAGTACGAGTCAGGAATATGCGTAATCATTTGTATGTCCCCGCATGGATAAAACAAGTTAAGAGACATCCTTACCAGTGCATTTACACTACATAGGATATTTGAAGGTGGCAGACACCAGTTCTCTACTTGTGCAGTATGAAATCAAGAGTCTGCTCCTACATTGAGAAAATGTTTCTTTAAAGTCCAATCTCTACAGTACATAAATTATTTGCAGATTTCTAAGCATTGATAGGGATATATAGTTCCATTGCATAGAAGTTATTTTTCATAGGACTATGAAATTGGCAGAAACGAGTTTTCTTCTCGGAAGTATGAATCAGGAGTCTTTCCTAAATTGAAAAGAGTTTCTGACATGAGAGTTGATACTCTATGTACTACAGTACACATACTATTCATAAGTTATAAACACTATTTAGTTAGATATAAGTTCATAATGCCTATAAAAGATATTAACATATGGATTTGAAATTGTAAGACATAGGAAAATTTACAGCGTGGCGCCCACCTGTGTTTCCTTAGTAAACATCATCCAGCCTGGTTTAAGAGAATTGTAACTAATTCTTAATTAAACATACTGGTCTAGGTAATACATAAATATATCTTAATATATGTAGATAACATACCAATAGCTTGAAGAGAATCATGGTTTTAAAACAAACTACCTTCTCCCCGAAGGGAAAGGTCGACTTTCTTGTCAGTTCTCTTGACTAGAAATGGCCGCTTCAGTCTTTGTTTTCCCCCTCGCCAGGATTGGCCAGATAAGGGAGAGAAAACAAGCCAAACTAAATTTAGCTGTGCCACGGTCAGTCTATCGCTGTTTTATTTTCTCCTACATTAAGTAAGTTACTTAAACAGTAATTGTAAGGGTTTGTTTATTTTTAAGGGAGTCCATAAATAGGAAAGGGTAAGGACGTTTTATTATACCACAGCCCTATACCAAAGAAAATAACGCAGAGCGATCTGCTTTGAACCCGCGACTCGGTACGCAGTGAAATTGTGAAATTTCGTTTCACTGTCCCCTAAATCACAGGCGAGATGATTCATTTACATGGTTTATATCATTATGAGTTCGATTACCATGTCCTTCCTTCATCACTTTCAATCAGCTCTCAAAATCGCTCAAGTGTATCCTCAGTGTATTTCAGAAAATCATTTAATATGATAGACCAGTGCATCCATACTTCAAGAGCTGAATATTGAAGGCCAAAGAGAAGATGGGTGCAAGATGTTATGGATGATCTCCAGATGGGTGTATCGGACGCGGGACATATTGCTTATGATCGAGAGGTTTTCCGGAAGGTTGTTATGGGAGCGAGGTTCTGCAAAGGACATGCTACTGAATGAATGAATGAATGAATGAATGAATGAATGAATGATAGACTATGTTATTTCAATTTTTAAAAAGACTAGGAGCAAAGAAAGTCGGCAATAATGTAGTGATTTAAATAAAATATTTTCTGTCAAACAGAAAGCAAGTAGTATCACACAATAAATCTCTGTCTGAAACCACTACCTTCAATACTGGAGTACCTCAAGGCTCTATTCTTGTCCCTTATTGTCGCCATATATATTAAAGATCTACACTTGCATCTTTCATCGTTCTGTGATCTATTTGCAGACGACTATACAGTGTATACAAACGCTGAAAACTGTAATTTTCTGGAGTCTTTATTGCAACAATAATTAAATAATGTAATTATATGGAGCTATGCAAACCGCATGCACATTAACATCACTAAGTCAAAGTATATGTTACTAATACCCAAACAAAGACTTCAGACTCTAAACTCACACAGGTCACTTCAACTGCACATCAATAGTATGCCAGTAGAAAGTGTAACTGAGCACAAAGTATTAGGCTTCATCGTTGATAGAAACCTAACCTGTGATTCCCTTGTTCAAGCTCTCGGTAAACAAACAGCAAATTAAGTCAACCAACTGGCAAAAATTAAAAATGTCCGTGATGATAACATAAGGAAGATATTCTATACATCTCACGTACAGACACATTTTGACTACTGCTGAACAATCTGGGGCGGTTGTTCCAATTCAATCACCAAGCGACTTTACTCACTCCAGAAACGGGCTATGAGTTTAATTTATAGTAAATATGAAACTGATAATCCTAGCCTACATAAACTTCTTCAGTTACTACCACTCCGCACACACCTACTTTTCAACAAGGCCAAACTAATTCACAAAATCCTACATCGGAATGGCCCAAGTTACCTTTGGCCATTGTTTAAATATAATGCAAGACACAGTTAACGACTAAATATATTACACATCCCGAAGCCTTGGATAAACATATACAAAACAAGCCAACCCTATTCAGCAGCTCAGCTGTGGTACAATTTTCCACAAGAAATCAAAGACATCGTCAGTCCCTACACATATAATCGCAAATTATTCGAACACCATCTCAGTACAGATTACCTTCCCCCTTAATAATAATAACATTAATAATAAGAATAATAACAATAACAAAACCCTAGTATAACAGGCAATCCCCTTTTGGCAGACAGTATCTTCCCCATAGCTAATAACAACTGCCACATTATTCATTAATTTTAGCGAGTCATGTAGTAGTAATTATTTTGTGCATTTCTCCCATGCCTTTATAATGCATATCTTTTATATTGTTATTTTTCTCAGTTAGCCTCGAATGGTGTGTGGATGAAATAATGTATGAAAGAGAGTGATAGAAGGGCATAATGTTCGACGGGCCTATTGCCAAGTTTTTTTTTTTTTTTTTTTTTTTTTTTTCGCATATCTTTTACAGGACATCGCCGTCAACATCAGCATTTTTCAGCTGATTATTGATTTCTTGGCAAGATTACGCTCAGAAGT
Organism: Cepaea hortensis; assembly: GCA_963921405.1. NCBI lineage: Eukaryota > Metazoa > Mollusca > Gastropoda > Stylommatophora > Helicidae > Cepaea > Cepaea hortensis. The sequence goes on from OY992880.1 coordinate 30,606,610, forward strand.
TTGCCATTGCTTTCTGGGCGGCCGGCTCATTTATCCCGTAAGTCACCAACGCGGTGAGAATCGCTACCAATTCTCGCGCACAGAGTTACCCTACGTGGATAAACGGGATTACGGAGAAAGTCGTTTTAAACACTAGGCCAGGGAGACTGGCGCCCAGTTCTTAACCCTTTGAAAATAAAGTTTGTTCATTCGTTCAAATGCTCACCTACCAGTAATAATGGACTTGGTCTAAAATATTGTTTGCCACAGCTATTAAAAGAAGATGAACATTTTAAACACTGTCCAATGTTTAAGAGCGCCCACTCCATCAGTGTTCCACAGAGCCCACTTCACCAGGGTCCCACGGAGCAAACGTCATCAGGATCCCTGAGCTCACCTGCCATTGGGCGAGCTGACACCCTGGCCAGTCAGCCATTGCCTACCAGAGAAACCATAAACATGTGCGGCAGGCTCTTCATCTCCGGTCTGATTATTGTAATCACAAGCCGGCTCACAATCCCACTAGGCCACAAGTTAGACACAGCCCAATGTTAAAACAACGGTTTGAGAAGCGTCGCTGTAGACAGCGAGACCTGCACAATTCCCCTGATAACTAATGATGAAACAGCCTCGCTCTTCCGGCGTTTCTCGCCGCCCGGAGTCGTCAATGGCTTCCTGTTTTTTTCATTAACTCACAGAGGCCTTTCTCACAAAGATAAATTAACGCAACGTTTAATCTCCACAGCAATGGCTTCCAGCGCCTGTAAGCCTTAAGGGTATAAGTTCGATCACTTGATGGCAGAAATCAAGCAACGGATTTTTTTTCTGGTATAGTAGCATATGTGTTGCCGGTCTCCCTGGCGAAGGTTTTATTGACTTTCTCCGTAATCTCGTATATTCACGTAGGGTAACGCAGCTGCACGAGATTCGGTAGCGGATCGCGTCGCATTGGTTACTTACGGGGATATTTGAGATGGTCGCTCAGAAAGCAATGGCAACTACTGAGCGTAATCTTGCCAAGACATCAACAACAGCGGTAAAATGCTGGTATTGGCAGCGGTGTCCTGTAAATAGGATATGCAGGGGGAACAAGCATATGTGTTAATCGTGGCCCATAAACGTTCTTCATTACAAATGCCAAGACAATCATTGTTCGTTCCATAGGGAATTAAAGGCACAGATCGTCAGCAAGCGACTTAATGCAAAAGGCTTGACCACATGGCATGGTTGAGACAAGAAAACGAAGCTGATCCACGACTCTGGTGATCGTGTGAGATGGCGCAACATAACCACCCACGTTTATCAGCATGGCACATGATGATGATGATAAATTCTACTTAAAGTCCATGCAGTGTGGTGTTGTTGATCATGTCTGTCCATGGCCTTCTGTTTCTTGTCTTGTCAACCATTTCTGACACCGGCGTTCATATTGCCATGATGTCACATTGTCCAGAATGTTCTGTTCTTCCCTTACCTCCCCAATAAACACTCCAGTGTAGATACTGAATTAGATAAGTGAGTCTTGTCTGGGAAATTGCCAGTTCTAAGGACACTACTTTCTGAACTTAGCAGTCAGCATAAGGTCACCATACAGTGGATACCATCCCACTGTGGAGTACCCGGAAACGACAGAGCTGATCAATTGGCTAAGGAAGGAGCCAAAGAAGAACAGCCTGATGTGCCCGTTACATACCACCAAAAGAAAAAAATGATCAAATCAGTCAGAAAGCCACCAAACCTTACTCAAGACGACTACCACGTTATGGACAGACCAGAACAAGTCATTATTCTGTGCCTCAGAACAGGACACAATAGATTACGCAACCACATGTATACAAAATTCAAGATTGGTGACTCAGCCATGTGCACATGTGGTTTGGCGTCGCAGACAGCAAAGCGCATACTCCAGGGCTGCCCAAACTACAACATATCCAGGCGAACCTTCTGGCCTAGAGAGACAACAGTGGAAGATAAACTCCATGGACCGCTGAGTGAACTAAAAAAGACTGTTATACAAGAGACAACATTGCAGTTATAGACATATTTCAGGCGAACGAAAAAAGAAGAAGATAAATGAGTAAAATCATTCCGTGTAAAATTGTCAATATGAACAGCGTAAACATGGGAAAATATTTGAAGTATCTAAACATTTCACACAAATTGAGTTACGCTATGGCGAAGTATCCTCTCTCGCCGGAGAGCTCTTGGACATATGTAAATAACATGAGAAATAAACACATGCCTATTCATTCATCAGCACTTGTGGAAAAAGCCAATTCTGTCCATTTTTCATAAGCGTGTGTTATGGTGAAGGATAAACCTGGTTAGTGATCAACATGAAATGTCTTGCCGGCTAGCAATATGTTTCACTGCCATATGTTGAAACTTGTGACAAATGGTGGAAACTTGTATCGAGTGTACAAATGGCTTTGCATCAAAGTATGACAGTTGTTCCAACAAGGCGCTGTTGTCATTTGGAAGAGTAAGTTCGAATCTCCTTGTGCCTACAGCTTTCGATTTTTTTCTGTTGTCTAGTGTGTTATCGTATCTCTTCATCTTTCGACTTTTTCTGTTGTCTAGTGTGTTATCGTATCTCTTCATCTTTCGACTTTTTCTGTTGTCTAGTGTGTTATCGTATCTCTTCATCTTTCGACTTTTTCTGTTGTCTAGTGTGTTATTGTATCTCTTCATCTTTCGACTTTTCTGTTGTCTAGTGTGTTATCGTATCTCTTCATCTTTCGACTTTTTCTGTTGTCTAGTGTGTTATCGTATCTTTTCATCTTTCGACTTTTTCTGTTGTCTAGTGTGTTATCGTATCTCTTCATCTTTCGACTTTTTCTGTTGTCTAGTGTGTTATCGTATCTCTTCATCTTTCGACTTTTCTGTTGTCTAGTGTGTTATCGTATCTCTTCATCTTTCGACTTTTTCTGTTGTCTAGTGTGTTATCGTATCTCTTCATCTTTCGACTTTTCTGTTGTCTAGTGTGTTATTGTATCTCTTCATCTTTCGACTTTTCTGTTGTCTAGTGTGTTATCGTATCTCTTCATCTTTCGACTTTTTCTGTTGTCTATTGTGTTGTCGCCCGCTCTGTGGCGAAGGAGTTACGTACGCAGTTCATGACCCCGTATACCCACTTTCGAAACACCGCTGCGCGCGATTTGGCAGCAGACCGCGTTGCATTGGATTTTTATGAAATGGTATGGGTGCCAGGCGTTCAGAAAGCAATGGCAAACTACTGAACGTAAGCTTGCCAGTGGATCACAACAGCAAAAGATGCTGGTGTTGACTACGACGTCCTGTAAAGGAAATTAAACTAATTTTAACTTTAAGTGTGTTGTCATATCGCTCCATCTTTCGACTTTTTCTGTTGTTTTTCCATATATATCAATGTATGTCAAATTAATTCGATCTAAACACTCTAAAATACATACCAAACACACATTATAGAGAATAAATATAGCGTTTAATAATAAAAACAATTTTAAAACATTGACAGCGAGGTCACGTGGTTATTGAGATTTGAGCACATTGCGATTGTATCTTACGTACGGTACTACATTTTGAAACTTAAAAACTCAAAATAAACACATTACACTGAATACTGTATACACAGTAATCACTTACGTGTAATTGTAGTATTAGCACTCGCAATCAATTACAAAAGCACAAAAACACCGGAAAGCGTGTGTCCCTTTGTTTTCGCAAAATTGGCTGCGAGGTCACGTGGACACGCCGATGAAATCCGAGGCAACCGACGAAAACCGAGACAATATTTGTTGCGGAAAAAATTCAACGCACACAGAAACCGATGATAACCGAAGTCCTCGAAAACCGAGGTATTAATGTATCTCATTGTCAATGTACGCCGCCCTATGTCCAGAGAGAGTTAAAACGGATATCATTATTGATTTATATAATGAGAACAGCATCGTGTATGCTCATACGATCGTGTAAAATTGTTACTGTATGTTATGATAGAAATGGCTTGACGATACGTTGAAAAAGGCGCTGTGTGTTTAATTATTCATTCGTGAGAAGCTTATCTCAAGCACGAATTGCGACAACGGAAGACACACAGCTATAAAGAATTAAACAAGCCTAGTACAAACAACTGGAGGAATGTATAATATTTTAGAAAACAAAATTTGACAACAAAAGACGATAGCCTGTCGCTGCAGGAAGTACACTTGTTCCTGTAGCGAGACGCTGTCGTCATTTTGAGGTGACAGATTCGAATCCCGGTTATAGCTTTCAAGTTCTCATGTCGTCTAGTTCGTGTAATACATACTTCGTTCTTCAACTTCTATGCGCACCTAACAATGTGTGTGTATTTATTTAGGGAGCAGGGCGGGGCGGCTTAGGCACTGGCACTTGATGGGTATTGTTTGAGCAGATATTGTTTTTTGCGCTCGATCGCTTTGAACACAAGCATAGTCCTTACACACTACTTCAGTAGTGCTGGATGAATTTTGCGTGTGGATTAGCTTTCCATATTAACAGTGTCCTTCGCCATCAGGCGAACCCACTCCGACTTCAGAGGCAGATATGCTGACTGATCTTGCCACATCACTAGGGGATCAACAAATGGATCGAACAAATATAATGAACCCCCATGGAAAGTTGGACCCATAGGAGAACTTTCAAATAAATAAACAAGATAGACAATTCAAATTCGGATCTTCGGCCAGGTGAGAGCTGCACACCTGGAGGACCAATAGGCTTGTCCAACCAACATCCAACTAGTACAGTTAGTCGTAGGCTAAGGGATTAATTTAGGTTTCCCGGGAAGGTTAACCCGTTCAACAAATGACCGCAGAAGTCGGATATGTCGGCCTAACGGCGCAAGAACGCAGCTCTGCTGTAAACAGGCACAACGCAATCACGTCCGAAAGAAAAAAAAACTCCGGATGAACGCAGGGGAAGAAGAAGGAGAATTTAGGTTTGGGGGATGTGTCCGTAGTGCAGTGACGATAATCAGCGATAAACAGAGCTAAACAGCTGACAAAATATGTGCACTTGCTTTTTTTTAAATTATTATTCGCATGTCCTTTACATGACATCGCTGTCAACATCAGCATCTTTCAGCTGATTATTGATTCTTGGCAAGATTACGCTCAGTAATTTCCCATTGCTTTCTGAGCGACCGGCGCACATACCCCGTACGTTACCGACGCGGATAGAACCGCTACCGATTCTCGCGCACGTCACGTTACTCACGAGAGTATACGAGATTACGAAGAAAGTCGTGTAACCTCTAGACCAGGGAGACCGGCTTCTGCACTTGCTTAAGCCTTGAATGTCTGGACTTTATATAAAAGCAAACACAAAAAGATCCTTTTTACACGCCCTGAGATTGATTTGAGTTGAGTTGACTTAAGAACCGACAATACAGCACTAGGTACATTCCCTTACGTGCTCCGTTCTCTTCTTCAACAGCCAGCGAAGAGTCCCAACACTAATAGCACCAGTGGCAGTCTGAAGTGTATTCAGTGTTTGATACTAGTCTCATATTTCAATAGACCAATTGGAAATTGATGATTTATTTAGTGAATATCTCCTCGGCTATGTTTACTTCCCATGTCATTTGAAGGCACCCGTTTTAAGCTGGGTCAACCTGAAAGCCCAAATCAAACTTTCAAATCCGCCTTGCAGGGATTCGAACTTATGACAACCGGACCGGCAGGTAAGCGTGCCAACAACTGTGCCACCATGGCTCGCCTTCTGTCAAAACTGTCATTTACTGCCAATATAGTACCTTACGGTGTAGAGCAGTTGGTCTTGAGCCTGAGGAATTAAGGCCGCCTGGCTAGTGCAGTCGCCGCGAACTGTGCAGGTTAGTTTTCATTTTGCCCCCGACAAAAACAAAAGTCACACCTTACCGAGGGTTCGAACCATAAGATCAAAGTGTAGCGGCTCACCTTCACGTGAAATAATTCAACGCAAAAGTGAAACCTGACACAAACCAAATCTCTTACCACATTATTCAATGGCAAGACTGTTTTGTTATCTTGAACATACCACTCGGTCATAAATCTCGTCGCTTTCTGACTGCACATGAAATTATTTTTTTGGAAATTGACTTTCTCAGTCTCAATCACAGTGCGATTGGTTCCCCCCCCCCCCCCCCACCTTTCCCCCTTTCCAAACCTTACTCCACATTGTGAATCCCAGCCATCGCGAAATGTGTTCACTATTTTTGTTTTAAACATTCGGTCAGAGCATACTAAAGAAGGCTGGCTGCCGCAGTGGTCATTTCTGCTGTGTAGTTAGCAACTTTCAAAGTCTTGTACTCGTGATTTTTCAAGTGGTTCTTTCTAAGTGGCCATTTCTATTGTGTATTTAGCAACTTTCAAAGTCTTGTACTCGCGATTTCTGCTGTGTATTTAGCAACTTTCAAAGTCTTGCACTCGCGATTTCTGCTGTGTATTTAGCAACTTTCAAAGTCTTGCACTCGCGATTTCTGCTGTGTATTTAGCAACTTTCAAAGTCTTGCACTCGCGATTTCTGCTGTGTATTTAGCAACTTTCAAAGTCTTGCACTCGTTATTTTTAAAGTGGTTATTTCCCAGTGGACTGCTGGTGCGAATACCTTCTTGGATTGAAAGTGTTAATGTTATGGCCAATAAAAGTGCTCTCGAACAATTAAACAATTATTACATTGGTTTTCATTTATCTTTCACGCACATATAAGATATTTTAATGTTCTACTTTTTCAGATTTATAGATTTATTTTTTTTTTATATCTCTGTCAGGTCATGACCATACGAAAACAAGGAGGGGATTGTCTCCACCATTTCGTGAAACTATTTCAACCTGTTTTCAGTAACACTGAGGGTATTATCATCATGTACCGTGCCGAAAAGCGTGGGCGGTCATGATTCGCCATCTCACACGATCACCAGAGTCGTGGATCAGCTTTGTTGTCTTATCTAAACTAAACCACCTGGCCAAGTCATATAGGTATTTACTTCTCTGCTCTCCCCTTCTTCTCTTCCCCTTGATCTTGCCAGTTGTCAACAAGTTCTCCAATTTATTTCTTCTCATACCGTGACCAAAATATTGTGACTGTCTACGTCTAATTTCTCACTCAGTTACTGTTTTCATTTGTTTCTTGTAGGACTTGGTCGTTGGTTTTTCTGTCTGTCCATGGTATTCTTTGAATTTTCCTCAGAAACCACATTTTCATAGCAATCAGATGTTTTGTTGATGTGAGTGAGTTTTAATCCCAAAATATATTGATCTCTATAAGGTGTAAGATGAATAAGTGTTCAAATAAGTAATTTCTGCGTTAAAAACCAGGTTCTGAGTCAGGATAAACTATAAGGCATTTTTCGGGAGGTCTGCCGTCAGAGGAGAACCTTACCTCGTATTGTTACAGCCAACAACAAAATAATCATATGCATGTGCCTTCTGATAAGCGTGAGCGGTCATGGGTCGCTGCCTCACGCGAAGACCAGAATCCAGGATCAGATCAGTAGTCTTGACCCGATTATGCCATGCAGTCAAAACATCAAGGTATTTATTTCTGTCACCGTCCTAGATACCTAGGGGAATGAAACTCGGGCTCATACAGGCAACAAACTCCGTTCAGATACAATCTAACATCATTTATTTATATTATGTTACAGTAAGCTGGCGAAGAAAGGTTTTCGCACGCCAGCAACCCTCAAGTTGCGTATCACAGGAGTTTACAATAAAGCAATAATACATGATTGTTACAACAACTCTATCAGCTATCTAACGTATGCATAAGACCCCTAAATACACTTGGGTTTTAAGCTATCAAGTCCCCCTTAAGGTAAGCCCTGTTGCTTCTTCGATGTCCAGTCCGTGTCTGCCTTTCCACACGTGTCGCAATCCGACACGGGTGGTAACTCTCTCCGAGTTTCTCGTGGACCCCGCAATCGGCGGGCTCCATCGGTGTCCACGGGGCTGTGGACACGCTGACCGGTCCTTCGAGAAGGCTCTGGATTATTCGAGCCTTCGAGTGACTCGGTTCTTTCCCTTTAGCTGGAGTTCTATCCCTTCTCCACTCTCTATTATTTTTATGTTGATACCGCCCTTATGTGAGACTGTGACAGGAGTTCCCCTCCTTTGATGGGTTATTATATGGTAATTAGTGTTGTACTAATTCTGTCACAGGATCACATGAAGTAGGTGTTTGTAGTTTGGTGGATAGTAACTTGGCAACCTATATATCTGCATCAACAACTCATGTATTCTCCCATACAGCACTTCAAGATGATTGCTGAAGAGGTCTCTCTCTTCTATGTTCTTAAACATGCTTATCTGACCGAAGTTCCGTGACGTTTCCAGTTGTTTTTACAACCGCGCCTTTCTCAAGTATCCATATGATACCAAGATATAAAACTCTGTGTAAGAGAGTTTTAACAAGACAAGTTGTCTTGGCTTATTTAAGTACACTTGCAAATCTTGTCCTGCGTGTGTATTTCGATACATTTTTACTTCCGTATGTTGTATATTGCTGAATATATAGTTATACTGTTGTTTTATCCCATCTGACTACGTGTGTTCTTGTTGGCTTGTTAGTGTATTGACTGATATGTTGCTGTCTATAATAAACTGACTGTGTTTTAATTGTTAGTGTTCAGTTTTGAGTTTGTATAAAGTGTGTGTTCAATGTGTATATGTGATGTGTGGTTTACTTCCAAGCGTCACGAGTTGGAATATCCTTTGTCATGAATTATCCAATCTGTGTAATGCATGATCAGGGCATTCAAACAGTGGTGCTTAGATTTAGTGTATTCAATACTAAACATGTATCAACAATTGAGACAGGTAATATATTTTACATGAAAGACGCAGACAAATTAAAATAAATACGTTTTGCGTACAATTTGTCCGCTCAGTATATCGCTCTCTCATTTAATTCATTCGCTCTCTCATTCGTACATCTTTCATCCAAAATAGTATTTTGTTAAAATATACAAATAAAGTTGAGGTAAGTCTTACTGCCCTTAGAAAAACGGATTAGGTGATATGTTCCCTTTATGGTAGCAAGTACTTTTTGTACTTGTAATCAAAAAATGGTTTATAACTTAAATAGAAAAATTGTATAGGCAGAATATTTCACCTATGAGTGAAAATGTCTGTAATATATTATGGTAGAAAATATACAAGTTACGTGTTGACATATTTTATATATATAATCAAATACAAGTGTAATACATATTAACTAATAGTAAATTAATTAACTCCAACGACGATGTGTGTGTTGTCCTCCTGTTGTCCGTGTGTTGTGCCACCAATGTTAACAGTTCATATAGCTGTCTCTTGTATGTTGTAATAGACGTAGTTCTATTCCTGTAGTTTGCGAAGTTTCTTTGAAATAGCGAGTATGCAGAGTTCTTAATCTTTACACGATGATTTTCAGTTCACTGGTTGATGAAATCACTTCACAGATATTATATATCGCTCGGATTGTTTTTAAAGCATTGCCAATTGCTAATATGGCTTAATACAATATAGGGTTCTCAAAGTTTCATGTTCGTGAATGTTATAAGTAGATTATTCACTTAGGCGTTGATACTTCTGAAAGAAAGTTCTATAGTAAGTGTAGAGGTACATTGTTCTATGCAACAGACTAAAATATCACAGCTTATTATATGGCGACTAATTAATGTGCATAGTGGTAGTCTGCTGGTGCATTAGTTTGTCGTGATAATAGGTCAGCAATAATATTATCCGTACCCTTGATGTGGCGGATTTCAAAGTCGAAATCCTGAAGTAGAAGACACCATCTTGCTAATCGATGATTCTTTGGAACGCCTTGTTTAAGTACCAGCAGTGGCGAATTATCGGTCAAAACAACAAAATGGGAACCTAAGAGGAACTTAGATAAACGACGCATACAAAAAAGTAGACTTAATGCCTCCAACTCAACTGTGGAATACCGGATTTCTGCCTTTTTAAGCTTGCGGCTGACATAGAGTATTGGATGTCTCACGCCTTGATATTCCTGCATCAGGCATCCTCCAATTGCGATAGCACTCGAATCTGTGGTCAGAATAAAAGGTATATCTATGTTTGGTAATCTTAATACGGGTGGGTTAGAAAAAATTGATTTCAATTTGCACATTACATCCTCTAAGCGGATACTCTTACAAAATTTTTCTGGTTGATCTTTTGTCAACAGATTAGAAAAAACTGATGTGAGTTCCGCCCAGTTTGGTATAAACTTGGCATAATAGTTTATGAGACCTAAAAGGCTTCTGCCCTGTTTCTTTGTAGTTGGAACTTGCAGGTTCAGAATTTATGATACGATCCTATCATCTGTCAATAGTTTGCCTTTGGAAATCCTATGACCTAAGAAGTCTATCTGTTTATAGCCTATTTCAACCTTGGAAGGTTTGATAGTAAGTCCAAAAAGAAGGATTTGATTAAAGACTTGTTGGAGTGTACGTAAGTGAGAAGTCATGTCTGAAGAATGGACACATATATCATCAATATATGATTGCACGTCCTTGATGCCGTGCAATAACAGTCTAGTTAACCTGACAAATGTAGCGGGAACGTTCTTTAACCCAAAAGGAAGATATCTCCATTCATATAGCCCAAGCGGTGTAGAGAATGCGGTTATATGCCTTGAAGAGGGAGATAGTGGTACTTGCCAGTAACCTTTTGCTAAATCAAGTTTAGAAAAAATGGATGATTGAGACATATTCAAAATGAGGTCTTCACAGCTGTACATTCGCTCAGCATCTGTCGTGGTTATAGTATTTAATTTCCTGTAATCTATGCATAAACGAATGGTTTGGTCCTTCTTTTTCACCAGAACAATTGGCGAAGAGTACTGGGAAACAGATTTCTGTATTATTTTATTTTTTTCTAAGTCTAAAATTTCTTTGTCCAAATTTGCGCTATAATGTAATGGAATTGAATATGGTCTCGGGGCAGTTGTGGTTGATTGAATTTCTGCCGTAGGGTTTTTACTTTTCTTAATTAGTTTTTGACAGATATCACATGATTTACAATAGGTTTTTATGTCTTGGCAGAATTTAGGCCAATAAAATTGGCTCAGGACTCTGGCCCTGGTTTTCTCATAACCCATATGACCTCCGAAAGGTGAGTCATGAGCTATCTGAAGTACTTTATCGCGATGTAACTGAGGTAGAATCACTTGTTGTATCGTGGTTTGATCTCTGGTATATAGCCTCGTTAAAATATTGTTATTTAATCTGAATGTCCAAGAAGCGTTTTTCGTTAATTTTGGCTTCATTCCTACTAGTCGAAAGTAGTGTGATAGGGTTGGATCTGTTTGATGTTCTTGGATAAACTTGGTGGTGGTAATATTGGGTGCAATGATTTGCAGCGCTTCGTGAAGTTGGTCATTGTGGGTTTTGTGTGTCATTTGTCTTGTCACTATATTAGCGTATTGTGTATGTTGTTGCACATTTACAGGCTCAATATTTTGTGGATCGATGGCGTCCTCAGTTCGAGGTGTTGATTTGATGGTGTCATTGAAAGATTCAACCGCCCCTGTGTTCTGCACCTCTGTGAATTCGTTTCGAATTCCGTCATCGGTTGTCTCCCTTGTGCTTTTGGCAGTTTGAGACATGCAAGCGTGTTTTTTTTTAATTTTGGAATCGCTGTTCGCTTTTTGGATACAGTTTTTATGTTCCCATTCTCTGATTTCTTCTTCAGAGCAGGATCTTATGTTAGAAAGATTCCCAAGGATAATTTCAGCGGCAGGATTTTTCAGTACTGCGCATAGCACTTGTCCTGATATAAAAGGTGTCCGAATTTCGGCAAGTGCTAGGGGGTATCTTTCGATGGTGCCTGCGAACGTGCGACATGTTACGTATTTGTGTGTGTAGTCTTTGTCATTAACTAATGTTCTTTTAATTCCACAAAGAGTCGCCCCGCTATCTCGTATTAGTGTACATTGTTTGTTATTAACAAAACCTGTCGCAAATTTTAACTTGCCTGTTGATGTTAAGGCTGCGTTGGCCATTTTGTTAGACAATGGGATTGTGTGGCCGCATAACAAAGTGGTATCAAGCTGAAATTTTCTACAGGTGTTACATGTGTTATCTGTGATGGTGTTAATGATATCTACCGCATTACCTAACTCACTCGCACTTTCATTTTGGATGTCGCATTCGTTCTGTTGTTCAGTTTCTTCATCTGAAGATGTATCTATTAGTGCGGCATTGGCCTGCTTCATCATCTTTCTCCCATCACAACGTGCTGAAAAATGCCCATAACTCGCGCAAAAATAACATTTAACTGCCCTTTGATATGCGTTCCTTTTGTTTTTTTTTGTTTTTCTACTATCATTTGGAGATGATGTGGATAATTCGGTGATTTGTCACACATCGCGTACTGTTCGTGTGTCAGATGACAATACTGACACAGGACTGGTTTTGTGAACTTAGAGCGTTGTTTGAACCTATTTTCATTCGGTTTTGAATATTTGGTGTTTGTAACCGCTGCTGTTTCATTTTGGCTCATATTTAACTGAAAAATATCGCGGTTAGCTGTAAAATATGCGCCCCCCTTATTTTCTACTTCTTGGATAGTTTTAGAATCATTTTGCCTTAGAAATTTAGAAAAAGGGGTTGGTATTGTGCTAATAATTTTATCAATTATAATTAGCTCCTTCAGTTTATCATGGCTGTTATTTGTTTTTGCTGAGGTTATCCATTTTGTACAAATATCTTGGACTGTAGACACGTAGTCTATGAACGTTTGGTTAGGTGATGGGGCTAATTTTGAGAACTGTAGTTGATAGCCTGCTGTGTCTAGTGAGAAATGTTGGAGTATTCTTTGTTTCAAATAGTCGTAATCTTTCCTCATGTCTTGTGGAACTGTCTCTATCACTTTTAAGGGCTCTAATGCTAAATTTCTCATCAGAATAAATGCCCAATCGACTTTTGCAACGTTATGGTAAGTCATCAAACACTCGAAATTCTCTAAATATGCGCTTATTGAATCTCCTGAACAAAAGGGCTTGACTAAGCCTTTATATTTGTTGTATTTTTGTTCCTCTTCCTTGCTTCTACTTTTGTTTACTGAAATTTCTAAGTTGGAGTCAATTTCCATTTGTTTCAGTTTTATCTGTGTTTCTGCGTTTAATTGGGCTTGCTTGGTCGCAGCTTCGAGCTCCATTTGCATCTTCTTCTCTTGAGCCTGCAGTTGCAATTTCTTTTCTTCACCTTCCATTTGCATCTTTTTCTCTTCTCTTTCCGCTTGCATCTTTTTCTCTTCTCTTTCCGCTTGCATCTTTTTCTCTTCATCCTCCATTTGCATCTGCATCTTTTTCTCTTCTCTTTCTGTTTGCATCTTTTTCTCTTCTCTTTCCGTTGCTCTGTCTTCTCGTGCAATATTTTCTGAATGCGTCTTTTGTGCCCATTCTGAAAGTTTCTCGGCAGTATACCCTAACCTAATTCCTAATTCAATGCACTGTTCTAATGTTGACATCTTGTATTTTAGTTAGTGTTCACTTTATCGAAATTAAATCCCTTTGAAATTAGTCTAGGTGTACAAAACTTGGTTATCCCCCTTAATGTTTACATTCAAATTTGCACGAGCAGGTTTACTTGGTTATGAGATTAGCATATATATAAAAAGCAATACAAAGACAAATGTTACATCAATGAATCATGAATGAGTATCGCTTAGGGATCTAATGAGCATGAAATGGGACTCATCTTATTTTTCCTGGTTTCTTGACTGTAGTCTTGTTTGGTTCTCCTGTTTTCTCGCCACTGCTGGAGGAGAGGTTAAATACACACGATATTTCGCGGAACAATCTGATGTTGGAATTAAAAAAAATTAGTAACTGTCACTGTAATTGTTCAGTCATGTCAATGTCAAATTTCATGAACATCATAGTTATGTCAATTACTTTTGTAGAGCGACTACAATAGCTCATTCACAGATTATACGATGATAGCTGCAAAGTTCTAGACTTTGTCATGTACGAAAGTTGATATATTTTACTTGGCTAAACCAAGAGCTGTCTGGAAAGTAAAGCTTGTGCTTGCCAAAACCGGCTTCGGGCCCCCAAATAGCCTGTCACCGTCCTAGATACCTAGGGGAATGAAACTCGGGCTCATACAGGCAACAAACTCCGTTCAGATACAATCTAACATCATTTATTTATATTATGTTACAGTAAGCTGGCGAAGAAAGGTTTTCGCACGCCAGCAACCCTCAAGTTGCGTATCACGGGAGTTTACAATAAAGCAATAATACATGATTGTTACAACAACTCTATCAGCTATCTAACGTATGCATAAGACCCCTAAATACACTTGGGTTTTAAGCTATCAAGTCCCCCTTAAGGTAAGCCCTGTTGCTTCTTCGATGTCCAGTCCGTGTCTGCCTTTCCACACGTGTCGCAATCCGACACGGATGGTAACTCTCTCCGAGTTTCTCGCGGACCCCGCAATCGGCGGGCTCCATCGGTGTCCACGGGACTGTGGACACGCTGACCCGTCCTTCGAGAAGGCTCTGGATTATTCGAGCCTTCGAGTGACTCGGTTCTTTCCCTTTAGCTGGAGTTCTATCCCTTCTCAACTCTCTATTATTTTTATGTTGATACCGCCCTTATGTGAGACTGTGACAATTTCCTTGTCTTCCTCTGGCTCTTTTCCGTCAAGTTTGCCCATTGTCACAAGACTTGCAAGTTTATTTCTCTCCATAACGTGCCCACAAAATATTGACCGCCGACGTCAAATTTCCTTTTAAAATTTGCAAAGGACTGTCTCATATTATTTCTGTCCGCCCATAGAATTCTTGGCATTTTATCCTGTTGTTAAAAAATCACATTCCCAATGCCGTTAGATGTTTCTCGGTTAGTCTGCATACCATCCATGTTTCATTTACATACAACAGTATAGTCTCTGTATAGGACATTAACATTCGTTTTTTTTTTTCTCGCTGCTATTGACATATTATTATTATTATTATTATTATTATTATTATTATTATTATTATTATTATTATTATTATTATTATTATTATTACGAAACAAATACATGAGCCTCGATATCGGACTGACTTATCTGGACAACGACCTTGGAACGTTAAAGGACTTTTGAGATTTGGAACATGGAATGTACGGACACTATATCGAGCTGGAGCGGCCGAAGAACTAACACGGGAGCTGGGTGAATATCAAATGGATATAACAGCAATTCAAGAAATAAGGTGGCCAGGAGAGGGTACTTTAGAGCAAAATGGAATGATTATAATATATGGAGGAAACACCCAAAATAAACATGAATTAGGAACAGGATTTGTCATCAAAAAAGAGTTATGGGGGAACGTTTTAAACTTTAAAGCTTTTAATAACAGGATTAGTAAATTACGAATAAAAGGTAAATGGAAAAATATAACGATGATTAATGTACATGCACCTACTGAAGAGAAAGAAGATGATATTAAAGAAGACTTTTATAATGATCTGGAAGATGTCATAGAAGAAACCCCCAAACAGGACATCCTGATTGTGCTGGGAGACTTCAATGCAAAAATAGGTAGAGAGCAAACTAATAAAAAAGTGGCCGGTATGGAAAGCCTACATACAACTTCAAATGATAATGGGTGGAGAGTCATCAACCTGGCAGAGGCCAAAGGACTGCAGATTAGCAGTACCAGACTACAAAGAAAGGATATACACAAACAAACTTGGAAATCATGTGACAAGAGAACCTATAATCAAATAGATCACATTTTAATTAACAACAGAAATGCACCAAACATACAGCAAGTCAGAAGTTATAGAGGAGCTGAGTGCCACAGTGACCACTTCCTTGTTGGAGCAAAATTTAAAATAAAACTTAAGAGAGCTTTCTATACTAAATTACAAAGATTACACCCAACATATAACAGAGAAAAACTGCAAGACATTACAGTCAAAGAGAAATTTACAGATGAAATAAAATGTAAACTTGAAACTCTGCAAAACCCTTTGGAGGAAAGCGTTGACCAAACTTGGTTGAACATCAAGAATACAATTCAGTCTACCGCAGAAGAATGTCTCGGTGTGTTAACCACGCATAGAAAGAACAGATGGTTCAATCAAAAATGTTAAGAAGCAGTCATTAGGAAGAAGAATGCCAGACATGTATGGTTAAATGACATCAATAACATCCAAAAGGAAGAGCATTATAGAAATGAATGTAAAGAGGCTACAAAAATAGTCAGACAGCAGAAGCGGGAATATATGAGTAATATAATCAAAGATATGGAAACTAATCACCAGAAAAATGAATCCAGAAAATTTCTTAAAGAACTGAAGTCAATGAAATGAGGGCACCAACAAAACACATATGGTTTAAAAGACAAAAATGGGAATATGATAAATACCAATGAGGAAATGTGCAACACATGGAAAGAATATTTTATTGAATTACTAAATTGTGAAGCTCCAAGTCACATTTTCCCACAGGAAGAGGTTCTAACATGCGAACCACAAATTGAAGAACCTACATTTGAAGAAATCCAATATGTAATCACGCGACTTAAAAACAATAAGGCAACTGGGACTGGTGGAATTGCTGCTGAATTTATAAAGGCAGGTGGCCATGCATTACATCTAAAGCTATACGAACTAATAATAAAAATCTGGAGGACAGAAGAATTACCCCATGACTGGAAAGAGTCATTATTGATACCTATCTTTAAGAAAGGAGACAAGTTCCAATGTGGAAATTATAGAGGAATATCACTACTGTCCACAAGTATCCGCAGTATTACTAAATAGACTAAAACCATATTCAGAAGACATATTAGGTGACTACCAGGCGGGTTTTAGACAAAACAGATCAACAATAGATCAGATATTTATCTTACGACAAATAGCCGAGAAACATTGGGAATATAAAAGAGATCTCCATAACATTTTTGTGGATTTTAAAAAGGCTTATGATAGTGTCCATAGGAATAGTCTATGGAATGCTATGCAGGAATTTGGAATACCAAGGAAGTTAATCAACATGACCAGACTATGCATGGAAGATACTTATAATATAGTAACATATAAAGGCAGGAAATCAGACCCCTTCCAAATAACATCTGGCTTGAAACAGGGTGATGCACTATCGCCGCTACTCTTCAATCTGGCTCTAGAGAAAGTTGTAAGGAAGGTAAAGGAGGAATGTGATATTGGAGGAACATCCAAGCTGCTTGGTTATGCAGATGATATAGATATTATAGGGCAAAGTGAACAAAAGACATTGGAAATATTGACTCACTTAAAGGGAAAAGCCCAACAGATGGGGCTGGTTATCAACCAAGATAAGACAGAATATATGGTAATTTCAAGAGACGGAATGGCTAGAAACTCTGGCCACATACAAATAGATAATATGACCATTAAAAGAACGGAAACATACAAATACCTGGGTACAATCTTCAACTGCTCCAACATCATAAGGGATGAAATACAAACTAGAATCAACTCTGGAAATAAGATATACTATGCACTACAACATCTACTAAAATCAAAGGCGCTATCTCGTAACACCAAAATCACAATATACAAAACACTGATCAGACCAGTTGTGCTGTATGGCTCTGAAACATGGAGTACAACGAAAGGAGACGAAGCCTTGTTACAAACCTTTGAGAACAAAATTTTAAGACGCATCTTTGGACCCATTAGGGATACACAAAGTGGAGAGTGGAAAAGAAGAAGTAACAAAGACATTTATGATCTGTTTAAGTCCCCGCTAATCACTGGTATCATGAAGGCTAATAGACTACAATGGCTGGGGCATATAGAAAGAATGGAAGATAATAGGGAAACAAAACTCGCTTACACTCAGGAAATAAATGACCGTAGACCCCGAAGTAGACCAAGAAGGCGGTGGAGAGATAATACATGTACAGACCTACAAGCACTTGGAATCAACGACTGGCAAGAGAAGGTCCACCAGAGAGACGAATGGAGACGGATTGTATTTGCAGCAAAGAACCTCAATGGCTCGGAACGCTGAAGAATTATTATTATTATTATTATTATTATTATTATTTTTATTATTATTATTATTATTATTATTATTATTATTATTATTATTATTATTATTATTATTGGCGAGTGTGTTCCATCTAGCAAAATGTTACTTTTGCATCGGTGATTCCTGTTTTTATGTCTACAAGACATCTTCCGTCAGAAGTTATGACTGTTGCAAGATAGCTGTCCTATCAACCCGTTCAAGAATTCTCCCATTTAATTGCATACCGCATTGAGGTATTTCTTTTTTTCTTGAAGATGAATATAATTTGTTTTTGTTTTACAATGTAATTCTAACCTCATTTGTGTATTGTGTACAATAACTGCATCCACTAATTGTTGCAGATCCTTTTTCATTGCCTGCAGTCAATGCTGTATCATCTGCACCTCCTATATTATTGATGTTATGTCCTTTAATGACGATACATCATATATTACTATATTTATCATATTATTTTTATCATACGGTCATACAAATAACCCAACTAGCAGTTAACACACCCTTACTGAACTGTGTCTTCTTCTTCCTCTGCTTCTCTTTCCCCAGTTACCTCAGTGAAGTGATTGGTGGGAATTAAGGAACTTTTGTCCGCTCTTTCCATTGCGTTTGGTACGTTGGTCTTCATTTCTCTGAGGTTGTTCTTGATACTATGACTCCATCTTTCATACAGTCTTCCCCTTGCTCTATATACATCATATTTCTTCAATGTGGTACTGTGGATAAACCGTTTAATCTGTAGTTATTTAATTAATTGCATGACTGGTTTCATACCTAACCTTCTTCTATTTTCCGCATTTTTAATTCTGTCTCTCACGGTTTCATCTAAGGCATCTCATCTCTGTAGTGAACCGAATACTTCTGAATAATTTACTAAACTGATAATGACCGGGTCTATTAATTTACGATCACTTAACGTTGGCTGGCTTCTTTCAAGAGTAAATTGCTTTCCCCGGAATAGTATTTCTCGCATGCTATCACGTGTAGGTCATGTGGCCATTTGTCAGTCTGGCTGTGAAACGGTAAATTAGATAAAGTGGTACACGACCGGAAAGGTCTACTAAACGTATTTACAGTTGTACGTGTGTGACAAAACAGGCGTTCCCGCTCTGCCAACGAAATAGGAAAAATTACGCACAAGCGGTAACTTGTGTCGTTAGCATCAGAAATAAATTTACGAGTACTGATTGATAACACATATGGAAGAGGTGGAATATTCTCAGAAAAGGATTAGAGATGGTTGGACACACTAGACAACATAGGAATTTCAAGCTATGCTGCTAATACCGGAATTCGAATTTGCCACTTTCAAATGACGATAGCGTTTCACTGAAGGACAAAGTGTTCATTGACAGGCGCTATCGTCATTTGGGTCGCATCGCATCTCATCTCACCTCATCTCATCTTGTTCCTCGTGTACCTTGCGGTGTCGAGGTGAAGTATAAACAGTGAGAGAGTACTTCATGTATCGTGATTCCTATGGACTCTACTATTCCCTCTGTCCATCGTTTACGTGGTCGGCCTCTTCCTCTGCTTCCATCTGGTCTGTAAATCATTGCTTTTTGTGGTATACTGTTAGTTGGTAGCCTAGTTACGTGGTCTAACCATTTGACTTGCTGCCTTCTAATAGCATTCAGCGCGGCTATAACCCTCACTATAGCCCCGATTTCTTCATTTCTGATTTTTTCTCTTCTTGTTACGTTGAGTATTCTTCTCAGAAATCTCATTTCTGTTATTATGTTTTTTTCTTTTCTTTTTTTTCTGTCATTGTCCTGGTTTGGCATTGGTAGCATAGAGTTAGAAGGAAGATTGTTTTGTAGAGTGCTTTCTTAGTAACTATTAACACATGTTTGTTCGTTACTACTGGTGCCATTCGTCCAATGAGTTGGTTTGCCTTATTACATCTATTTTCGATCTCGTCTTCTGATTTGCCATTTAATGATATTATACTTCCTAAGTTAATGACAGGATTAGTAAATTACGAATAAAAGGTAAATGGAAAAATATAACGATGGTTAATGTACATGCACCTACTGAAGAGAAAGAAGATGATATTAAAGAAGACATTTCTAATGATCTGCAAGATGTCGTAGAAGAAACCCCCAAACAGGACATTCTGATTGTGCTGAGAGACTTCAATGCAAAAATAGGTAGAGAGCAAACTCATAAAAAAGTGGCCGGTATGGAAAGCCTACATACAACTTCAAATGACAATGGATGGAGAGTCATCAACCTGGCAGAAGCCAAAGGACTGCAGATCAGCAGTACCAGACTGCAAAGAAAGGATAAATATATATACAAACTTGGAAATCATGTGACAAGAGAACCTATAATCATATAGATCACATTTTAATTAACAACAAAAATTTATCAAACATACAAGTCAGAAGTTATAGAGGAGCTGAGTGCCACAGCGACCACTTCCTTGTTGGAGCAAAATTTAATATAAAACTTAAGAGAGCTTTCTATGCCAAACTACAAAGGTTACACCCAACATATAACAGAGAAAAACTACAAGAAAGTACAGACAAAGAGAAATTTGCAGATGAAATCAAATGTAAGCTTGAAATTCTACAAAACCCGTTGGAGGAAAGCGTTGACCAAACTTGGTTGAACATCAAGAATACAATTCAAAGTACAGCAGAAGAATGTCTCGGTGTGTTAACCATGCATAGAAAGAACAGGTGGTTCAATCAAAAATATGAAGAAGCAGTCATTAGGAAAAAGAATGCCAGACAGTTGTGGTTAAATGACATCAACAACATCCAAAATGAAGAGCATTATAGAAATGAATGTAAAGAGGCTGCAAAAATAGTTCGACAGCAGAAACGAGAATATATGAGCAATATAATCAAAGATATGGAAACTAATCACCAGAAATACCAATCCAGAAAGTTTTTTAAAGAACTGAAGTCAATGAAACGAGGGCACCAGCACAACACATATGGTTTAAAAGATAAAAATGGGAATATGATAAATACCAATGAGGAAATGTGTAACACCTGGAAAGAATACTTTGTTGAATTACTAAATTGTGAAGTTCCAAATAACACTTTCCCACGGGAAGCGGTTCTAACGTGTGAACCACAAATTGAAGAACCTACTTTTGAAGAAATTCTATATGTAATAACAGATCAACAATAGATCATATATTTATCTTACGACAATTAGCCGAGAAAAATTGGGAATATAAAAGAGATCTCCATAACATTTTAGTGGATTTTAAAAAGGCTTATGATAGTGTCCATAGGAATAGTCTATGGATTGCTATGCAGGAATTTGGAATACCAAGGACGTTAATCAATAAGACCAGACTATGCATGGAAGATACTTATAATATAGTAACATACATAGGCAGGAAATCAGACCCTTTCCAAATAACATCTGGCTTGAAACAAGGTGATGCACTATCGCCGCTCCTTTTCAATCTGGCTCTAGAGAAAGTGTAAGGAAGGTAAAGGAGGAATGTGCTATTGGAGGAACATCCAGACTGCTTGGTTACGCAGATGATATAGATATTATAGGGGAAAATGAACAAAAGACAGTGGAAATAATGACTCACTTAAAGGAAAAAGCTCAACAAATGGAGCTGGTTATCAACCAAGATAAGACAGAATATATGGTAATTTCAAGAGAAGGAATGGCTAAAAACTCTAGCCACATACAAATAGATAATATGACTATAAAAAGAAAGGAAACATACAAATACCTGGGTATAATCTTCAACTGCTCCAACATAATAAGGGAAGAAATACAAGCTAGAATCAACTCTGGAAATAAGGTATACTATGCACTACAACACCTGCTAAAATCAAATGTGCTATCTCGTAACACCAAGAGGAGGAGGAGGAGGAGGAGGAGGAGGAGGAGGAGGAGGAGGAGGAGGAGGAGGAGGAGGAGGAGGAGGAGGAGGAGGAGGAGGAGGAGGAGGAGGAGGAGGAGGAGGAGGAGGAGGAGGAGGAGGAGGAGGAGGAGGAGGAGGAGGAGGAGGAGGAGGAGGAGGAGGAGGAGGAGGAGGAGGAGGAGGAGGAGGAGGAGGAGGAGGAGGAGGAGGAGGAGGAGGAGGAGGAGGAGGAGGAGGAGGAGGAGGAGGAGGAGGAGGAGGAGGAGGAGGAGGAGGAGGAGGAGGAGGAGGAGGAGGAGGAGGAGGAGGAGGAGGAGGAGGAGGAGGAGGAGGAGGAGGAGGAGGAGGAGGAGGAGGAGGAGGAGGAGGAGGAGGAGGAGGAGGAGGAGGAGGAGGAGGAGGAGGAGGAGGAGGAGGAGGAGGAGGAGGAGGAGGAGGAGGAGGAGGAGGAGGAGGAGGAGGAGGAGGAGGAGGAGGAGGAGGAGGAGGAGGAGGAGGAGGAGGAGGAGGAGGAGGAGGAGGAGGAGGAGGAGGAGGAGGAGGAGGAGGAGGAGGAGGAGGAGGAGGAGGAGGAGGAGGAGGAGGAGGAGGAGGAGGAGGAGGAGGAGGAGGAGGAGGAGGAGGAGGAGGAGGAGGAGGAGGAGGAGGAGGAGGAGGAGGAGGAGGAGGAGGAGGAGGAGGAGGAGGAGGAGGAGGAGGAGGAGATGATGATGATTTGTGCTTAATCATCCACAAATAGGAGTTCTTTATTGGTGTGATTTGCCGTTTGTTCTTCTTTTGTGTTCTGTTCGTCGTGCGGTGTTCTTCAGTCCGATTATTCCTCTTAGTTTTTATATGAGAAGTATGAAAAACCAGTGCCGGCTTGCTAAGTCAGTCACAGGTTTAGGACAAAAATCTTACCAAGGGGAGTCCGCCCCCCCCCCCCCCCCCCCCCGGCTAGCCAGAGCCCCGTTGGCCCATGACCTCGCGGCCATGGTTTCCCATTCTACATCACGTGGAGGTGGGGTTGACTTATGCAGTCTGCGGGTCATCGGCAGGCTACTAATTTAAACTTGTCACCCCTCCTGGGAGAGGCTAGCCGATCATAACGACTGCAGGGCCAGGCGCAGTCTACACGCAGTCATTTGGGTAAATCAACGAAAATGAAAAATTTGTGTCTTAGCCTCCCTCACAAAGTTTAAATTACTAACTGTGGCTGTCCACGAAATGTTTAGCATTCTATTATCTCTAAAGCTTCGGTGGTCTTTCTAAAGATTCTAGGGATTTAAAAAAAAAAATTTTTTTTTTTTGGCGCGGGGGGGGGGGGGGGGGGGTAATTAATGTTAAGATGCACAATCATATTCAGACGATTTGGAACCAACCCGCGTTGACTTCTATGGTATGAGCGTCAGTCATTCTGAAAGCAATGGTAGACTCATTTATTCATTCAGTAACATGTCCTTTGCAGAACCTCGTTCCTATAACAACCTTCCGGAAAACTTTTCGATCATAAGCAAGATGTCTTGCGTCCGATTCATGCATCTGGAGATCATCCGCCACATCCTGCACAAATCTTCTCTTCGGCCTTCCTCTTCCTCTCTTCCCGGGCATATACCTCTCCATTGTCATTCTCTCCAACCTTTCATGACGTTTCAAGTGACCAAAATATTTCAGTTTTCTTTGTTTTATCATTTCTAATAGCCAACCTTCTTCAATATTCAGCTTTCGGAGTATGGGTGCATTTATTCTTTTCTTTATCCAATCAAGAGCATGTATGCGCTGTTCAGCTTGTTTAGTCAGTGTCCAGGTCTCACAGGCGTATGTTGCAATTGGAAAGATGCATGCCCTTCAAAATCTAATTTTTGTAGTCTTTCTGTCCAGATCCACACTTTGTTCAGTTGTTTTAGTCTATGAAGGGCAATAGATATTCGTCTTTTAATTTCTTTCATTGTGTCATCATTGTTGATAATCAATGACCCAAGATATTAGAAATTTTCCACCACCTCCAATTTTTCCATATTTCTTTCTCCATAGTAGTTTTATCTGTGTGCATTTTTCTTATTGTTTTTTTTTTATATTTGCTGTGTTAAGATATAAGTTAAATCAAGCGGCAGACCTTTTCGCATAAACGTTATTCAAATATATGCCCCAACAGGAGAATCCAGTGAGGATAATGTCATCATCATCATCATCAAGTGCCGTGCCGGCTGGCGTAGGCGTTCATGGCTCTCCATAGATCTCGGTCTTTGGTTTTCTGGATCAACTCTGGTGCTGATATTCCTCCATGCCACCGTCTCAATCCATCCAGCATCACTTCTCTTGGTCTACCTCTGCCTCTCTTCCCCTCGATCTTTCCAGTTGTTACGATGTTCTCCAATGCCTCTCTTCTCATCACGTGACCAAAGAAAGATGTTTGTCTCTGTGTTATTGTTGTATATAATGTTCTAGTTTCATTAGCCTGTTTCAGGCAGTCGTCGTTAGTTACTCTGGCAGTCCAAGGAATTCGCAACATTCGTCTCAGGAACCACATCTCTGTTGCTTTTAATTTCTTCTTAATTTGTTCATTTGCGTTCCAAGATTCACTGCCATACAGCAAAACTGGTTCTACATAGCATTTCAGCACTCTCTTTCTTACATTCAGTGATAGTGACTTATTGCATAAGATACTCTTCATTTTCTGAAAAGCGGCTTTTGCCTGCCCTATTCTACTCCTAATCTCTGTTGTACATCTTCCATCTGATGTTATAAATGCCCCTAGGTATCTAAAATTATCAACTTGGTTAAGGATTTTCCCTTCTATTTCTATGTCACATTTTGGTGTCACCATTTTCTTTGATATTACCATTGTTACTGTTTTCTTGATATTCAAGGAGAGTCCTTTCCTTGCACTCTCTGTTACTACAACGTCTAATAATTGTTGTAGGTCTGTTGAATTATCCGCCACCAAAACTGTGTCATCTGCATAGCGTATATTATTTATATTATAACCTCCAACTAGTATTCCTGGCATCTCTTTGATCTCTCTCATTATTACTTCGCTATACAGGGAGAAAAGATCTGGTGACAAGACACACCCTTGTCGTACTCCTAGCTTTATCCGTTCGTAACTACCCTCTTTATTTCCCATTTTAATTGCTGCTACTTGGTTCCAGTAAACATTCTTTATTATTCTTAAATCTTTTCCATCAGTGTTGATATCTTCCAACATTTTAATCAGTTCATCATGTTTTACTTTATCAAATGCCTTAGTATAATCTATGAAGCACAAATATATGTCTCTCTGTTTCTCTATTGACCTTTCTATTAGTGTCCGTAATGTATAAATTGCATTGTTTGTGCCCTTTCCTTCCACAAATCCATACTGTTCTTCACTAATTTCCATTTTTATTTTCTTTTTGATTCTTCTCATTATGATTCTGAGTAGAAGCTTAGTGATATGGTTTATAAGGTTAATTGTACGAAAATCTTCACAATCAATTGCTCCTGGTATTTTTGGTATAGCTATAAATAAAGATTTCTATCCACTGCTGTAAATATCATTCAACATTTTGGTTAATATATCTACTCCAAATTCTCCCAATACTTCTAATTCTTCTATTGTGATTTCATCTGGCCCAGCTGTTTTTCCTTTCTTCATACGTTTCATAGCGTCAGCGACTTCTTCTTTCAGAATAGGTGGACCTTCTAAGTTACTATCTTCTGTTAATTCTCCCCTTTCTCCTTCATATAATTCTCTTATATACTCAGAGCCAACTCTGTTCAGATATCATAACAACAGAAATGATTACAACATTAGAAGAATATGAAATAGATCAAGTCACCAGACTGCTGAACACATTGAACACATTATATGATACCGGAGATATACCTTCTGAATTATGTAATTCTGTATTTATTGCAGTCCCAAAGAAATCAGGAGCCTTGGAAGGTGATCAACATAAACAATTAGTATAATGAGTCACATCACGAAGATTTTGCTACGAATTATCATGCAAAGAGTGAGGAAGAAAGTACAACCTGAAATAGGGGAAGAACAATGTGGGATTTTAGAAGGAAAGGGTGCAGTAAATGTTGTGTATATGCTGTGATCAGCTATTGAATGTTCTATAGAAGTAAACAAAGATATACATCTTTGCTTTATTGACTACGCAAAGGCTTTCGATAGAGTAAGACATGTCAACATGGTAGATATGCTTGCAGATCTACAAATTGATGGGAAAGACATTAGACATTACTAAAAAACATATATAGGAAACAACAAGCTGCCATAAGGATTGATAATGAAGTGGGACAATATCAGCCTATTAATAGAGGTGTGAGACAGGGATGTGTAGTGTCTCCAGATCTTTTTTCTCTATACAGTGCAAATATTTTCAGAAATGGTGAAGATATAAATGGAATCATCATTGGAGGACGAAACATCAATAACATTAGATATGCAGATGATACAGTCTTGATTGCAGACAATGAGCAGGACCTGCAACAATTAGTGGTTGCGGTTATTGCATACAGTGAACAACTGGGGTTAGAATTAAATTGTAAAAAGACATAGATTATTGTCGTCACTAGGAAAAAATAAATGCCACAATGTGACATACAAGTAAATGGGAATATTCTTCAACAAGTGAATCGGTACAATTATCTCGGAACAGTCATAGCATCTGATGGGAGATGCCTTGAAGAGATTATAACGAGAATCGCCATCGCGAAAATAGCCTTTAGCAAGATGAAAAACATACTGACCAATAAAAAGATGTCAATTGAAACGAGAAAAATAGTGTTAAGGTGCTACATAGAGTTTGTACTTTTGTATGGATGTGAAACTTGGACAATGAGCTGAAAAACATCTGATGGCTGTAGAAATGTGGTTTCTGAGGAGAATGCAAAGAATACCATGGACAGACAGAAAAACCAATGACTAAGTACTACAGGAAACAAATGAAAATCATAAATTGATTAGAGAAATTAGACGTAGACAGTCAAAATGTTTAGACACGTTATGAGAAGAAGTGAATTGGTGAACTTGGTGACAACTGCCAAGATCGAAAGGAACAGACCAAGGGGAAGACTGAGAAGTAAATACCTGGATGGCTTGGCCACGTGGCATGGTCGAGACAGGATCACTGAGCTGATCCACGACTCTGGTGATCGAGTGAAATGGCGAGTCATTGCCGTGATGCTGGTGTCCTTAAATTACACACGTTGTCTGTCCCAGAACATCATAATATAGTGATATCGTGATGTTGTCCTTCTGTTTGTCTTTCTCCATTGCTGTTGTCAAAACGCTTCTCTGACTATGGTAACCTAATGTAGTCCCCGCGACGTCATCTAGTAACTATTGTATTCTTGCGCTGTACGGTGACTTACTTTATTTGTCTCCCACTATTTTCTTATCCAATCTAAATCATTGATTCTTGCCTCAAACGCTACGTGGCAGTCATGACCGCCCACGCTTTCCAGCATGGCACATGACAGATGGATGGATGGAAGATATAAGTTGTGATTTCCACTATTCTTATGAGTTGGGGTTATTACGTTTTCTATAATATTCTGTGATGTGGATAGTAATACTGTATTATCAGCATATCGAATCTCTGATACTTCATGACCACCGATATTTAGGGCACCATTTGCTCCGTGGTTATATCATCTCTGATATTTCTCATTATATTTTCGGCGTTCAGGTTAAACAAATAAGGGGACAGCACACAGCCCTGACGCACTCCTTGTTTGAAGTCAAACCAATCTGATGTCTCGCCATCTATTCTAACAGCTGCTTGTTGGTCTAGATAGAGCATTTTTATGAGCTGTCGTGGTTGTTAGGGTTTCTAGGCACGTTTTGCAGAAGGTAGTTTGCCGTTGCTTTCCTTCTGGGCAATGGCTGTACTAGTCGGTGGCCAATAGCCATTGTCTCTACTGATTTGATCATCTGCCTATCGCCAGAGTGCAGACCATAATCAAGAACAATCTGTCGGCTGCTCTCCATCCACCACGTGCTTCCATGGCTTCAGTAACCCTGATGGGGGAGGGCTAAACGGGTACTCCACCTTGCCCAAGGGTGTCCCGTAGACTAACGGAGGAAAGTCTTACATCTCCTTTGATAGGGTATACCCTTACCCCGCTAACCTCATGGTAAACTACTGAACGTAAAACTTGCCTGGTACATAGCAAATAGTAAAATATGTTGGATTGATTGTGACGTCCTGTAGAGGTCATGCTACTAACATTCTATTCATTATGTATGGAATGCATCTTCTGTCTGCTGTTATGTATGTGCCTAGATATTTTAATTTCTGCGCTTGTCCCAAAACACTGTTTTCTTTAACTATACATTAAGTCTGGGGTAGGAGTCCGTCCTACTACTAGGCCCGTCCACCGGGTGACGAATGGTGAAGTGGCCTTTAGATATTTTGTCCAGAGGTTAGATGAGAATGTTTGAATAAGCAGCCTTGAACCACCACAGGCGCTGGTCACTGGGAGGAGGCGAGTTAATTGGTAGGACGGCTACATCTAAAAAGAAATACCTCAAAAATCTATGACATGGCCATCGACGGGTAAGAGGCGCCATAAATAACCTATCCCTACACCCCCTCCCCCTTATTTTTTTTTTTCTGCCTCGCAGGGTCTATCTTTATACAAGAATGCTGGGAATTAATTGGGCAGCCAAAATTTGCCATCTGGACATTTTGAGGAAAACTAGGTGGTAAAGACAACTTATCATAAACATCAGAAATAGGCAGTCACCAATTTCTGTCACATTATCTGAAGACCAAAACTGGAACATATTGTGACAGCCGGAAAGATTTGCAGAAAGAGATAGAGGAAGACAGCATGAGAAAATTTTTGACAATATTGTGTCATGGAACGGAAGGGAATCAAAACACGAATTGATCCATGCTATCGGAGACCGCAATTTGTGGAGAAGCCGACAAGGCAATTTATGATGATGATACATTTCATAGATACCACCATTACCTCTGTCTTCTTATTATTCAAGCTAAGGCCCATTTGTTTATTTTCTACAACACTGTATCTAACATTTCCTGGCGCTCTGTCTGACTTGCTGCTATCAAGAAGGTGTCACCAGCATAGTGGAAGTTATTTATATTTATCGATTACTTCTTCTTCTTCTTCTTCTTCTTCAGCATTCCGAGCCATTGAGGTTCTTTGCTGCAGATGCAATCCGTCTCCATTCGTCTCTCTGGTTGACCTTCTCTTGCCAGTCGTTGATTCCAAGTGCTTGTAGGTCTGTATATATATTATCTCTCCAACGTCTTTTTGGTCTACCTCGGGGTCTACGGTCATTTATTTCCTGAGTGTAAGCGAGTTTTGTTTCCCTATTGTCTTCCATTCTTTCTATATGCTCCAGTCATAGTAATCTATTAGCCTTCATGATACAAGTGATTAGCGGGGACTTAAACAGATCATAAATGTCTTTGTTGCTTCTTCTTTTCCACTCTCCACTTTGTGTATCCCTAATGGGTCCAAAGATGCGTCTTTAAACTTTGTTCTCAAAGGTTTGTAACAAGGCTTCGTCTCCTTTCGTTGTACTCCAGGTTTCAGAGCCATACAGCACAACTGGTCTGATCAGTGTTTTGTATATTGTGATTTTGCTGTTACGAGATAGCGCATTTGATTTTAATAGATGTTGTAGTGTATAGTATATCTTATTTACAGAATTGATTCTAGTTTGTATTTCTTCCCTTATGATGTTGGAGCACTTGAAGATTGTACCCAAGTATTTGTATGTTTCCGTTCTTTTAATGGTCATATTATCTATTTGTATGTGGCCAGAGATTTTAGTCATTCCTTCTTTTGAAATTACCATATATTCTGTCTTATCTTGGTTGATAACCAGCCCCATCTGTTGGGCATTTTCCTTTAAGTGAGTCAATATTTCCAATGTCTTTTGTTAATTTTCTTCTATAATATCTATATCATCTGTATAACCAAGCAGCTTGGATGTTCCTCCAATATCACATTCCTCCTTTAACTTCCTTGCAACTTTCTCTAGAGCCAGATTGAAGAGTAGCGGCGATAGTACATCACCTTGTTTCAAGCCAGATGTTATTTGGAAAGGGTCCGATTTCCTGCCTTTATATGTTACTATATTATAAGTATCTTCCATGCATAGTCTGGTCATGTTGATTAACTTCCTTGGTATTCCAAATTCCTGCATAGCATTCCATAGACTATTCCTATGGACACTATCATAAGTGTCGTGTGTTTCTTTAAAGTGTCGTCCCTAGAGTGAGGGGAATCAACACCCACATAATATTTTAAACCCCTATCATTATCCTGGAGAATCCACTAGATTCCGTCCACCACACTCCCTCAGTTTGTGGACACCTCTTTCTCTCTCTCTCTCTCTCTCTCTCTCTCTCTCTCTCTCTCTCTCTCTCTCTCTCTCTCTCTCTCTCTCTCTCTCTCTCTCTCTCTCTCTCTATCATCACTGGATCAGCCCCCTCTCAACTCTAGCTTCTAAAAATTAATAACAATTAATTTATTAAAAAGAAAAGTGTAATGTATGTGAGAAGTGTATGCGAAGAATATGTGTCGTATACTCTAGTGTAAACGTAGAAATCAGACCACAAAGCTCAGGATCAGAGTCCACTCATCATGGCAAGGATTACACGACATCATAATAGTCAGCACAATTGACCTCACCCAAACGATGCGTCTCTCCCGCCAGACGTTGTCCACCTCCAGGAGCTTTGATAATCCCCGTTGCTTGGTCATCACCCAAATATACAGTCTGGGACTGATCCTACCTTGTTCTTAAACACTGTTCCTAAATGTTTATAGAAACTGAGACCACCCAATTCCTTTACAGTGAAAAGCGGAACACTGTCTCATGGATATGACATTCTTCCTTCCTACGAAAATGTTCTAAAGTTTTCACTCTTAAAACAGTCATTGTACACAGTCTCATAGGAATCTCTTAATTTCACAGATAAGTCCTAATCTTCTAATTTCCTTGTTATGTGGAACAAACACTCTCTAAAGTTTTGGTTTCATGTAGTGTGAAAGTCAATCACTACTGTTCAAGTTATAAGTGGAGTGAAAATCCATCACTACTGGTTTATTCACGAATGGTGTGAAAACTAAAAAACCATTACTATGTTGCTGTCCACAAGTAGTGTGAAATACTATCACTAATGTTCTCAGTATTTATCCTGTAGGATACTTATATGATTCAGCTCCACAGAGCTATGTTCTTTCAAACCTTTTCTAGCGTAGGCCCAGTGAGAAGGATGCAGACCAATCCTCCTGCACCAAAAATATCCCGGATCTGAATTCTCAATGTTTCCATGGTTTTCATCCTTACCTGAGGGAACCTGTGAAAGAGAGAACACATCGGGTGAGAGCCACCCCGTCACTGATCCCTATTAGATGAGTGTAGGCCACTGGCCTCGCTCAGATAAATAACAGTGAACCAAACTCCGTCATGGACATATGAGCTCATCACATCTGTCTGTGTTAGGGTAAGACAAGGAAAGACCAAAATAGAAAGTGCAGGACCCCAGTAGCCACCCCACTGTAAGATCCCACTATTGGACATTTCCCTTATCCCCCCACCAACTTCAATCCTTCTAAATATCATCCCCCTTCACTATTCATAACCAGCTGAGCAAATTGATTTCCCATACTAGTTAATTTTAACAAGGCAACTTCCTACTGTCGCCGACACTCCTTGAACGACTAACAACAACACAACATTATGTTGATGACCTAAACTCTAGTTATCCCTAGACGGTACTACATTATTCACATCCAAAGTTTACTAGTAATTACCTTATGAAAACTCCACTATCCCTTAATCGAATCTTATCCTTGTCATAACAGACACATGTTCAACCATGTAAAATGGATATTAACACGTTAGATTCTCTTTTCTACACCAGGATAGGGCTATTCCAATTACGTCCGCCTAGGTTGACTGTATTCTGCACACTCACGGTAACAAGTTTAGTTTTCTCATTTCCAGTCGGGGATTGTCCTAGTAACGTCCCTTGATGTCACACAGGTGTCCCCCAAGGGCAGACTATCTTTGTCACTAACCCCACAAGAGGAGTTTATCTCCCCCTTGTTACAACGAAAACAATCCGGTGTTTTCCCTTCATTCTCCCGATCGGGCAAACATCATGCCGACGTTTCTTTTGATGTAGGAGAATTCTCAAGGACTGCCGACTGTCTTCATCTCACCGCTACCAGAAGTAAACAACCTGCAGCTGCGAACACAGACTGTTTTTTCTGTAATGTTATCATCGTATTGCCAACCACAGTGGTTTTCATGACAATAAACCTTTTTAAAATCCACAAAAATGTTATGGAGATATCTTTTATATTCCCAATTTTTCTCTGCTATTTGTCGTAAGATAAATATCTGATCTATTGTTGATCTGTTTTGTCTAATACCCGCCTGGTAGTCACCTAATACGTCTTCTGAATACGTCTTTCTTAAATGTGTGTGTGGGTGGGGGTATGTCTGGCTGGGTTGGGGTGTGTGTGGCTGGATGGAGGATGTATGTGTGAGTAGTGAGGGTGATTGTAGTTGGGGGATGTGTGGATGGGTAGTAGATGAGTGGGGAGATGTGTGTGTGCGTGATGGATGTGTCTTTGGGATGTGTGTGGGTGTGGTATTGTGTGGGAGGGGAGCTGGGTGTGGATAAAGGATGTGTGTGTGTGTGTGGGTGGGTGGGTGTGGTTGGGTGTGCAGGTGGGTGAAGGATGTGTGTGAGGGTGGAGGATGTGTGTTTAGATGGGTGGTTGAGGTGTGTGAGTGTGGGTGGGTAGATAGGGGGTGTATGTTTTGATGAGTGGGTGAGGGATGTGTGGATGTTAGTGGTTGAGGGATAAGTACGTGTGTCTAGGGATGTGTGAGGGGATGAGTGTATGAGTTGGGGATGTGTGTGTGTGTTGTGTGTGGGTTGTGTGTGCGTGGATGGGAGGTGTGTGTTTGTGAATGGGGGATGTGTTGGTGGGTGGGGATGTGTGTGAGGGATGTGTGTGTGTGTGGGTGGGGATGTGTGTGTATATGGTTAGGGGTGTGTTGTTAAGGGATGTGTGCCTGGGGATGGGTGGGTGGAGGATGTGTGGTTGGGTAGAGGATGTGTGGACGGGTGCTTGTATATGAGTAAGGGTGTGTGATTAAGGGATGTTTGGTTGGGCGATGGGTGGGTAGATGATGTTTGGGTGGGTAGAGGATATGTGGCTGGGTGAGTGTGTGTTGGTTAGGAGATGGTGGGGGATGTTTGTAGGGGTGGGCTGGGGGAGATGGGAGATTATGTGGATGGGTGCGGAATTTGTGTGTGGGTAGGTGAGGTATATGTGAATTGACGGGGAGATGTGTGTGTGGGGGGGGGGAAGATGTGTGGACGAGGATTATGTGTTTGGCTGGGTGGTTGGAGGTGTGTGTGTGGAGGAGGATATGTGGGTGAGTGATTGTTTGTGGGTAATGGGACGGGTAGAGGATATGTGAGTGGGTGAGGGGATGTGTGTAGGTGGGTGGATGTGTCTGGGTGGGGGATGTGTGGGTTGGGGAATGTATGTGTGCCTGGGGTGTGGGTGGATGGGATGTGTGGTGGGCCAGAGGTGTGTGTGGGTGGGGAGATGTGTAGGTGTAGGGATGTTGTGGATGGGTGGGGGCATGTATGTGTGTGTGGATTATGTGTGTGGTTGGGTGGGGGAGTTGGAGTGAATGGGGGGGGGGGGGGGGGGGGGGTTGTGTGCGTGGGTGGTGGAAGTGTCTCATAAAATAGTATTATGCATTATTTATGTTTACAAAATTCATGTGACAATGTTGATGAAAGAAAGATGAGTGATTGGAAGGGCCGAATGTAAGACGGGCCTGCGTGCCCAATTTGTTACCCTTTGAAAATAAAGTCTGTTCGTTCGTCCGTTCGTTCGTTCTGAATATGGTTTTAGTCTATTTAGTAATACTGCGGATAGTATCTTATAGCTTGTGGACAGTAGTGATATTCCTCTATAATTTTCACATTGGAACTTGTCTCCTTTCTTAAAGATAGGTATCAATAATGACTCTTTCCAGTCATGGGGTAATTATTCTGTCCTCCAGATTTTTATTATTAGTTCGTATAGCTTTAGATGTAATGCATGGCCACCTGCCTTTATAAATTCAGCAGCAATTTCATCAGCCCCTGTTGCCTTATTGTTTTTAAGTCGTGTGATTACATATAGGATTTCTTCAAATGCAGGTTCTTCAATTTGTGGTTATTTTTATTTTATCGATTACACGGACGAAAAAAATAAACTTCATAAAAGATATCTGCTCTGTACAAAAAAGATCACACTCTAACGGAGCCACACTTAAAGATCGAAAGATATCGTCGAAGAAGTGCTTATATTAATCATATTTAAGAGCAAAGCAACAATGGCTTCTCTACGTCTCTTGTTGATTTTTATCGCGTGAGCTTGAGCTTTTGTCCTAGACATTCAACTTTAGCTTAACGGACGAAATAATATGGGTATAAAAATATTAACCTACGCCGACAGACGCTTCCATCTCAGTGGATCAATTTGCATTATTGCGTCTGTGGAGAGATAAAATAACGCTTCCATCTCCTGTCAACCCTGAATACTATACGAGCCTATTAGAGCTTATCAAACTTTCCACTCTGGTTGTTGGTTCTTTATTTCCGGTTTCCATTTCTCTATTCCGTTCCTCAAATTGTTTACCGGTAGATACGTATATACCTTTAGAGACAGCTGCTGAAGAAATAATCCATTCACTGCTGAATATATCAAGGAAATACATCACTGTCGCCATTTTTAACTCGTGTACATGTCTTGCTGCGTTTGGAGATATGGTTTTATTCCCCTATTTTTATAGACATATGAGTATTCAATTAGTGAACCTCGACACCGCAAGGTACAAGAGGAACATGATGAGATGAGATGAATGAGTGAAGTGGTCAGTAACACACCGATCGCTTTTACTTCCCATGGCATTTTCTCATAACCATGTTTCCTTGTTCGTCTACAGTCGCATGCCCACAGTTCTACAGGGTGTATTTTTAGTGCCTGTGCAGTGTTTAAAAATATTGCCGGTCCAAGATTTTGTACTTACCTATTATGTTGCATGAACTTTACAGAGTGTAACTACAAAACTGGACCAGCAATATTTTCAAACACTGCACAGTCATTAAAAATACACCCTATAGAACTTTCACGCTTCATTCTCATTACATGACCGAACCATTTTATTTTGGCATATAAGACTACAACTGCAGTATAAGAATGGAGATGGAAGCAGCCTTCCGTTGGTTAGAGGAGACAGGTGCAACGCACTTTATATTCATTACGGAACAACATAGTATGCTTAGTAAGGTAGAGAAAGGAATGTTTCGTATAAAATGGCTTGCTTCCTTTCAGAGGTCACAGTCGTGCTTGAGTAAGGGGGGAATGAACAGGCTGATGGACTGGCAGGGAATGCACCTCTTGGTGTTAGATTACCTATGAACAAGGGGGAGGTGGTCTGGCACCTTGCGGTCAGGTGGAGACAGCGGTGGAACAGACTGAGATCCCGTATGTGAAGAGGATGATATGACGGGGGATCGGCAAGGGTTCTGGACGAATCTCAAAACCAAGAGGGAAGACCAGGATAACTTTCAATCGGATGACAGTTGGAACGTTAGCGGTATGACTTTTCGCTGACTGTTCAGCGTGGGGGACGGAGCTCGTAAGGAAATGTCCTGAGTGCAGTGATTAAAAACTAAACTAAATACATGGTATTGTTCCTATTATGTGACACATGTCATTATCGCTTAGCCTAACATTTATTTTTTGGAGACATTGATAGCTTGTCTCCGGCATCTCATCTCACACGTTGTGAGATGAATCACTCCGCTGATACGCCTTCTTTAATTACCAGGCCTGACAATGGTAACAGAGAGTTGGGGTATAAAGATGTTCTTCATTAGTTGTCTTTTAGTTTCCATGTTATGATAACAACTCCACCACAGAGCAAACAATGCAGGAGGCTTTCGATCGTCAGAAGACGCCCCTTTCACCGAATGTTTCGGCCCTTTATCTCCATGGCACTCTCTGGAGGAGAGCCAACCCGGATCATGCCTCCGGGTGTCTTTTTCCTGCTGTAAATTCGTGGTTTGCTTTTGGGAATTGCTGAAAGATTGTGACATCTTCTATCGCCAACCTTCTGTTTGCAAACAATGAACTCTGCATATTTGAATTCCGGAGTCTGTTTAATCTTTATACGTAACTAGCTGACCCGGCCCGGCTTCGCCCAGTCCCTGGTGGGGAGCATCTCATTTAATTCATATAAGTAGTCATATAAGTTCTCGTTCCCGTTACCGACTGTCTGTCTGTCTGTCTGTCTGTCTGTATGTATGTATGTATGTATGTATGTATGTATGTATGTCTTTCTGTCTGTCTTTCTGTCTGTCTGTCTGTCTGACCCGGCCCGGCATCGCCCAACTCCTGGTGTGGAGCATCTCATTTAATTCATATCAGTAGTCATATAAGCTCCCGTTCCCGTTCCCGACTATCTATCTGTCTGTCTGTCTGTCTATATGTCTCTCTGTCTGTCTATATGTCTGTCTGTCTGTCTGTCTGTCTGATCCGGCCCGGCTTCGCCCAGCCCCTGATGGCGAGCATCTCATTTAATTCATATAAGTAGTCATATAAGTTCCCGTTCCCGACTGTCTGTCTGTCTGTCTGTCTGTCTGTCTGTCTGTCTGTCTGTCTGTCTGTCCGTCCCTCCCTCTCTGTCTGTCTGTCTGTCTGCCTGTCTGTCTAATCATTTATTGGTTGCAGTTAGAACAACCTTAGATAAACGAAGACCAACTTACAAAAAGCATTAGAAAGAGCACTTGAAAGATCTTTACACCTTCCCCAACACTTAACTTGGGTAAATGGAGCGGCGGCAGCAGCATCAGCAGAAGAAGGAAAAGGAGGAGTAGACAACTGCAGCGAAAAGGTGGGTCTGTCTATCTATCTGACCCGGCGTGGCTTCGCCCAGCTCCTGGCGGGTAGCGTCTCATTAAAATCATACAACAAAAAAAGTAACTTAAAAGAATGTCCTTCCACACACCATCCATTATTTTTAATGAAAACTCTTTCTAATCACCTGCATGACTACAGTAACTTCTTAAGCATAAAAAGATGAGTTACAATGTTATGCATTGTGCATTATTTTTATGAAAACTTTGAAAATGCCTTAAAGATTGTATCATTATTTATTATAACTCATATGCCGGTACATAACTATGGACACAGAGTTTATAAATCTTTGAAAACGATGCCACAATATGACTATAAGTTATACAGAAAAGTTATGCCCCTTGAAATAACTTTTACAGAGTTAGGTCCCCTGAGATATATGAAATTATAATGAAAAATGAAAAATGAAATAATATTGGGTAAGCAGCCGATTTCACACTTAATAAATATGACAGTGGGCTGCGCTGGAATGAAAGGAAGGCGTGTAGAAAATGTCATCTCAATCGGATGGGCCGTTCGCGAGCGCATAAAGGACATAGGGACATACAGACAGACAGACAGACGGACGGAGATCGCCTTTTATATACAAGATAAATAAAATAAGTGGCACAATTTTTAAAAATGTAACGATATAGTAGATAGACTAAACAAGTAGTGTATAGAAATAGTTAGTTAGTTAGTTAGTTAGTCAGTCAGTCAGTCAGTCAGTCAGTCAGTCAGTCAGTCAGTCAGTCAGTCAGTCAGTCAGTCAGTCAGTCAGTCAGTCAGTCAGTCAGTTAGTTAGTTAGTTAGTTAGTTAGTTAGTTAGTTAGTTAGTTAGTTAGTTAGTTAGTTAGTTAGTTAGTTAGTTAGTTAGTTAGTCGCAGTTCCAACTTCACAGCAACGGGTCGTCCCCATTATGCTCCGTTCCTGTGCCAGTGAATATCACACAAAATGCTCCCCACTGCCCAATGTAAAAATTGGAAAAGACAGGAGTCTCGACAAACAACAGCCCGCACAGATACACACACACATTGGCACCTTGCCGTCTTGACAGACGATAGTTTGTGCTTTAAAAAGGCATAATAACTTTTAACTATGGCGGTAGCGAGTGTGACTGATAAGGCCAATTTGCGCTGTAAATGTCCGTTCACAGTGGGTGCATGTGAACACGTGGTCATTTCCACCATCATGCACCATCTTACGTCTCAAACGCTTGGTGTGTGACTTTTCTGCAATAATTTTCTCCTTTGACTTTATTCCATTTCTGATATTTGCCCTCCATGCAACACGTTCAGCGGCGACTTGCTCCCAATGTGCATTATCAATGCCTGTATCAATCATGTCCCGCTTACACACATCTTTGTATCGTAGTAGAGGCCGACCCTGAGATCTCTTACCCATCTGTAATTCACCAAAAAAGATATCCTTTGGTATTCTACCATCATCCATCCGCCTAAGATGTCCTATCCATCTAAGTCTACGAAGACTGAGCATGGAATAAACTGTCACACAACCTGATCTTTCCAATACTTCAGTATTTGTGATTTTGTCTTGCCACTTAATACCAAGAATTCTTCGCAGACACCGCATATGAAAGCTGTTTAAATTGTTCTCTTGGTGTGAGTAAGTTGTCCAGGTTTCACTGCCATAGAGAAGAGTACTAAGGACACAGGCTTGATAGACAAGGACTTTTGTTTTGGCAGTAAGCTTCCTGTTCTCCCAGACTCTTTTTCTTAACCTGTTCATTGTTGTTGCTGCCTTTCCAATCCGGATGTTGATTTCCTGATCTAGGGATAATTTGCTATTTACCACCGATCCCAGATATGTAAAATGGTCTACTATCTCTAGTTCGGCGTCGTCAATAAAGATTGATGGTACCCCATGTGCACCTTGTGACATAATCTGTGTCTTCTTTTTGCTAATTGTTAAACCAAATTCAGAACAAGCATTGGAGAATGCAGATAGTAGACATTGCAATTCTTCCTCAGAGTGGGTCGTAACTGCAGCATCGTCTGCAAAGAGCAACTCTCTGATCAGTACCCTCCTAATTTTGGTCTTAGCCTTCAATCTCTGAGCATTGTAGAGGCCGCCATCTGAGCGTGAGTGAATGTATATACCACCATCCTGATCACGAAATGCATATTTCAGTAGAAGTGAGAAGTATATTCCAAAGAGGGTGGGAGCTAGTACACAACCTTGCTTAACTCCACTCTTGATTTCAAATTCTTCAGAAGTTGCACCATCAAACTTGATTATACCCTTCATGCCTGTGTGGAACGATTCCACAATGGACAGAAGAGTTGGTGGGCAGCCAATCTTCTTTAGTGCCTTGAACAGACCCTCACGACTGACCAAATCAAATGCCTTTGTGAGGTCGATGAAGGCAATAAACAGTGGTTGATTCTGTTCACGGCATTTTTCTTGCATTTGTCGCAATGAGAATATCATATCAGTGGTAGACCGGTTCTGTCGAAAGCCACACTGTGATTCGGGGTAGACTTGATCTCCTAGGACTTGAATTCTGAGCAGAACAATTCTGGCAAATACTTTTCCAACAATACACAGAAGTGAGATACCCCTATAGTTGTTGCAGTCGCTCCGATCACCCTTGTTCTTGTACAGTGTTATGATGCTTGAATCTTTGAAATCCTGTGGGACTTGTCCTTCACGCCAGCATAGCTCTATTAGCTGGTGGATCTGTATAGTGAGTGTGTCTTGCCCACTCCTGATAACCTCTATTGGAATCCCATCCTTACCTGGAGCCTTGCCAGATGCAAGTTCATTTATAGCACACTTAACTTCTGTTATGGTGGGAAGTGTGTCCATGTGGTCAAGAGTTGGTAGAGCCTCTATGGCGTTGAGGGCATTATCCGCTAGTTTGGTCTCACTTGAGTAAAGCTCCAAATAGTGCTCTACCCATCTGTCCATCTGCTGTTTCTTATCAGTGATGACTTCTCCAGTCAAGGTTTTCAATGGTGCACTTCTTTTGATCACTGGACCACAGGCTTTCTTTATTCCTTCATACATACTTCTTATGTCTCCCTTATCACTTGCGATTTGAATGGACTCACATAACTTGATCCAATAATCATTTGCACACTGCCTGGCAGCCTTTTGCACATCCTTCCTAGCTTGCCTTAGCTCACTCAGAGTGTTACGCGTTGGTCTTTCCTTGTTTCTTAAGAGAGCTTTCTTCTTCTTGTCAATCAAGGGCTGCAGAGTCTCGCTGTTGGCCGCACTGTAACGGAGTGTTTCGGGTTCACCTTGGGTAGTGAGAGTGAACCACACCCGAGGTGTCTCTAGCACTCCCGTGTATTCTAGCCCCAGGGGTTGGACGAGCAGATACACTTTTTTTCTCTGTGGTTGATCTCAGGTTATTTAGTTACGTCTACACACCCCTCCAGATTCTAGACCCCCACTAACTACCTACACCTGTTGAACAATGAACACTTAGGCATCGTCCGAGACCACACTCAATCATTATACAAAGAGCAAGTCAACTTACATAAAGTTTATTCTACCCTTGAGAATATAGAACTGAAATGAACATCCTGATAGAAGAATCTATTTACACAAATAGAAGATAGAGTAGAGACAGAATTAGAGATGTAGGTGTCTTCATCGAGTTGAGAAGTAGAGTGGATGCAGATGTCCCGTCCAGTCGGTCCGCCACTCACCCGGCTTCCTTCCAGTGAGATGACTAGAACCTTGGAGACCACTCCGTCTCCCGAACGTGGAACTACAACAATAGAGTCACTGCTGGACCACACTTCACTGGACCAACTGCATCTATAACACTCCCACGGAGTCACTGGTAATACAGTTCTCGAACACAACCGAGTTGGAGACAATCTTCCTGGACTTGGCTCCAAGTATTGGTTACTTCGATGAACTACATAGTCACTGACCAACCGAATGGTCTGTCACTCCTAGCACAGTCCCACTGCAGAACCGATATGGCATTGACCAATTCAATGGTCTCTTACAGTCACACTTTGTAGGATCAGATATGGCTACTGAACAGTTACTGAGTCCTTCTAGAACACAGTTGATAATCTGGATACGGAAACAGTACATGAATAGAATCAGACATCTATTTTACGGAAACAATTCAGGTTGGACTATAATCCCTAGTCCCTTCCACCGGGTTACACTTGACACACTTCCATACTGGTGTAGTTCTTCTCAAGACCTGCCACTCGAGCTGTCCAAAGAACCATTCAAGTGTCTGAAGATTAGTTACTTCTGCGTTTAGGCAGAACCCCCGTCAAACCAGACGGACCGGTGTTCCCTGTCGAGCATGATTACTCAACATGTTGAAATGTTCCTGGCAAAAACAGAGTATCTTCTATTTTAAACGATCACAAACCATCTCTTCCCACACGTGCACCTTCAGGGCAGTTGTATGTCTTGAAGCAACCTTCACGCATGGTGAATCACATTGGGTACCTGGTGTGATGGAGTCTGGCGTGATAAGTAAAGAACTGAACCCTTCGCTCTGTCACACGAAGTGGTTTTCTGCCAACAACAATTATAGTTGACTGGTTCCTCAACAGGCAAACTCCTGAAAAGGAAGAGCGACCGGTGAGAGTATACTGGCCCAAACATTAGTTCACATGCATCCTACCAAAACTACTCAACTCTCAGTCATGCTAGTTAGTTATTCATATAACCAAAGCATTATCTCTATATGGAGAGTAGTCAAGCACGGGTTCACAAATGTCAGCTGGCCTCACAGAACAGCCCGTCAAACAGAGCAAGAAATCAGAATGACGAGTCTGATCATTGGTCTCACCTATCCCTAATCATCTACCAGTCGTCGCTAACGTCAGTAATGATACAAGGCTGTTATTGTTCTAATTTAATCGAACTAAACAAATAGGTAAAGAGTCCCTAGACTCATTCCTAACATCATCAATGTACATTAAGAAACATAAACTTGATCAATATACCATCCCTCGGGATATAGGAATAGTACATGATCACATCCACTATGTACACAAGCCTGTTTGCTGGTGGGACCACCTGCCCACGCCACAGCAAACTCTTCTTATCAGACTCTACCTTAGAGTCAAGAAGCCTTCTTGAGAATACATGTTCCCCCCCCCCCCATGTTCCAAGGGTACTGTTCCAGTTCTGTCCTCCCAAGTGGTTTAGCCTTGGCCTGGACTGAACTTCATCGTTGGTTTGGTCTACCAACACATACTTTCATAACTTGCTTTCACATCCCCATATTCTATATTTCCCCAGTCTCATACAGCCTCCTGCATCCTTCCATACTTCCAGCACCTTAGCATTCACTCGCACTAGCGCCAGTATGAAAGAAACAGGATAGCTTAGACAAGATTTCAGAACGCATATTTACATCGCGACGGCACGCAGTGTGATCACGCGTCGAGCTATTCGGCGTTCGGAATTACCCCAGGAAGTATCCCATGCCATGAACTAATATATACACAATGTCACATCATATATATATATATAGATATAGCACCAAAGCCACTTACCTTTCCACAGAAATCCGCTGTTCCACACAATGAATTCACTATTAAGTTTTTACACAATAGTTACAGCATTCCTGGTGGCACAGAACTAAGTTCTTCCTTTACTTAGTAACTAAGCACATTTTTGTCTGAATCTCCACCTACCAACTTACCTGGTTTTCTAACCGTTCTTCTGGCTTCAGCAACTGACTGACATAATCTAAGTTTCCATCCGGCACAAGTAACTAGGTTTTATTCTAACACAGCAACCTAATAGATGCAACGATTGGCAATATATGGTACATATATTTGGAACCCAAATCGCCCACATCACATTACGGCGTTCCTAACAGCTGATTCGCGAGCACACAGTAAACAAACCCACGATTAATTGTCACCTGCGTTATCGATCGGTTCGCTAATTAGTATGCGAGGACATCCGCATAGGTAATGAGGTTAGAACAATGGCGTGTGGAACACACGTACAAAGTTAAATGATTTAACCAAATATCTACCTGCATGGTGAAACCAGCTCTCCAGTCAGCTTCCGAACTGTTCAAGGGCTTCTCATCTTCCTTTTCATAACAGTCAGCCGAATCATGGTTGAGGTGAGACGCACCACAAAAATGGCTCACAGTCAGGCCAGCGTCTGTTCTCTTCGAACAAAAGTAAGTGAATGACTGCTTTAGCCAATTTCCCGCTTCGTGCCAACTCAATGCGCACAAGAAGCGAGTGCTTCTTGAGAAAAGATACTTTCTCGGGAAAACGTCATTCCCCGCCTAGAGTTTCTAGATCTCTCTGCACGGGAAGTTAGAGCGATACCCAGCATCACGGGTTACTCGAATTCCGGTGTTTCGAGACGATTCTAGATAATAAGTCCTCCATCGGCTTCCCTCAGTCTATTTTTAGCTGGGAAAGTCCCCGATGACGCGCCAAAATAGTGCGGTATCTTGACGACCCAAGACAGATAAACGCGTTTCGTCACACCAGTCCTGCCTCTTATGATCCACAGTGCCGTAAACCTTTACGGCAGTTTTACAAAGAGTCTCCTTAAGTTTATTCCATTTATCATTTACTGTACAATTTTCTGGTGTATCAGTGAAAGCGTCTTCAAGTTGCTGTTGAAACTGAAAGCACTTTTCAGGATCATGAGTGTTAATAATATTAATCCTGGGGCTAGATTTGTGTTTAGCTGTGTAGATTCTCTTTGGTCTCAGTCTAACCCTTGCAACAACCAAAGAATGATCCGTATAACGCGTGGCGCCCCATGTCTACGCCAACTGACAAGGACTTATAACCCGTAACAGTTGCCTCTCGCTTTGATTCCGAGACCAGTTAAGACCAGGGATGGAGTTATTGCCTCTCCATAGCACAAAGCCTGGGCTAAAATATAGAGATCATGTGTTGCCCATGCAGCATGATCCCTCTCTCGGCCTGCCTAGTTCACTCCAGAGGAAAGGTAACACCCCTACATCTGGAACAAGACAAGCTGCAGAAGCTGCCGGATCAGCAAAGCAATGCTCTAACTGTCCGCCTGTCGGAGCTTCGATCCTAGACCAGTCGCCAACCAAGGCTTAGGGCCTGGTCTGCCCTGCCATGACAATTGTGTCTTTAGCTTGCATTTCCTCGCACCAGGGTAAGGCTTGTACCCTCCCAATTGCGCTCTTCCGCCCGAAGCCGTTGGCACAATGTGGGGTGTCGGGTTTGGTAAGCGCCGCCCAACGTTCGGCGCTAACAGAAACCAGGTAGTACCGTCTACTGTTATACGGTAGCTCAGTCATATCTGACTAAGACCTGACTGCAAGCCCGCACAGATACACTGTGCATAATGCCGCCGACAGAATGTCAACACAATAGTCAAACACGAAACACCCAGTTCATCTCTGATGGAATCGGCAGTCATTTTCCCATCTGGATGTTTCCTAGATGTTCACCCACACAGTCCACGAAATACAGTTCATCGTCGATGGCAGTGGCAGTCAACCAGAAGCCCAGCAGCCACGCATTTCTGCATAAGGCACAAACCGGTCAACTCTGGGACATAGCCATCTGCCATCGCTCCGAGCATGCTGTCACCTTCCAAAAAACCTCGGGCAGATTCAAAAGCATTTTACACGAAACTCACAGCTCACAGTGTCGCGCCACGCACTCACTCAGTATCAGGGCGACGGAACCATCAATCCTCCTTAGTCGCCTCTTAGGACATGCGTGGTAGGCTACAGTGTTGCTATTCTTTGCTTCCCTTATGGGCCCCGGCAACACACGGGAGGTATAGAAATATTTACAGGTATGGCACATAACCTAGGCAATATACCTAAAAGCAAAGACAGAGAAATTAGAGGGCGTTCGACCGGCAATATGAAGTCTGAAGAGAGGGAAGACACCATGATGTGACGATATACCAACGGAACTAATTCAAACAGGAGAATATATCGTGCACTGTGTGTGACAATTTGGAACATCGTTGTTTGGACCATAGCATGAAAGAGAAAATAGAAACAGTCGCAGTATTGCTAGTGCACTTGTAATACATAGACAAAGTAGTTCCTTGGAAACCCCTGAGACCACTGTATTAGCATGGGAAATTAACGACCAATACTTCTGAATTTGTGCTCATGATAGTGTAGTTTTCACTATTACATACGATCAATAGTTCTCCGACGAAA
Source organism: Cepaea hortensis (assembly GCA_963921405.1). Lineage (NCBI taxonomy): Eukaryota > Metazoa > Mollusca > Gastropoda > Stylommatophora > Helicidae > Cepaea > Cepaea hortensis. The sequence goes on from OY992880.1 coordinate 30,651,508, forward strand.
ATGCACTCGTGAACCGAAAGACGTAGCCAGGGATCGAACCCACAACCTTCGGAGCGTGAGGCAGACGGTTTGACCACTTCGTCACGGAGACTCCCAAACATGTGTTGTAATATAGTTAAAGAATGAAAGTGGAGCGCTGGAAGAGCCAGAATGCTAGAGGAAATTGCTTACCAAGTTCCTAAAATTTCTGAGATAAAACTGCATAATCCGTTGATTTACCACCTAGATCTGTTGGCACATTGGAATTGCCGAACCTAGACAATGTTGACACATTCAGTTCCAAACTAAAATTAGGTTTGCACCAAACAAAAAGTAAGTTTGGACCAAATAAAATTGAACGGCGGAAAATGGGAAGTAGGGGTATGTCACAGTTATGACTTAAAAGTTGTTAATATGGTAGCAGACATGGTGTATTATATATCACATTGAGGTCAGCATGGCGGATAGATAAGAGCGCTAGTTCTTTAACATCCGGTGTGCTGATGCTGAGGTAGGGTGTTCAACCCCTACACCTGTCAACTGGACTAAAATGTAACTCTGAAGAGGGACACTGGTAATAGGGAACGCTAATCCACAAGCGAAATTCAGTCTAATGTTACTGCACAGTAACGTGTGTGGACTACGCTTGAATTCAAAGTGATTTATATATAAATTAGGATGTGCGTATCTCTGTATGTATGTATGTCCTTTATACGCTCGCGAACGGCCCATCCGATTGAGATGAAATTTTCTACACGTCTTCCTTTCATTCCAGAGCAGCCAACTGTCGTATTTTTTTTTTCTTCTTCCTCCTCCTCCCTCCTCCCTCCTCTCCCTCCCAAAATACGTACGTCCAGGAAATGGTCTTCTACATAGACACTTCTCTCTGAGGTCCGCGATAACATATTAACCTGGTGGGATGGCAATCAATCATCCTACTACCTCCTCCCTCCTCCTCCTCCTCCTCTCCCCTCCTCCTCCTACCCTCTTCCTCTTCCCCTCCTCCCTCTCCCTCCTCTTCCTCCTCCATCCTCCTCCCACTCCCTCCACCACCCTCACACCTCCACACTCCACATCTCCTCCACCCCTACCCCTCCCTCCTCCTCCTTCTTCCTTCCTCCTCCTCCCTTTTCCCTCCCTCCTCACCTCCCACTACCTCCACCCACCCCTCCTCCTCCACATCCCTCCTCCTCCTCTCCCCTCCTCCTCCAAACCCTCTTCCTCTTCCCCTCCCCTCCTCCTACCTCCTCCTTCTTCCATCCTCCTCCTCCTTTCCCTCCTCCTCCCTCTTCCTCTTCCTCTTCCTCCCTCTTCCTCCTCCTCCTACCTCCTCACTCTCCTCCTCTCTCCTCCCTCCCTTTTCCTTTCTCCTACTCCTCCCTCTACCTCCTCCCTCCTCCTCCGTCCTCCACATCCCTCCTCTTCCCTCTTCCTCCTCCTCCCTCCTCATCATTCCTCCTCCTCCTCCCCCTCCTTCTCCTCCCTCCTCCTTCTCCCTCCTCCTTCTACCTCTTCCTCTCTCCACCTCCTCTCTCCTCCTCATCCTCCTCCCTCTCCCTCCTCCTGCGTTCTCATCCTCCCTCCTCCTCCTTCTTCCTCCTCCCCCTCTCTCCTCCTCTTCCCTCCCCTCCTCCTTCCTCCTCCTCCCTCTTCCTCCCTCCTCCTCCTCCTCCTGCGTTCTCATCCTCCCTCCTCCTCCTCCCTCCTCCTCCCCTCTCCCTCCTCCTCTCTCCTCCTCTTCCCTCCCCCTCCTCCTTCCTCCTCCTCCCTCTTCCTCTTCCTCCCTCCTCCTCCCTCCTTCTCCATTCTTCTCCTCCTCTGCCCTCCTCCTACCCTCTTCCTCTTCCCCTCCTCCCTCTCCCTCCTCCATCCTCCTCCTCCCTCTTCCTCCTCCTTCCTCCTCCTCCCTCTTCCTCCCTCTCCCTCCTCCATCCTCCTCCTCCCTCTTCCTCCTCCTTCTTCCATGCTCCTCCTCCCTCTTCCTCCTCCTTCTTCCTTCTCCTCCCTCCTCCTCCCTTTTCCTCCCTCCTCCTCCTCCCTCTACCTCCTCACTCCTCCTCCTCCCTCCTCCTCCTCCTCCCTCTACCTCCTCCCTCCTCCTTCTTTCCTTCTCTCCCTCCTCCTCCCTTTCCTCCTCTACCTCCTCACTCCTCCTCCTCCTCCTACCTCCCCTCCTCCTCCTCTCTTTCCTCCTCCTTCCTCCTCTCCCTCTACTCCTCCTCCTCCTTCCTCCTCCTTCTTCCATCCTCCTCCTCCTTCTTCCTTCTCCTCCCTCCTCCTCCCTTTTCCTCCCTCCTCCTCCTCCTCCTCCTCCCTCTACCTCCTCCTCCTCCACCTCCCTTTCCTTCCTCTCCTCCTCATTCTCCCTCCTTCCTCTCCCTCCTTCCTCCTCCTCCTTCCTTCTTCTCCCTCTGCCTCCTCCTTCTCCTCCTCACTCCTCCTTCTCCTCCTCCCTCCTTCTCCATTCTTCTCCTCCTCTCCCCTCTTCCTCCTCCTACCCTCTTCCTCCTCCTGCCTCCTCGTCCCTCCTCCTCCTCCTACCTCCTCCCTCTTACTTCTCCATCCTACTACCTCCTCCCTCCTCCTCCCTTCTCCTCTCCTCCTACCCTCTTACTCTTCCCCTCCTCCCTCTCCCTCCTCTTCCTCATCCTCCTCCCTCTCCCTCCTCCCTCTTCCTGCTCCCTCTTCCTCCCTCCTCCTCCTTCCTCCTTCTCCCTCTGCCTCCTCCCTCCTCCTCCTTCTTCCTTCTCCTCCCTTTTCCTCCCTCCTCCTCCTCACTCCTCCTCCCTCTTCCTCCTCCTCCATCTTCCCTCCTCCTCCCTCTACCTCCTCTTCCCTCCTCCTCCTCCCCCCTCCTCCCTCCTCCTCCCTTCACATTCCTCCTCCTCCCTCTTTCTCCTCCTCCCTCTCCTCCTCCTGCTCCCTCCTCCTCCCTCATCCTCCCTCCTCCTCCCCCTCCTCCTCCTAATCCCTCCTCCTCCCTCCTATTCCTCCCTACTCCTCCTGTCTCCGCCCTCCTCCTCCCTCCTCCACCTCCCTCTTCCTCCTCCCTCCTCCATTTAACCAAGACAGACAGACAGTCAGACAGATAGTCGGGAACGGGATCTTATATGACTACTTATATGATTTAAATGAGATGCTCTCCACCATGGGCTGGACTGGGTCAGACAGACAGACAGATAGATAGATAGACAGACAGACAGACAGTCGGGAACGGGAACTTATATGACTACTTATATTAATTAAATGACATGCTCCCCATCAGGGTCTGGGCGAAGACGGGCTGGGTCAGACAGACAGACAGACAGACAGTCAGACAGACAGATAGTCGGTAACGGGAACGAGAACTTATATGACTACTTATATGAATTAAATGAGATGCTCCCCACCAGGGTCTGGGCGAAGCCGGGCAGGGTCAGCTAGTATATATATATATATATATATATATATATATATATATATATATATATATATATATATATATATATATATATATATATATATATATATATATATATATATATATATATATATATATATACACGGCACGTAATCAATTAAAGGTTGTCCCATATCTAATGCCGCAATGTGGGTATGAAGTGCTTTGTGTTCAAATATTCTTCGTATATATGTTTGAGTGACCAGTTCCCTTCCCCATTGGCTGGCATTCCCTGATAATTCAAAGAATTTTGAAAATTCATCATCATCATGTGCCATGCCGAAATGTGTGGGTGGTCATGTTACGCCATATTACACGATCGCCAGAGTCGTGGACCAGCTCCGTGATCTTGTCTCGACCATGCCACGTGGTCAAACCATCCAGATATTTACTTCTCTGCTTTCCCATTGTTTTTTTTTTTTTTTTTTTTTTCCACAATCGTGCCTGTTGTAACCAAGTTCTCTAATTGATTTCTTCTCTTAATGTGTCCACAAAAATGTTGCGTGTCTTTGTCTAATTTCTCTAATAAGTTTACGGTTTTCGTCTCTTTCTTGTAGGATGTGCTCATTGGTTTTTCTGTCTGTCCATGGTTTTCTTTGCCTTTTCCCCAGAAACCACATTTCCACTGCCATTATATAGTTTTTTGTTTATTTTTTAAATAATACGAAATTTTACCTGAACGGGTAAACCCATGAGCGGTACTTATCGGGGGAAAGTATCCTAATTCTGCGGGACATTGAACTCTGGTCAAGGTCCTGGCAGGAAAGCGCACTAACAACCATGCTTTAGCAGCTCCTGGAACCTATTTCTGTTGTAAATATCTACGGCAGCCTGACAAGCCTGAGGCTTGCAAATAACGCGATGTGATCATTAAACTTTGGCATTTCAGATCCGATTATTGTCACAGCAGTGGTTTTCTCTCCAGCACCCATGTCCAATCTGGCAAGTACGGTGGCGCTGCACGGGTGGGATCTTTGCACGTTCTAGAGTTTCGCTTTCAACAATATAACACTTTTACGCGTCTTTTTCAAGTGGTATTTACAATTTCTCAAAGAAGCAAACCCCCTGGCCATGCAATATATAGACTTACTCACGGTGTAAATTTAACTTGTTCAAGGATCAACGATCTATAACCTAGAAAAGTTGTCTATTCTATCGCTTGGTCCCAGATGGTTAAGTGCCTCTGTTCCTCTCTACACTTGTCACTAAGTGTGGAGGTGTGGTGAGCCAGAGTTTAAGTTCTAAGGAACACAAGTTTTTCCTTGGTTGTGTTGTGTCTCTCTGTGTGTAATCTTGATGCTGTCTGTTTATTTTGTTCTTCGCCTTCATCTAACTCTATACGTCTATTTTGCCTAGAGGAATACTGTACATCTCATATACAGTATAGCGTAGTCGTTAATGTTTCAATATTGTTTAGTGGTTTATGAGCCTTGCATATTTTCAATGGCAAATATTGTTGCCCGAAAATGTACTAATAAACATATTATATAAATGTAATAAACGTGTTGCGCTACAAAGAAGATTGGATGGTTAAACTTGCTGGTATTTAAGCTTGCGCTGCGCTGGTGGCAAGGAAGTGGATTCAAGCCACACAACGGTCAGTTGGACATAAATGTTGACTTCTAGTCCTTGACTTGGAAACGTAAATTACAAGTACCTGTAATTTCGGAGTGAGTTCGGCTGATGGCGGGGGACAATGGTAACAGGGAAAGCTAACCCACACGCAAACATCAGTCCAGTGCACCCCCTAGTAGTAGTAACTACTAGTACTAGTAGTACGATTTGGACTACGCTTGAGTTCTAAGCCAGCGAACGACTAGCATAACTCAATCTAGCTCTATCCCTGCATTTCTGTTAAGGTGTATGTTCTCATGCGATTTCCAACTTAAAGAAATGCAGCTGAGCACCTAATGCAGTAAGTGTCTATCATTTAATGTAAGAAAGGTAGTATTGAAATGTTATACAGAACCTGTTTTGCTGAATGACAGTGAATCTTGGAATGTAAATGAAAGCTGAAAAAGCTAACCGCCTTACGTTGATTTCCATACAAAGTATGAGTGCCGGTTGCCCAGAAAGCAATGGCAAACTACTGAACGTAAACTTCCCAAGAAATCACAAACAGCCAAAGAATTCTGGGATTCACTACGGCGTCCTGTAAAGGATAAGCAAATAATTACTTGGTTGTAGGTCGAAGTACATTTCTTCGACCGAGCGCTGTCGTAATTTGGAGGCGAATGGTGGGAATAAGGTTGTGGTCATTGTAGTTTTCAATGTTTATATGTCTAGTGTGTCTCTAAGGTCTTCTTCTTTCGTAAGTCTCTTATGTGTGTCGATCAATCTGCATGAATGTATTTCCGATGCTGGATGGATTGAGACGGTGGCATGGAGGAATATCAGCAGCAGAGTTGATCCAGAAAACCAAAGACCGAGATCTATGGAGAGCCATGAACGCCTACGCCAGCCGGCACGGCACTTGATGATGATGATCCCTTGTGCATGTCTGTGTATGCGTGCATGTGTGTGTGCGTGTGTGTGTGAGAGAGTGGTTATTTGTGCTCTCCCTGAAGAAGGTTTTTGTAATTGAAATTTTTATTTTTTTTTACTTTTCTTAAACGTATTTATATAATTTTTTGAACATTTGTATACATGTTTTTGTTCTTATAGTCGTGGAATTTGTGCTACTATTCACTTTGCTCTGGTATCCTGGTAATTTCTAAAATATGCGTTTGCCGTTTCTCCGCATAATCTTAACGTACCTTTCTTTTTTTGTCTCAATTGTGTTTTAAGAACTACCTTCCAGACTGCTGCCAGCTCTTTGATCGTGAGATAAAAGCTGTTGAATGTTGGAGAGGTTAAGCCGAAAAGAATATCAAGACCAGACAGCAGGGACATCGATTTACAACTGACACTTGGCCGACCGCTAAAAGCGCCGTGATTAATGATCAGGCATAACACAACACGTCTGACCCTTTAAAACTATTAAAATGGTGGATAGTGACATATCCGGTCTCCCCTTCCGGCGGATGCTGTCACATTTAGACAACTTGGAACATATACATTGGACTATTTAGCGTACTCGTTATCAGCATCATGTGCCATGCCGAGAAGGGTAGACAAGTATGACTCCTTATCTTATTGCACAACCAGAGTTTAGACTCAGGGCTGTGTTCTTGTTCCAATTCTAACATTTGGTCAGTCCATTCAGATATCCGTCTCTTTATCTTAGTTTAAATTTTAAGCCATCAGGTTTGCCAGTTGCCACTGCCTTAAGTATAGGGTGTATCTTTAATGACTGTGGAGTTTTTGAAAATATTGCCGTTCGAAGTTTTGTATTTACCTTTTATGTTACATGAACTTCACAGATGGTGAATACAAAACTTAGAACGGCAATATTTTCAAACACCCCACAGAGGTGTTTCCAGGGCACCAGGGCCAGGTTCTATACTGGCCAAGATCTACTAACACGTCCTAGTCGTGCGTCCTGGGCAACAGGTCCCTTCGGGGTCCTGGCTAACCTAATAGTAGTAGGATCGCTGATTCTTCCGAAGTCGGAGAGTGTCTGCCTGCACGACGAGGAACCACAAGTCTGCACACCAATAAGCCAGACTTGGGACAACGGATACTCACGCAAATCTCAGTCCGGTATGACATCACATTGATGTTAGACAACAGGATGTCTTCATCCGACATACAGAACTTCACGCTGGAGTTCACATCCAGCGAACACAAGCAAGCAAGCAGGAATCAAGCATTAAAATTATACCCTATAGCAGGTCATTTACAGGGCGTCGTTCTCATCATGGTGCCCCAAAAAATCCCTATCTGTTGCCATTTCTCCCACCTTATGTACCCACATGTCCAAGGTGTCTGCAATAACCCGTGTCCATCTTCTTCGTGCAGCTCCACCTCTTCCTCTTCTCCCAGGAGCGATGCTTTCCATCTCTGTTCTCTCCAAGTCACAATGACGTTTGATAAAGCCAAAGCATTTTAGTTTTTATGACACCTTACTGTTTATGAGTCAATTTTCTTCGAGTTTCAGGTCTTGTAACAGGTTCATGTTTTTATTCTTCCCAATCCACTGTATTCTAAGATATACTCTGTAAGATTCGAAAGCAAAAGCACATTTTTTTTCTTTAGTGATTGTAAAATGGTTCATGACTCGGATATGTTGCCAGTTGCCACTGAGATTTCAAATGTAAATCTTCTCGCAACATTCCCAAAGCATCTTGACTTATGTCATCTCATCTCATCATGTTCCTCTTGTACCTTGCGATGTCGAGGTGAAGTATAAACATCGTGAGAGTGCCCGATTATGGGCTTCATGTATCGATATTCCCATGGACTCTATTATTCCCTGCGAACATCGTTTACGTGGTCGGTCTCTTCCTCTGCTTCCATCTGGTCTGTACATCATTGCTTGCTGTGGTATACTGTTAGTTGGTAACCTACTTGCATGGCCAAACCATTTGACTTGCTGCCGTCCAATAAAATCTAGCGCAGCTATAACCCCCACTTTGGTCCTGATTTCTTCATTTCTGATCTTATCTCTTCTTGATATATTGAGTATTCTTCTCAGGAAACTCATTTCTGTTGTTGTGATTTTAGTTTTCTCTTTTCCTGTCATTGTCCAGTTTGGCATTGGTAACATAGAGTTGATAGGAAGATTTTAGTGGAAAGTGCTTTCTTGGTAGTTATTGATATATGTTTGTTCTTTAGTATTGGTGCCATTTGTCCAATGAGTTGGTTTGTCTTATTGCATCTATTTTCTATCTGGTCTTCTGATTTGCCATCTGATGATATTATACTTTGTAGGTACTTGAAACACTGTACTTATTTCAAGGGATGTTCGTTTAGGTGGATTGTTTTTGTTTTTTCTTCTTTAGTTATAGACATTACCTCTGTTTTACTTGTGCTAATTTTCATGTTATGTTCCCTACATATTCATGTGGTCTTGTAATTCAGCTTTTGATTTTGCTATTAGTGCTTGGTCGTCTGCAAACAGGAGTTCTCTAAAGGTGTAATTAGCAGATGGTTCTTCTTCTGTGTTCTCGTCATGCGGTGTCCTTGCGGTCTCTGTTTGGCTGGTTTCTTTACATATGTTGTCTATATATGTTATGAACAAGAGAGGGGACAGAACACAACCCTGTCGTACTCCGGATCTTATGGTGAAGGGTTCTGAGTGTCCTCCAGTTGCTCTCACTAATGCATTCACTATTGTTATATAAGCTTCTACATAGGTTTGTTAGATGTGTACTCACTCCATATTGTTTAAGGATTTCCCACAGCTTGTTTCTATCTACTCTACCAAATGCCTTTTCTTGCTTGACAAAGGCTAAGTAGAGTGTTTCATTGAATTCGATTCATTTTTCTAAAAGTTATCTAAGAGCAAAAATGGCATCTGTGCATCCTTTGTTTTGTTTTTTTTCTCCTAAATCCAAGTTATGTTTCGCTTAGCTGGGGTTCTATAGTAGTTCGTAATCTTTTCTTAAGAATTTTGCAAAATATTTTCCCAGTATGATTCAAAAGGTAAATGCTCTGTATTGTGTGCAGTCTCTTGTGCTGCCTTTGTTTTTCCGAATCGGATAATTATGGCGTTTCCCCAGTCTTGTGGTGTTTGTTTTTTCTACCCAAACATGGTTGAATAGTTTATGTAGCCAAGCTGTTCCTACTTCTCTTGCTGCTTTAATTAGTTCATTTGGTATTTCATCGTGTCCCTGTGATTTGTTAAATGGGGCTAATCTGACTGCTTCATAATTTCTTCTTTCAGTATGTCTGGTTCTAGTTCTTCGGTGGCATCTGTGTTGGTTTCTCGAATTCCTGTGGCATCTGATGGGATATTGAGAAGTTGTTCGAAGTACTTTTTCCATCTTAATAGGATTTGTTTTTGTTCACTTATTGGTTCTCCATTTTCGCTGTTAATTACTTCAGTTGGGTCAAAGGGTTCTCTTCTGTTTCTCATTGCACTTATCTTTTTGTAGAGGTTTCTAGTTGCCTCCTTGTAGTTTTTATTTAGGGTTTCTCCATACTCTTCCCAGTCTTTTTTGTTTTTCTCTCCTTACTATTCTATTCACATGTCTTTTCGCCATTCTATATTATACGCAATCACGTTCCTGTTTGCTCTTGAACCACTTTTTATATTTTTCCTTTTTGTCTTTTACAGCTTTCTTAACCTCTGCCTTCCACCAACTTGTTATTATCTTTATCCGTGTTTTGCGTTTTTTCGTGGGTTCACGTGTTATTTTTGCAGTATTTAAAATGCTTGAATTGAACATCTCCCATTCTTCTTCCACTATTTTTCTTTCTATAAGTAATTTTACAAAGATTTCAGTTAGTTCTTTCTCATAATTTTCCCTCACTGTCTCGTTTTTGGGGTTTTTTTAAGCTTATTGATTCGCATGGCATGTATTTTCCTGGTCTTTGCTTTCTTCGTTTGATGGTTCTTATTGTTGCAACGACTTCTTAGTGGTCTGTGTGCATCTTGACTGTCTACATTTAATTTCTATGTTTTTGTTTCTCACATACGTGCCAGTGTCAAGTCTTAGCCAGATATGACGGAGCTACTATATAACAGTAGCTGGTACTACCTACTTTCTGTTAGCGCCGAATGTTCAGCGGCGCTAAACAAATCCGACACCCCGGATTGTGCCAACGACTTTGGGCGGAGGAGTACAGTTGTTCGAGCCTTATCTTTTTGCCAGGAACTGCAATCTAAACACTAAATGACAAGGCAAGGCAGACAGGGCCCTAAGCCGTGATGGGCAACTGGTCTAGGATCGAAGCTCCGACAGGCAAACAGTAAGAGCATTTCCTTGCTGATCCGACAGATTCTGCAGTTTATCTTGTTCTAGATTTATTCGTCTTATCTTTCCTCTGGAGTAAACTGGGCAGGCCGAGAGAGGGATCATGCTGCATGAGCAACACATGGTCTCCAAATTCAGCCCAGGCTTTGTGCTATGGAGCGGTGTAGCTGCATCCCTGATCCCTACTAAGGGTTGTAGTTATTGTGTCTTTTTTAAAAACAAAGTGTAACAAACTACCGTCTCCGAATATGGCAAGTGCCGATGCTGTGTCAGTGCCACTGAAATCCTGCGGTGTATTTCATTGTTGAATCGTCATATGCCTTCTGTAGCAAAGTTGTTGTCTATGGGGGTCACTTCTACGAGAATACACAAGTGCTTAATCCAGGACACTTTCAACTGTGACGGCGCAACATGCACAATACGCAAACAAACTTCTGTCGTTACTGTTAGAAGTAAATTAGAAGTTAATTTATAGATTGTTGATGTGCCAAGTACCTTCTTCTCCTCTTCTGTGGGTGCTTTGTCTGGGATAAACATCGAAGATGGCGGTTTTCCAATCCTCTATGTCATCTTACATTTTCATGAAGATGGTGTTGCTACACGAATCTCCCTCTATCTTCCTATATCTTCCACTTCCTCTCTTCCCTTGTGCTTTCCCACATAAAGGTGTCTTCTTTTCCACCTATCCTAATGTTATCCAATACGCAAATAAGACAAGAGACTAAGCAAGACATTGTATCCAATTTTATAAGAAAACGCCGTTGGAACTACATCGGTCATGTACTCAGAATGGACAAGACAAGACTCTCCAACCAAGCCCTCTTGTGGTCACCAGTAGGGAAAAGAAAACGGGGAAGACCAAGAGAGACCCGGCGTAGAACCATCATCAGAGAAGGCTCATTCAACGGCCAAGTGAACATCCAAGATCTACAACAGGTAGCAGCGAACCGCCGGACATGGAGAGCCATGACTTCTGCCCTATGCGCCGCCTTAGGCTCAAGAGGAAAGACTGACTAACTAACTAATGTTAAGCCCCATTAACTGATTCAATGCCGAAGGATAACAGTTGGCCACATGTGACCTCCAATTTGGACAGAAGGACGATATATCGCCATATTAAAATCCTCGTCCTGTTTGTTTTGTTTCGATGCATTTTCCGCAATTTCACTGCTCAGTTAAAGGAAAGTTATATAACAAAACTTGTTCATTTGAGTGTGTACCACGTCTGGTCCAAACCCACTTTTTGTTTGGCGTTTAACCAGTTAATCTTGTAACACCAACAGCTATAATCACATCAGCCTCTGTATTCTTTTCTTCCCAGCATATTCTCAATATTCTTGATTTTACAAAACAAAATTCATGTCTGCAATACCCCCAGTTTCTTCGCTATTTTCTTACCCATTATCCAGTATTCTCAACATATGGAAGAAGATCACATACGACTATTGAAAGAAAGACAGATTATTGTCTTACAAAACTATACTTTCCAAAACAAAACACTGAATTTAAGAATCGACATCATTGCCCTCAGGACATTTTTACACAAGCGCTGCCCCCCCCCCCTCTTCAAAGGTCACCGAAGAGTTTCCATCCTGATGATGCCAATAGTAATCTGATTAAACGTCTCACTCTTCAAAACCCACGGAAGAGTTCCATGCTAATGATTCCAAGAGTAATTTGAATAAACGTCCCACTCTTCAAAAGCCACCGAAGAGTTTCCATGCTGATGGTTCCAATAGTTTAAAAGTCCGCCTTTCCTTTCTTTTATACTTCGAGTATCGACCAAATAGGAACACCCCGTCTGTTCAGCCTCACTCTTTGCCCATTCTAGGGAGCTTTTACCAAATAACCTTTGTCATAAAGTAGCCAGCCCTCCGTCCAGAGTTGCAGCAGCCAATCTATCAACCTGTTCATTGTCCCGTATTTAGCACTCCCTGGGCAGATAATGCATTACATGATCGCAAATATTAGTCCCGTCGTGCGATTCTATCAACTCCAGTCGTAACATGCCAGTTCCCATGCTCCGTAGCACATCTGTGAATCCATTACAAACATTTGATGGCTGGCTGTACCCATCAACTATTCGAAGGCTGTCGATGCAGGCTCAACTTCCATTTTCATTCTACATACTGTAGTACAGTGGTTCTCAACCTTTTTTGGCCCGTTCCCCCCTTCACCATATTTTAGGACGTCATTCCCCCCCCCCTCACCATATTTTTAGAACATCATTCCCCCCTTTCGTATTTCCTCCCTAAAAATTCCCCCCTGCCCCTACACAGTATACGTAATAATTGGAGCTAAATTTAATAGCACATACTAAAACAAGTCTAGACATCTACATAAAACGTGATTTGCGGATCTACTTAAGTTATAAAATGAATTTCAGAAGGGTGATACGTACAGAACCGTAAAGTATGAAGGGAAAACCAATATCAAGTAATCGGTTCTTGTATTAACGCGATCTTGAAATAATCTTCATTTCCCCCCCCCCCACCCCCCCTGGAAACCCCAAAATTCCCCCCTGGGGGGGAATTCCCCACCGGTTGAGAACCACTGCTTTAGTAGCATATGCCAAACTCCTATTGTTTTTCCTCTTCTATAGCCACAGATGAAGGTTTCAAGCTCAGTGCACACACTTCGTAGCGCCCGCGATTTTCCAGCACAGAATTCTAACATTCTAACTGGAGCCGTCATTTCTAGAAAGTGTTTTAAACAACCTTGTGTATAATAACAGCTATGTGTTATTCTGATCAAGAAAGCATTCTCGACACGTTCCAAACAATCAAGAACATCTGACAGGAATTTAAATATTTATTGTCAGCTACACCCTAAGAAACAAACAAGTCGTCTTCCTAGAGAGTCACGACCAACGAGGATAATTGAATATATTCATTATTTACCGTCTGGATACTGGCCACTGAGACGATCTACTAGCCACGAGTTTCACGGTGTCCAGTAAATATGATGTCTACAAAGCTGATGCTACGCGTTCGTCCACTCATATACTCTGGAACTACTTATTCGCCCCTTCATTTGATGATGTTTACAGTCGGCCCTGTTTGATGTCTTCAATCGCGGGCAGGCGAAATGTCTGAAAGTAAAGCGAATTTATTTAAAGTCTCTGTCAGCTCTTGGGGCTAACTTTGTCATATGACCATACAGACATGTATGCCTACATACTTGTCTTCCCAGCCTACGTACCTACTTGTTTACTGTCTGCTTACATACCTATTTATTTAGCTATTGACCTACTACCAATCTCCATATCTAAATACAGGGTGTATTTTTAATGACTGTGGGGTATTTGAAAATATTGCCGCTCCAAATTTTGTATTTACCTTATATGTTGCACGAAATAAGAAGAGGGTAAATACAAACCTTGGAACGGTGATATTTTCAAAAACCCCACAGTCATTAACACTACATCCTATAAATACGTACGTGTTAGTACGAGCTTTCGTGCGTGTCTGTGTTTGTGTCTATGTGTGTGTCTATGTGTGTGTGTCTATGAATGTGTCTATACATGTGTTTGTGTCTATGTGTGTGTGTATGTGTGTGTCTATGTATATGTCCGTGTGTGTGTGTGTGTCTATGTATGTGTCTATGTATGAGTAAATAAAGTTCAATCAATCAATCTATTTATGTCTGTGTGTGTGTCAATGTATGTGTCTATGTATGTATCTATGTGTGCGTCTATGTATGTGTTTGTGTCTATTATGTGTCTATGTGTGTGTCTATGTGTGTGTATGTTTGTGTCTATGTGTGTGTCTAGGTATATGTGTGTGTCTATGTGTGTGTCTATGTATGTGTGTATATATATATGTGTGTCTATGAATGTGTCTATGTATGTGTAAATAAGTTAAATAAATCAATCAATATATGTATGTGTCTATGCATGTGTCTATGTATGTGTCTATGTGTATGTATGTATGTGTCTATGTATGTGTCTATGTGTGTCTATGAATGTGTCTTTGCATGTGTTTGTGTCTATGTGTGTGTCTATGTGTGTGTCTATGTATGTGTCTATGTGTGTGTCTATGTATGTGTCCATGTGTGTGTCTATGTATGTGTCTATGTATGAGTAAATAAAGTTCAATCAATCTATCTATTTATATGTCTGTGTATGTGTCAATGTATGTGTCTATGTATGTATCTATGTGTGCGTCTATATATGTGTTTGTGTCTATTATGTGTCTATGTGTGTCTCTATGTGTGTGTGTGTATGTTTGTGTCTATGTGTGTGTCTAGGTATATGTGTGTGTCTATGTGTGTGTCTATGTATGTGTATATATATGTCTATAAATGTGTCTATGTATGTGTAAATAAGTTAAATAAATCAATCAATCTATGTATGTGTCTATGTATGTGTCTATGTGTGTGTGTCTATGTATGTGTCTATATTTGTGTCTATGTGTGTGTCTATGAATGTGTCTTTGCATGTGTTTGTGTCTGTGTGTGTGTATATGTGTGTGTCTATGCATGTGTCTATGTATGTGTTTATGTGTGTGTCTATGTATGTGTCTATATTTGTGTCTATGTGTGTGTCTATGAATGTGTCTTTGCATGTGTTTGTGTCTATGTGTGTGTCTATGTATGTGTCTATGTGTGTGTCTATGTATGTGTCTATGTATGTGTCTATGTGTGTGTCTATGTGTGTGTCTATTAATGTGCCTATGCATGTGTCTATATAAGTGTCTATGTATGAGTAAATAAAGTTCAATCAATCAATCTATTTATATGTCTATGTATGTGTCAATGTATGTGTCTATGTATGTGTCTATGTGTGTATCTATGTATGTGTTTGTGTCTATGTATATGTCTATGTGTGTGTCTATGTTTGTGTTTATGTGTGTGTCTAGGTATATGTGTGTGTCTATGTGTGTGTCTATGTATGTGTACATGTATGTGTCCATATATGTGTCTTTGTATGTGTAAATACGTTAAATCAGTCTATGTCTATGTATGTGTCTATGTATGCGTCTAGGCATGTGTCTATGTATGTG
Source organism: Cepaea hortensis (assembly GCA_963921405.1). Lineage (NCBI taxonomy): Eukaryota > Metazoa > Mollusca > Gastropoda > Stylommatophora > Helicidae > Cepaea > Cepaea hortensis. Next base: position 30,666,729 of record OY992880.1, read on the forward strand.
TCTATGTATGTGCCGATGTATGTGTCTATGTATGTGTCAATGTATGTGTCTATGTATGTGTCTATGTATGTGTCAATGTATGTGTCTATGTATGTGTCTATGTATGTGTCAATGTATGTGTCTATGTATGTGTCAATGTATGTGTCGATGTATGTGTCGATGTATGTGTCTATGTATGTGTCGATGTATGTGTCTATGTATGTGTCGATGTATGTGTCTATGTATGTGTCTGTGTGTGTCAATGTATGTGTCTATGTATGCGTCTATGTATGCGTCTATGTATGTGTCTATGTTTGTCTATGTATGCGTCTATGTATGTGTCTATTCATGTATCTGTGTGTGTCTGCGTTAGTAGATAGTTGGTTGGTAGGTCAGTCGTTCGGTGGGTCTGTCTGTCTGTGTGTATGTATGATGTGTGTGAGTTTGTGTGTCTGTGTGTTTGTGTGTGCATGTATAATATATGTGCGCGTGTTTGTGTGTGTGTGTTGTGTGGCAAGTTCTGTCTGCTTTTGTACGTGAATTAGCCAGCATACAATTATACGATCCAAGAAATCACACAAACATAGCCGGCCAGTGACGAGCCATGCACTAATCCATCTATCCACCCATCTATCTCGGTAGTCCAGTGACGAGCCATGCACTAATCTATCTATCCACCCATCTATCTCGGTGGCCCAGTGACGAGCCATGCACTAATCTATCTATACACCCAACTATCTCGGTAGCCCAGTGACGAGCCATGCACTAATCTATCGATCCACCCATCTATCTCGCTGGCCCAGTGACGAACCTTGCACTAATCTATCTATCCACCCATCTATCTCGGTAGCCCAGTGACGCGCCATGCACTAATCTATCTATCTATCTATCCACCCATGTGTCTCGGTAGCCAACAATGACGAGCCATGGACTAATCTATCTATACACCCAACTATCTCGGTAGCCAACAATGACGAGCCATGGACTAATCTATCTATACACCCAACTATCTCGGTAGCCAACAATGACGAGCCATGGACTAATCTATCTATACACCCAACTATCTCGGTAGCCCAGTGACGAGCCATGCACTAATCTATCTATCCGCCCATCTATCTCGGTGGCCCAGTAGCTAGTACGCGTTCCTGTCAGGCTGGTGGTCATGGGTTTGAATTCGCTTCGGCCTTCGAGACGGAATTAGTTGTAATTGAACTTACCTCTTCCCCCCCCCCCCACCCCCTCTCGCCCTGATTACGTCACCCCACGAGCGCTGATTGTTTTATAAAAGTATGGGTGGGGGGATTTTCAATGCGCTCAGGGAGTGTAAAGAGGGTCCTTTACTTTCCTTACTACTATACCCCGCCCCAATCCTGTAATGGACAACTGCTGTGAACTGTTGGGATTGAAAGAGTTAACGTGTGCACTCTACAACAATTCCCATATATTGTTTGATTTGTTTTGTTTTTGTTTTTAAATCAAATGAAACCCTTAAAAGTGTGTTAGAAATTACAATAACCACGCCATTGTCTTGCAGCCTGTTAATACTGTTGTTAAGGATGTCAAGAGTATTAAGCACGTGACATCACGGTGCAGTCGAACACGATGGCGTCATTAGGACAGTTTCAACAAGACCACCCAACTTTTGACATGCACCAAAGAGGAGCAATGTTCTGTTATCCGTTTTTTTTTTTTTTTTATCATTGAAGGGGTGAAACCTATAGAAATGCATTTGCGAACGAAGGCCCAGCATGGTGAGGCATGCCAGTCAGTGCAGCAGGTGCAAAGTGGAGTGGAAATTTTCAAAACGTCGTGACTTCGGGCAGGTATACCGAGTAGTGATCCGGAGTGGTTACACACGCCACCATGAGAATTTCTTTCTACAGGAATCCAAGCACTTTATCGGCGCTGAAGAACTTGCATTGGACATATGTTGGCTACATCGAAAAATGTTACATTTGTTCTTCACTTTTCAGAATATATTCACACCAAATAAAAATTAGGGTTTTCATTTGAAGCCTTCTCTCGTATTAATAGAAAGGCGGCGAGGAAAAGAGTTGGCAACCCCCACCTCATATACCGGAACTTGAAATATATGAAGGCTTAACACTTCACATCCCCAGGGTTATATTCTGATATGGGATTGACTTAAACTTAGTTTAGTTTAGTTTTAGTTTAGTCGTTGGATCAACATCACGGCACACGGTTTAACCCATAAGTGCTCCGTTTCCTCCTAACTCAAACATGAGTCTGGAGAAACTCAGCTCAGTGCACGAATTCAGTTGCATCGGCGAGGATCCTGAAATACTTGGGTAGATTTTTAACTCGAAATTTTGCCCGGGCAGCGCCGTTAGGCTACTCTTTTTCGATTTCCAACTGCCAAGGGATTTTTTACGTGCGCAACAATACACACGGGCGTCCGATCTCACTACCCAGAGACCAGGGGAAATTTTATTACTGGAAGTCCAGGTGGATTTTTTTTAAAATAAATTCCGGTCCTCATCGGGGCCTGAACCCGGGACCTCAAGCACTCGAGGCGGACACCCATACCTCGAGACCACTCAGCCCCTTGACTTAAACTTAACCTTAAGGATGCGCAAGGTGTCCTTGTCGACGAAGTCAAAGTGTGCCATTCAATACCCAGAGATCAGGGGAAATGTGACACTATTGGGATTTTCCTAAAATTGTTCTACAATTGAACGTGATACCGGTGCTTGCCTCACTAGACGCGGACATCAAGCCTTCAAGCCACATCGACCCTTTACCACACAGCAGACATACCCGTTCTAAGCGCACTTTTCCCTGACCCTTCCTGCCGCAGGAGTAAACATCCTGATTTATGGCTGCGTTTCACCATTTTGATTCGGCTGCTGGTCTAATGGTGTTTATCAGACAATATCAAATACAAGAGAACAGCAAACCGAAAGCTATCTCTCCACTTGGGAATACAACTCATTTCAAATTCTTGTTATACTTCATACAGCCACGTCAAAACCGTATCTCCCTGTAGTAATTGAGAAATATTATTTATCAAAAAGGCTGGGGTAGTATCGATGAAGACAATCTTATAGCAGATATCATGGCAATGGTGTTAAGTACTAATAGGGAAAGAGCTTGCAAAGTTATATCCCTAATGTGTTTTCGGTCTACGATTACCAGATAACAAGCTCCATTTTTTTTTCGCCCTCGCTAGCCAAAGACGGGGGAACAGATAGACATATTACAATAAGAATACGAAAAGGCAAAATGAGCTTTCATATCACTAGGACGTGTGGAAGTCAAAGGGTTTTTAACTTAGTACCAAAATTTGAATGTTTAACTCTATTGTTAAATCGGTGATAATAAATCACCGATAAGATATCACACCGCCCCTATGCTAACAGTGTCAAACTTGGACATTATACAAATTACAAATACGCAATATCATCA
>OY992880.1:30675133-30737633 GCA_963921405.1 Cepaea hortensis
TTAGTGAAGGTTTTATAATCTAACGTCCACTCCGCTGTTGTTATTGTCGTCTTGTAAAGCTAATATGTTTCACATCTGCATTTCGACGTTCGTTACTTTTTCATTACGTTAAGCGACACTTCATTTACACTGACCCCTAAAAACAAATAACTTTGCTTCAATTATACTTGCCCGATCATTTATACAGAATGAAAGACAACTAACCAGTCACAAATACAAAACTTAATGGGCTAAGAAACTGAACCTCTAGAATGGCCCAGGGTATCATGAAGAGGTCTCTTAGAGACAGCAAGCGGGTTGGAAACGGATTACAAAGGGAAATAATGCTTGAAGGGAGATGAGGTTATCCTAGATTACCTTTTCTTTGTATCGTTGGCGAAGCTCAGTGACGGACAGGGGTTAAGGACAAGAGCAAAACTCTTGGTGTGACGTCTTGACTCCTTGACGGCTGGTACTGGCGCATCTCTCCCGGTCAATAAGTCCTTAACTATTTCTTTAGCGCGCTAGGGTTGAGTTGAGTCTCGAATCGATATCACAGCACTCAGGATATTCCCATGCGTGCTTCGTCCTCATCTTCAGCAGCCAGTGAAGAGTCCCAATACTACTAGCAGTCTGATTATGTGTCGTCTTGCCTTTCCCTCAAGTCCTGTGTGTCGGCCATTTCCTCTGGTCACTCCCTCCATCATCATTCTCTCCAGTCCGTCATTATCAATGTTCTCCTCTGCACGATCACATTTTAACCACGTCGGCCATATCATGCACCATACCCCACCGAGCTGTGCAGACTCAGCCAATCTGTCTGCCTGCTCGTTTCCCAACAAGTTAGAGTAGAAATACAGTGGTGGAACGGCTCTGGTTAAATCAAACAACATGTAATTAATAAACAATTTTACAAATTAACAGAAATTAAATATAAATATTGAGCACAACCCACTACTGGCAACGCCGATCGCATTCTGGTATGAACCAAAGGCCTATCCACGTCAATATGAGTAAACAATTTTTACAATGTATATTACAATATAATTATGACAGTTATGTAATTAACTTTACAATACCCCTAAAATACACTTCACAATAATTATGCTTACATGTATTAAAAACTAGTGATACAAGACTTCACATCACTCTTGGTGTGAGCCGAGAGGGTTGTAATGAAGACTGAGAAAATCAAGCTACTGCGACAATGTATGCAGGCTTAGAATTTCTTTCAAGTGACCTCTGGCAGGTAAAATCCTTTTCCTTTGCCTTAGCAGGAACTTGAACCTGTGCCTAATGATGTGTATCATAACCCCATGGCCACTCTCTCCTTCATATGTATTAGAGAACTTCCCAAAGTTTTAAAGATAGTATGAAAAAGAGATATTTATATGAAACAAGTGCCCACCTATGTCATGCTCTTTCAACACGAGATCTATGTCAGGGAGATAGCTGATCACCAACTGTCGCAACACTCTCTGGTCAGCCTGTGTAAGAAACGTGTCAAAAATGTAGCTAAAACAATACGCAACTCAATACATTACAAATTAATTTTACACTTCATTATTTTAAAACTTCAATGTTAAAAAGTGCATTTCATACAGGAAACACAATTTCAGGCATAGGCTTAATCCAAATGTGGTTGGATATGGTATTATGCTATTTCTTATTTTCAAATGACACAAACTGATCATGTGGCAAGCATCACACAGGCAGTCTGTAATTTTCACAGAAAAAATCCTGCTCCCATTGGGAATTGAACCCCAGAGCCTTCTTCAAGTCACACAAGTGTGAAGAACTGAAACTGAGAGTTCTACTATGACAACACGGCTAAGTCTACAAAAAAAGCCGTGTGGTCATAAAAAGGTGGACTTGAACCAACACGATTGGACCAGCAGGTGCGTGCACCTGTCATTATTATGTAGGAGGCCAAAGAAGAATAGCCAGTGAACACAGAACTGGTGTCATTAGCCACCACATGCTAACAGAGATACTGAGGAGGGGACCTGAGCAGTTATGGACTGAATGGTTTGATGTGCAGTGAGGATATTCTGTCAATTAACTAACCAACTAGCCAATGTTTTTATTTGTGTTTTGTTTCTTGTTTGTTTTTGATGCTGGCTCGCTTTGAACTCAAGCGCAGTCCATACGCACTACTTCTAGTAGCATTGGACTGAACTGTATTAAAGGACCTGTTATACGGACCCTTCTACATACCTTCAGACATGTTGGGTATATGGTGCTGGCTCCATGTTTGTGTAGACCAACTAGCACTCAGTGGCTGATGTGGTCAATATCTCATTGACTGCCTTTACTTCCCAGAATATTTCCTGTGCCCATTTTAGGATGTTTGACCTGGGAGCCAAGGTCAATTTAAACAAATCAAGCTCATTGAGGATGTGAACATACTTGCTGGCATGCCAGTATTCTCGCGATTGTGCTCCCGTACATCCCACAATGCTTAACCCTACCAGACCGCTGTACCAATTTTTCGGTAATTTCCTAATCTGCCGCTATACCGCTGAACCTAATTTTCGGTATTTTGCCTAGTAAGTGAAAAAAAATGCGTCACAAACTAAAAATAACCAACCAGTCGTGGTCAAACCTCATGGTTAGCCATTGCAAATGTCTTCCCCCATAGGTTTGAATTGACTTTGTGTGGTTTAACGCGAAAAAAATTCTGAAAATTCACAATGAAACGAACAGCTGATGAACCAAGCACTTCAACAAGAAAGTGAAGTAGGTCTAGGCTTTTCACAGTCCAACAGGTGATCGATACTTTGGTTTATTCAGACTGGATTGGCACACACAGGTGGAATATTGACGCTAGATGAAAGGCTGACCTATTTTCTACAGTGTCTCCAAGTTACATCTTATTCTAACCGCTTGTTTGCATGTAACTAACATTTTTATATATCATGTTGGTTTTTTTCTATTTAATGCTCAGGAGCCCAGGTAATAGGGACAGTTAGGTTCAGGGCCTCAGGTCTGGTAGGGTTAAGTTCTGTGAAACTTCCACCTGTACAATCTCCACATTGCCTGTTCACATCTTTCCATGAAATGTCATACAGTGTCATGTACCAACATTAAACTTTCACCAGTTCCTAGAAATCAACAAGTAAAGTCACTGGCCGTTCTGAACTACCTTAAACAGAAGCTGTATTGGATGACAGATGGTCATAACATTGTGTCAATTCTTTGAATACAACAGATACCACTACATAATAGTGATCAGAAGAAGAAGATGATGATGATGGGAGAAAAACAGAAAGAAACATGACTCCATTCTAACCTGTATCCCAATCAGTGTGCTGGAGTAGTATGAAGCTGGAAGCAGATCCTCAATAATGGCGCACATCATCCAGAAAGTATCTTCTTCTTCCATGAAAAGCAATAATGAGGCTGCAATCTGCAATAATTAAGTATACAATCAGATAAGGACTAAATAATAACCTGTGTGTTTCCAGGGCCCTTAGATGGAAAAAAAAGAAAAGTAACAGTGCAACCTATGTGCATGTTTAAAGAGGCAACTAAGAAAGGTTGTGTGGGGCTGGCTACCCCGTCCAACTTCAGCTGCAAAATTCAACCAACCATGAACTGGTCTACAGGGAATGACAGAAAAATAATCCATTCAAGCAAGAGGATAGAAGGCTTTTTCTGGAAGAAATAAGAATTGATGCAGAGAAAGCCATAAGGATTCTAGATTGCCAACTTACCCCCTTTCAAACAGGCAAATTGGCATCTGGATGGTGAAACTATGTATGGGTTGGGAAAGACAGCACGAGTGATAGGAAGTAAAGGACCCTGTATACACCTTAGGTACACTGAGCATTTGGAGCTAGACCCATGTTTTTTTTAGAGCAATTGGCTCTATGTGAGTGATGTGGTCACAAGTGGTAGGGGGAATAAAAATGGTATCGATTAGCATATTAAGCGAAATAAGATGGAAGGCAGCAGATAAGAAGCTTCTAAACACAGGTGAAACAGTGCTGTTCTCAAGTCATACAGAGGTAAATTCTCTCGCCCCAATGGGGGAAGGAGTGGTCTTTGTGCTATCTAAACTGATAGCGGAAGCATTAACCCTTTGAACCCGATGCGTCGGTATGTCTTTTCAGGTTGAAATATTGAAATATTATTATTATGCCAAAAAAATGGGTAATTACCCGGGAACCCCAGGGTACAGGATATTTACACTTGGGTACTGACAGGGTTCAAAGTGTTAATAGAGTGGAAAGCGGTGAATTCTAGAATAATACAGCAACACTTTGAACCACAAAAGAGAAAGTAAACATGAATGTGCTCCAATCTAAATACAGCAACTGTAACAGAATACATTAATCTTTGATCATATTTTATTGAGTCTGTAAACATAACATCATCACCACGTGCCATGCCCATAGGCATGCACATGATTACAGAATCTTGGATCAGATCTGAGTTCTTGTGATTATATCATACAGCAAAGCCATCCAGGTATTTGTCTTCCCCTTGCTCTTGTCCTGTTAGTTTTTCCAGCAGTGACTAAGTTTTCACGTTGATGTCTACTCATAATGTACCCGCAGGTCAGCATGGTTGAATGGGTAAGGACGCTTGTTCTTAAATATCCATTTTGCTGATGCCGAGGTTAGGGGTTCAACTCCGAATCCGGACAGCTGGACTAAAATGTTGACTTGTCGTCCTTGACTTGGGAACGTAAATTCCAAGTACCTCTGAAGTCAGAGTGGGTTCGCCTGTTTGGCGAGGGACACTGTTAATAGGGAAAGCTAATCTACATGCAAAATTCAGTCTATCACTACTATAAATAGTATGCATGGACTACGCTTGAATTCAAAGTGAGCAAGCACAAACATTTTTTTTTTAAATGTGCCCACAAATTTTGACTGTCTACATCAGATTTCTTTAATAAATTTAGATTTTTATATAAATATATGTAAATACATGGCTTAAAACATTAATCTGCCTGTCACTTAAATACCTTATCCTACAGTCACATGAGATAATCATATCTGGATGCACCCATGGATGGCTAATAAGACCATTATCAAAGTACAAGAGGCCACTTCACAAAGACATTTGATTATCCACACCAGGACAAGAAAACGTATCATTTGTTTGGTTATACATGAGGTAACACGATCTAGAAGATTGTACAATGACCAGACAGAGTCAGAGTGCTACAGACAAGGGTTGACAGAGGGGAAAAGACACTGGATGGGTTGATTCAGTGGCACAAAAGATGGTCTATCTTATCAAGAACACAGAGGAGAGATGTTTGAAGAGGAACATGATCACCTGCTTCGTTCAGCAAGGAACACAATGATTCAATTCATAAAATGCAACAACAAAAAAGATATTGTAACCCCCTACACCAGGCAGTTGGACTAAAATGTTGATTTCTCAACCTTGTCTTGGGAACGTAAATTACCTCTTAAGTCTGGGTGGGTTCACCTGATGGCAAGGGATACTAGTAATAGAGGAAACTAATCAACATGCAATAATCAGTCAAGCGCACTAGAAGTGGTAGCACATGTATGGGCTACACTTGAGTTCACAGCTAGCAAACACACAATAAAAACAACAAAACAAACAAGATATTGTAGTCTTGGTGACATGGAGATAAAATGTGTTAATTGCTTTAAATGAGAACAACTTACGACCCCTGTGCCTTGGCAGTAGCCTATGTCTGGGTACAGCCAAGCCAATCCTCTGAGTATCCTTCTCAATCGTGGGATCCCTGTGCTGTTGATGTTACAGAAGCATGCATTGCTGGGCATGGTGCGAAGAAGATCCTAGCCAGATGAAAACAAGATGTAGCAAAAACTGCATGAAAAATAACAAAATGAAATAAAGTATGGTCAAAGAACGATAAGTTAAAAGCAAAAGTGCATGTTTTGAGGTGTACTGCGCCTAAGTTGCTGGCCTTATATTTGTATAGACCAATCAGCACTTGATGGGTCATGTGACAAATTGCATGCCCATCACTTTTACTTCCTGGAACATTCCCTGGAACCAATTTCAAATTATGTTGGCCTGGGAGCCCAGATAAATTTTAAAAATCCACCACGATGGGGATTTGAATACATGGCCACTGGGCTGACAGACTATCATGCTAGTCACCGCGTTACTGCAGCTCCCTAAGTATGGTACAGTATCTCATAACAATTGTATTTGTTCTATATGTTTGTATGGGTAGGGGATTGTGTTGGGTGGATTGGGGATGCAAGGGCGGGTGGGGAGAAGTGTATGGTGTGTGGGTTTGAGATATGTGTGCGGTGTGTTGATGGGGGATGTGTGAATGATGTGTGGGTGGAGGGTATGTTTGTGGTGGTATGGGTGGAGGATAGTGTGTGGTGTGGGGGATGTGCGTGATGGGTGCGGGAAATGTGCGTATGGGTGGGGTATATGTGTGGGTGAGTAGGGGATTGTGGTGGTTGGGGGGAAGTATGTGGGGGAGTGTGGATGGGAGATGTGTGTGTGTCTGGATGGGGAATGTGTGGGTGGGTGTGTGTGAATGGCTTAGGGATGTGTAGGTGGGTAAGGGAGTTGTATGTGTCGGGGTGGGATGTGTGAGTGGGTGGAGGATGTGTGTGGGGGTAGGGGTATTGTGATCGAGAGATGTTTGGTTGGAGGTGGGTGGGTGGGGGTGTGTGGGTGCGTAGTGGAGGATGTATGCGTGAGTGAGTGTGTGTTGGTGGACGGGTAGGGAATGCGTGTGTGGGTGGTGAGAGGTGTGTGGTGTGTTGGTTGGGGATATTGTGTGTTTGAGGTTTGTGTGGGTGGGTGGGGGATTTTTGTGGTGTGTGAGTGGGGGTATGTGGAGTGGATGGGTAAGGGTATCTGTGTGGGTGTGGGTGGGAATATTGTGTGGTATCTGGGTGGGGGATATGTGTGTGGTGTGTAAGTGGGGATGTGTTGGTGAGGTTATGTGTGTGTGTGGTGCGTGGGTTGGGAATAGTGCGTGGTAGGGGGTGTATGTGATGTGCGGGTGGAGGATTGTGTGGTGGGGGATTAGGTTAAGGCATGTGTGGGTGGGTGGAAGTTGTATGTGTGGGTGGTGGGGTGTGTGTGAGTGGATTGGGGATGTATGGGTGGTTAGGGAGATGTGGGTGGGTGGGGGGGGGGGTAGGGACATGTCAGTTGGTGGGGATGTGTGTGTATGGTTTTGGGATGTGGATGTGCGATGTGTGGGTTGGTGGGGGATTGTGTGCATGGGTGGGGAATATGTTGTCGATGGAGATGTGGCTGGGGGATGGGTGGTTTGAGGTGTGGGTGGGGAGAGGATGTGTGGGGTAGGATGTGTATGTGGATGGGCGTGGAATGTGTGGGTTGGTGGGGGAATGTTTGTGGGTGGCGAGTGTATTTTGGTTGCGGGATCAGGTGAGGGTAGTGTGTGTGGGTGGGGGATGTGCGGGAGGGGGATGGATAGGTTGGTGGGATATATATGTGTCCCTTGGTGTGCGCGTGTGTCGGTAGGTGGGGGTGTGTATGTGTCCCTTGGTTTGCGTGTGTGTGGGTAGGTGGGGGTGTTGTGTGGGTGGGGTGATGTATGGATAGGTGGCAGATGGGCTTCATAACATGGTTATTAGCCTTGTTTATGTTTACAACATTCATTTCACAATGTTTATTTTTCTTCCTATGTAAATGTATAATGCTCTTGATGAACGAAAGACGAGTGATTGGAAGGGCCGAATGTAAGACGGGCCTGCGCGCCCAATTTGTGACCCTAATAAAGTTGATTTGATTTGATTTGATTTGATTTGATATGTGTGACATAATTATGACTCATAGCAATTCGACCTCTTCTATCTGCCTGTATATGTCTTATTATAATGCATGTGATTTAAACTTTTTGTTTAATTGTACATGTCATATTATCACTTGTAACAACTGTACCATTTCAGTTTGTATATATATTTTGTTACATCTTGTTTTCCGTATATATTAAATATTATATTTCTACTTTTTTTTCTACCCATCTGTATGCCATTTAATGTTATAATTCTATCGTTTAAATGTGTTTGTATGTATCATAGGCAATGAATGAATCACCAAAAAATGAAAAGTAGATTTTGAGCTTTATTAAAACACGATTACAACAAAATGGACGTTGGGGCTAAAGCCTTCGTCAGCAAAATACAAACATAAACTGACACACAACTACACGGAAAACACTACATTAAAATATTAAAGTTAATTATTTGTATCCTTGTTTGGCTGAATGCGTCTTGAGCCACTATCAGTGGATGGAATTAACCAGATGTATGATATATGTATCATATAACATCACAATTTTATGTGTTTGTATATATCATCAAAATTGTTCTTTCCTACGTGTTTGTGTATATCATATATTATCAAAATTTTACTTTTCTGTGTTTGTCTGTATCATTCATCATCAAAATTTACTTGTCTATGTGTTTGTGTGTATCATTTAACATCAAACTTTTACTTTTCTATGTGTTTGTTTATATCATTTAACATCAAACTTTTACTTTTATATGTGTGTATCATGTACTGTTACAGTTCTACCATTCCTTTGTGTTTATATGTATCATATTTTATAATAACTCTACCTTTTCTATCTGTTTTGAGGTCATCAAGTGGTCACTACTGCTGGCTTTGACAACATCTTTGTATGACAGATCTGACTTATTCTTCTTATCCAAAGCTCCAGACAGCCGCAGCCACATTTGACTTCTTAGCGAGTGAGGTATACCATGTCTGACCATACCTCGTAACTTCTCAGATCTCGGGAGTCTTGCTTCTACCTAATTTGATGGCATGTAATAAAAACAACAAAGTGAATAACCAAAAGTATTCTAACTTAATTAACTCGCACGGAAAAACACATATTGTAGAAACTACATAAGAACTACAATTTAGCTTTTCTTTCTAATCTACTAATAGCTTTGTGAGACACCTGGAGGCCTCCGGAGAGGAATTTATTGAGGCGACAACGGTGAATGGATCGGGAATGGAAATCCACCTAGACTGAATTTTAGGATCCAAGAAATTGAGCTGAAGAATGGATAGGAAGGCTTCAAGGGCGACGAGCTGGTTTGGGAGCTCAGGGGTGGATGTATTTGAGTAGGTGCCGATCCTGTGGTTAGGGATCAGCCTGCTTTTCTGCCAGAGTTTTAATCCTGTTACCGGTGGCGCAAATAAACGTCTGGAAAATCATTCGCTTCACTTGAGTATGCTGTTCTGAATCGTTCTGTTATCAAGTTCCGATTTTTCGATGATGCTTTTTGTGTTTGCTCCAGTTGCGTTTAGCGGACAGGCACATTGAGACAATAATCTAGCGAATATTCTAACAATGCCTTATGTCTACTTACATTCGCTTCTGCCATCCAGTTGATTTTCTGGTTGTCCTTCTGGGTTTCATTTGTCTCTGCCCAATCAAACGCTTGTCGTGGATCCCACTTTACTTTTTCGTGTTTGACATTATTCTCCTGTGTGATCCCGATCGACCTTAGTCTCCTGTGTGATTAATATCGCAGTGTCTCTGGCTAGTGGTTGTCCTATCTGACGTTAGCCATCATCTGCAACTAATGAGCGGTTTCCTTAGCCAACAGTCCTTCTCAAATGGCTTGCACGCCATTTTGTGATCCTCGGAATTTGCGTTCCACTCCATCAGGTTTATCTACCTGGAATAAATGGTTCACAGATCCTTGACCACCTGCTTTTCTTCGGCGGTCCAGACGAAACTGTGATATGTGCATCTTTTCCGTCTTTAATACTGCCTTTCCATCTTCCTGGACACTAAACAGCCTGGGATATGGACATCACCATCGCCGAAGTTCCGAACCTATACCTCCTGGGCTGGGCGGTCGCCCAGCCCTCGGCCCACTCGGCCCTGTTGCTAAACCGTACGCTTGCTCGTTCCACCCTGTCTAAACTGACTGGATCCAAAGTATATATCACCTCTTGGGGTGGCGCCTTTCTTGAATCACGTGACGTCGCTGTCCCTTGTCATGAAGAACTACCCAATCGGAATTTAGCTGTGCCGCATAATTAATTCTCCTTAATCCGTTTTATTCTAGATCCCTTGACACCACTAGGTTATAGTTTGAGGTTAAGGACCTATTCTTGCCGCCTTTGCCTGTTTTGGGTCTTTGGGCGTGTCCGTTCTCATATATCTAGCCCCATCCGTTGAATTTCTTACCCATTTGACAGTTCCTATGGTAAGTTTGGCTTCATGTTTCCTGAATTTCTTATTTCACTAACAACGAAAGGTAAACTGATGGTTAGCGGGCCGTGTCCCAGTCAGTGCCCGGCCACTCACTAACTTTGAACTTATACTGGTCGGTGAACATTCTGTTTCAAAACTATTCCAGTCAATGTCCTTAGGCGGTTTGTGAAAGCCATTTCCCCAAACCGTCTCACTACAAAAGCAACTGTTTCGGGACATTTGTTTGCTGCTACAAAATCAGCTGTTTCGGGACTTTTGCTAGCTGCTACAAAATCAGCTATTTCGTGACTCTTGCTAGCTGCTACAAAATCAGCTGTTTCGGGACTTTTGTTAGCTGCTACAAAATCAACTATTGTGGGACTTTTGTTGGCTACTACAAAGGCAACTGTTTCGGGGCTTTTGTGTAGCTGCTACAAAATAAGCTGTTTCGGGACTTTTATTAGCTGCTACAAAATCAACTATTTCTAAGAGAATCATGTTAACGGTTACAGTATCACAAATACACGTACATGTTTGTGCGACCATTGGTTCACGTTACATCTTCATTGCGTGCTTGCTGTCAAATCTCCAACATACTTCTTGTATTATCTCCTTTCACTTGTGCCGCCTCTGTTGTAAAGGAGTTACGAATGCAAACACACCGTCTTGCGTTGGTTCCCCTACAACGGTATGAGTGCCTGTCGTTGAGAAAGCAATGGCAAACTATTGAACGTAAAATGTGCATAGGAATCACAAACAGCAAAAATATACTGGAGTTGACTGTTACGTTCTGTTAAGGATATGTAGTTAACTAACTTCTCTGGTGCTTTTTCGAAGTCAGCCGCAGTATTTGGGAATATGTGGCCGGTCTTTCCTTCCCCTTAGCCAATAACGAGAGCTGGCATCAATACCGTGTCCAACCGGGACCAGGCCATTGTAAGCGTTGAGTTGAGTTGGGTTGAGCTAAGAACTGACATCACTGCACTCAGGACATTCTCATACGTGCTCCGTCCCCTCGTTGAATAGCCAGCGAAGAGTCACAATATTAATTGTTCCTACCGCTATCTGATTGAATGTTTTCGTAGTCTTCCCTCTCAGTTTTGAGATTCTACCAGGGCCCCTTCCTATCCCCCGCAATCTCATCCTTTCCACATACGGGTTCTCAGTCTGTTCCCCCACCTTCTCCACCTGGTCCCACAGGCGCACGACCACCCCCCCCTGTCCATAAGTAATCTACCACCAAGAGGTGCATTCCCTGCCAGTCTATTGGCCTGTTCATTCCCCCAGCACTCCCTCATGGCCAGGGCAAAATATCAATACAATTCTCACAATAGGTGACCTCATGATAACGTTATGGATCATTATTTGGTTCACAGGGTCATTCCCTACTGGTGAAGGTTTATTTAATTTTCAAACAAAAAATTGTCTCCATCTAGGATTTGATTGATTGATTGATTGATTTAGGAACCGACATCACAGCATTCGGGACATTCCCATAAGCGCTCCGTCCCCATCCTCAGCAGCCAGCGAAGAGTTCCAACACTAGTAGTTCCAGTAGCAATCTGATTATATGTCCGTCTCGCCTTTCCACTGAGCGTCTAGGAATGACTCACCATTCACCCTACAGTGACACAGTATTAAGTAATTATATTTCATTAGAATTTAGAAAGACAGACATCGAAACTCATCGTTTAAAAGCTAAAGATTGTCTATTCTGACTGATGAGTCTACAAATCTTAGTAACACGAACTGCTTTAATAGTATGTTTCTTCTTCTGCGTTCATCCAGAAGTTTTTTTTCCCGGACGTGATTGCGTTGTGCCTGTTTACAGCAGAGCTGCGTTCTTGCGCCGCTAGGCCGACACATCCGACTTCTGCGGGCATTTTCTGACCGGGTTAACCTTCACGGGTTAACAGTATGTTTTCAGACTTTATGCTTGCTCCGTGGCGAAAGTGTTACGGACGGACTTCATAATCCCGCAAGTAGTACGTGATGTTGTATTTAGACCCGAAATATGGTTGGCAACCATCGACAGATCCTTCTGTAGGGGTTAAAACGCCCTACGTGTTTCGTCAAAAACAAACGGAACGCAATTGACCTTTGACCTATCAAGGGATGTAACTCATTAATAACAAAATCGACTAGGTTATTGCGGTTTTCTCCCTTTTTAAAGAGATTTTTTTAAAACAAATTTTGAATTTAAAATAAAAGATAGTGGTTATTAGTTATCTTTATTGGCCGGGGTTAATCACTATCATCACCCGTTCTCAGAGCTTCAAATTAAAACCTTAGTAAAGTAAAGATGGTGGTTAGTAACGGGTGTAGTGGTCGGGATATATGTGTGTGTGTGTGTCTGTGTGTGTGTGTGTGTGTGTGTGTGCATGTGTGTGTGCGGTGGCGGGATAGACCGACGTGTGGTGGGGAGCAAGGGTGGGGTGTGGTAATGCGGGCGCGTAGGGTGGGATGAGTGGGTACGAACCCTCGAGCCGAGACGGGTGTCATATGAAAAACGTAATAGATAAAAATGTAAATTAGACGATTACATGATCTTAGAGGGATGTAGTGACCTATGCACTATCATCATAGGGTTACAAAGCAAATGAAAAATTTAAAAATGTAAAGCTGGCTGGTAATACTAGTTGTAATGGATATGGCTTAGTGTCATTGGCTGTTAAAGGTGGATGAGTGGTGGGGTAGGTGCTTACAAACACTATCATCATACGGTTTCAGAACTTCAAATGAAAAATTTAAATAAAGTAAAGATGGCCTGTATTACTGGTACTAGTCGATATGGTTTAGGGGTTGTTAAGTGGTGGGTAGCGGTTATTAGTGATCTGTAGATGGTCGTAGTGGATTAAACACTATCAACATACGGGTTACAAATGAAAATTTTAAAACAGTAAAGAAGGTCAGTATTATTGGATGTAGTGGGTATGGGTTAGTGAAATTCGTTGGTAAGGGGCTGGTAAGCGGAGAAGCAGCTAGACAAGTGCTTCCGATCGTTATTAAGGGGTGAGCGCGATATTGGGTGGCTAGATAAGTGTTTGTGATCATTTGTAAGGGGTGGGTGAGGGGCTGAAGGGCTAGATCAATATGTCTGTTCCTTGATAAGAGACGGAGGTTAAGGCTAATATTAAAGTCTGAAGATGAACTCATAGTTCGCTGACCTGAGGTGATCTCCTGGGTGACTCAACACGTGGCGATGCCATCGGTGAACGTGAGTGAACGTGTTCAGACGTGTCTTTGTGGAAAACAGGAGTATGACTCAGAGAGTGATGACCGCGATAAACCTGCTTCAACATCTGTAGACATGGTTTCTATGTTGAATCAGCCGCACAGTCTGTATAAAAAGGACCCCAAAGGCGGACTGAAGACACTATGTTTGCAACAAGACCTATCGAAAACAGCTCACCGAAGAGAGCACATTGGTATGTACTCTATGTGTAGAATACATTATCGTTACACGCCGTCAAGACGGTATAGTGTTGTAGTTGATGTATTTCTCAGAAAATAAGGTGCATAGTGCTGCATTTGAGTTTACATCACGAGATATATCAGATGCACACGATATTAAAATACTCTGTCTGGTGTATATATCCCTTCACACTAAGTCAAACCTGGTCTGCATAAAGGTCATATAGATGGTGTCACACTGTGTCAAATTCATTACGTGTAAATTTATCATATGCATAATATGTCACTTGTTATTTCGCCTATAATATTTGATCGTTTCTCCAGATTGAGAATTTACTGACACAAACAGGAAAAAGCTAGCTTATTGAGTTGCGTATAAGAAGTAAAAGCTCTGACAGTCTACCACAAAATATTGGTATGTATGCTTTCATCATTGTGGTGGTGTTGTGGTGCTCTCTGGACAACAGGATTGTGAGAGATGATACCCCAAGCCTGACGATAGATGGTAGAAGCGTCAACAGAGAGAACAAACTGAAGTATCTGGGAATCACATTTGACAGGAGTCTGTCCTTCAAGGACCATGTGGAGACGGTTGTGACAAGATCTCAAAAGGGACTCAATGCACTTAAAACTATGGCTGCAATGGACACAGAGCAGAGAATGCTCTTCACACTATACCAGCACTTGATCCTCTCAGTGATTGATTATGGACTAGGACTGCTCACTGTCTCAAAGAGTCAGCTGGTGAAATTAGAGCGCATACAGAATGAAGCTATGCGGGTCATTCTGGGATGCACCATTTATCCATTAGAAATTAGAAGTAAAGAAATTTCGCGTTCAAATTTATAAAAAGTAGGAAAAATTGTTAGCCAAATGGGAAAGCTATTGGTCAAGTAAAGAAATATTTCAACCAAACTTATAAATATATCATCCAAACTTATGAAAAGTAGGAAACATTGGTAACCAAATGGGAAACATTTTGACAAGGTAAAGAAATATTTCAACCAAATTTATAAAAAGTAGGAAAATATGTTGACCAAACTAATAAATAGATATGGCAAAGTAAGAAATAGGTCCACCAAAGTAAGAAACATGTTTTATCCAAACTAGGAAAAAAGGGTAGCTTCTGTAGTTATGTCAAGAATGTCTTGAACTTGTATCTGAAAAGGCATTTCACACTACATAGGCATCAACGTCAGCACGTTCCTCCTTTTATATTACTGAAAGCTTCAACTTACCATTCCAAATTACCGGCTAAAGAAGCACTTAACAGACTAATCAAGCATCTCTTAACACTCTTGTTTTTTTCTACAAATTGGCACTGTCTTTCATAGATAGCTTCACAACTTTTCTATGTCACAGCACCAAGAACTCCAAATGTTTGTTCGTACATGAGCTCCAATGAAACATTCATAACAATATTTATGACAATGCAGTCTGTGCCTCCATCTGGGATAGTTTCGATATCATCTGAGTATTCGTCATCAAGGGCCATTTCCCAAGGATTGTATCTTCAACTTTCCATACCACAATGTCCGCGGCACTAACCTTCCTTTGTTCCATCTCGCAATAGTACATGGGTTTTCTAAAAGTCTAGCTAAAATAACATTTCTTACTTCATCCACCTCTATCTCACTTTCTGATTCACATCCGCAATAGTGTCAAGTCTCCAACCAACCAACAGTGTCTGTTATGAAGTCGACCTTTCTTAAAACCACGTCTGCCTTATTGACCCCCTGAATATCATCTACCGCATCTTCTAACCGACTTTCAACGTTTCATACTACATAACACTAACATTCTATTTGGCTTCCCTTCCCTTCTGGCTAACAATTTTTCCTACTTTTTATAAGTTTGAACGCGAAATTTCTTTACTTGCAAATACTTTTCACTTTTGGTTAACAAAATTTCCCACTTTTCATAAGTTTGGACGAGATATTTCCTATTTTGGTCAACATTTTTCCCATTTACACATTTTCCTACTTTTCATAAATTTGGACGCGATATGTCTTTACTTGGCATATATTGTTCACCTTTGGATAACAAAATTTCCTACTTTTCCTAATCTTGGATGAGCTATTTCCTATTTTGGTCAACATTTTACCCATTTGGTTAAAACATGTTCCTATTTCTTATAAGTTTGGTCGAGCTATTTGCAAGTTTTGTTGAAATGTGATTTTACTTGGCAAATATTTTTCACATTTGATTACCAAAGTTTCCTACTTTTTGTAAGTTTGGTCGAGCTATTTTCTATTTTGTCCAATATTTTTCCCATTTGTTTAACAAAAGTTTCTACTTTTTATAAGTTTGGTTGAAATATTTTTTTATTTGGCCCATATTTTTCTCATTTGGTTAACATATTTTCCTAAATTTTATAAGTTTGGACGCGATATTTCTCTATTTCCCATTTTGCTAACACATTTTTCTACTTTTTATAAGTCTGAACGCACTATTTCTTTACTTGACCAATATATTTCCCATTTGGCTAACAAATTTTCTTACTTTTCATAAGTCTGGACGCGATATTTCTTTACTTCATCAATATTTTTTTCCAATTTCGGTAAACACATTTTCCTACTTTTCATAAGTTTGGTCGAAATATTTCTTCTATTGACCAATATTTTCCCATTATGCTAACAAATTTTCCAAATTTTTACAAGTTTAGATGAGATATTTATAAAATTTGGTTGAGCTATTTCCTATTTTGTCATAATTTTTAATAGTTTGGCCAACATATCTTCTTATTTTAGTCGACATATTTATAAGTTTTATTGAGAAATTTCTTATTATGGTCAACAGTTTATTAGTTTGGCTAATAAATTTTCCTACTTTTTAAAAGTTTGGTCGAGATATTTTTGTATTTGACCAACGTTCTTCCTATTTGGCTAACATATTTTCTTACTTCGGGATACATATTTCTTGGCTTGGCATACATATTTCTTGTTTTTGCAAAAATTATTCGTGATTTGACCCTCGTTTTTATTGCTTTGGCTAACAAATTTTCCTATTTTTCATAGCTTTGGACGAGATATTTATATTTTTGACCAACATTTTTCCCATTTGGCTAAACATTTTTCCTACATTTTATAAGTTTGGTTGAGATATTTCTGTATTTGGCCAACATTTCTCCCGTTTGGTTAACACGTGTTCCTAGGTGTTATGAGTTTGGATGAGATATTTCTGAATTTGGTTAACATTTTTATTACTGTGGCTAACAAATTTTCCTAATCTTTATACGTTTGGTTGAGATATTTCATACTTGGCCAACATTTCTCCCGTTTAGTTAACACTACTTTTTATAAGTTTGGAGGGTCTATTTCAGTATTTGGCCAATATTTTTCTTATATGGCTAACAATGTTTCATAAATTTTATAAGTTTAGATGTGGTATTTCTGTATTTAGTTAACATTTCTCCAGTTTGATTACCACATTTTCTTACTTTTTATAAATTTGTATGAGCTATTTCTGAATTTCGTCACCATTTTTACTACATTGGCTAACATATTTTCTTATTTCAGTTAAGATATTTCTTCATTTTATTAACATTTATCCTACCTTGGTTTACACGTTTCCTTAGTTTTGTTCACATATTTCTTGAATGGGTAATCAATATGTAACATTCTCTCATCACATGACAACTATACACACACACACACACACACATATATATATATATATATATATATATATATATATATATATATATATATATATACACCATCAACACTAAAAACTCAACAACCGAGACGTAGCTATCATATATACATGTTTAGTTACAGTATTTGCAGTTCATTTTTACAAGAATAAAATAGCATTATGTCATTATATGAAATGGCTGTGCAATGTGAGCCTTTAGCTTTTCGTGTGTCTGAAGGTGTTTTCCTTTTCCGTGATGAAGCTGGGGGTGTAGTGGTCATATGTGTTGAGGGTTTAGTGCCCATAGTTATTGGTGAATTGATTAAGTGGGTTTCTGATGGTTTTGTTTTATGTGTCGTTGTAGGTTGTCTTTTCTGTTGTATAGATTACCTTAGAGGTGGCATGTGTGGGTATTGGTGTTGTGAACTTTGTTAATGTGACGTGTAAGCTCACGGTTTTCTGTAAAGAATTTACCACATGTATGACACAGATAGACATTTTTCTGGTTAGTGGCCTTTAATATTGGAAAAGGGTAAGGGTGATAAGGCACGTAATTCAATCCTCTTGTAGTTTCCAGCACCAGTTAATGGAGTGTTGATAATTAGCACAATACTCTTTTGTGTAGTTGCACTGGTGAAATGTGGATAAGGTAGAGTGATCAAACACTACATTATTTGTGTAGATTCCTGTAGTTCCACACTTTCACAAGTTGTTCTGGTGTAAGTACTGGACGCCAAACGTCATACAGCTGTGAAGAATGACAAAACATTACAGTCCACCATCGATATTTTATATGGCTTATATTTTGTACTTCAAAACATATGACAACCAATATTATTTTGATGCTAGTGTT
This sequence comes from Cepaea hortensis, assembly GCA_963921405.1. Lineage (NCBI taxonomy): Eukaryota > Metazoa > Mollusca > Gastropoda > Stylommatophora > Helicidae > Cepaea > Cepaea hortensis. Next base: position 30,693,187 of record OY992880.1, read on the forward strand.
TTAAATCATCTACAGAAAATAATAACCAGCATGTTTTCAAGTCAAAAGTACTAACTTTTAAACCAAGAAATATAGATAGAAAAAGTACCCATTTGACACTTGCGGATTATGAGGGTGCACCAAGACGTCATATGTAGTAAAATATTTCATATTCTCTGCATTGCTCTCATTTTTATTCTTCATATACCTTATGTCTTAAGTCACCCGTGACTATATGTTTTGTGTTTGCTGATGAAGGCTAGCAACGCCCTGTGTGTTTCGTAATTCTGTAAAGCTGCCTTACTTTGTGTTATTTTATATAGTAAGTTACCGACATATAGCTGCTTTATGTATTATATTAGTGAGCAAAGGCGAATACACGCACTGATGGACAGTTAGTGAGCACTGGTGAACAACAATCAGTGAACAATGATGAAAGCATACATACCAATATTTTGTGGTGGACTGTCAGAGCTTTCACTTCTTATACACACCTCAATAAGTTAGATTTTTCCTGTTTGTGTCAGCAAATTTTCAATCTGGAGAAACGATCAAATATTATAGGTGATATGACAAGTGACATCACATGCATATGACAAATTTACACGTAATGAATTTGACACAATGTGACACCATACAAATTACCTTTATGCAGACCAGCTTTGACCTAGCGTGAAGGGATATATACACCGAACAGAGTATTTTGATATCGTGTGCATCTGATATATCTCGAGATGTAAATCCAAATGTAGGACCATGTACCTTATTTTCTGAGAAATACATCAGCGACTACACTATACCGACTTGAAGGCATATAACAAGAATGTATAGTACAGATACAGTAGTTACCACTGTGGTCTCTTCGGTGAGCTGTTTTCGATAGGTCTTGTTGCAAACGTAGTGTTTGTAGTCCGCTTTTGCGGTCCTTTTCATGCAGACTGCGGCTGATGCAACATAGAAAACATGTCTACACATGTTCAAGCAGGTTTACCGTGGTCAGCACGCTCTGGGTCATCCTCCTGTTTTCCCCAAAGATATGTCTGAACACTTTCACGCACGTTCACCGATGATATCGCCACGTGTTGAGTCACACAGGAGATCACCCTCAGGTCAGCGAACTATGAGTTCCAGCATCAGACTTTAATATGAGCCTTAACCACCGTCTCTTATCAAGGAACACACGTATTTATCTAGCCACTCGCCTCTCGCCCATCCCTAACCAATTACCAGAAGCAATTAGCTAGCCACTCCACATCTCGCTCACCCTTTAATAACGATTGGAAGCACATATCTAGCTATGTATCCACTAACTAGCCCATTACCATCGAATTTCACTAATCCATACCCACTGCATCCAATAATACCGACGATCTTTATGTTTTCAAGCTTTTAATTTGTAACCCGTATGTTGATAGTGTTTAAACCACTACGACCCTCTACAAATAAGTAATAATTGGTACCCACCCCTTAAGAACGGCTGACACTAAGCCATCCCGACTAGAACTAGTAATACCGGACATCATTAATTTTTGAGATTTTCATTCGTACCAGTGTGCTGATGGTGTTTAAACCACTACGACCCTCTACAGATCAATAATAACCGCTACCCACCCCTTAACAACGAATGACACTAAGCCATATTGACTAGAACCAATAATAGAGGCCATCTTTACTTTTTAATGTTCTCATTTGAAGCTCTAAAACCGTATGATGATAGTAAAAGGTCGCTTAAAAGTCGACAGGGTCGACTTCATTGCACCAGGTATTATCCCATATGGCTCGGTCTCTTTCCGCAGCACGGAAAGCGTCGCACAAAGCACGAACTCCGTAGCTTTTAGTGACGACCCACAGGAGTCTCCGAAACATTTAACTCGTAAACCGAATGGTGCGGCCCGGAATCGAACCCACAACCTTCGGAGCACGAGTCAAACGGCTTGACCACTTCGCCACAGAGACTCCCTATGATGATAGTGTTCGGAAGCACTTATCTGTCTACCCCACCACTCACCCACCCCTTAACAACCAATGACACTAAGCCATACCCAGTACAACCAGTATTACCTGCCAGCTTTACTTTTTTAAGGTTTTAATTTGATGCGGTGTAACCCGTATGATGATAGTGTATATGCCACTACATCCCTCTGCGGATAATATAACCGCCGTATTTGCATTTTTACCTATTACGGTTTTCATATTACACCCGTCTCGGCTCGAGTGTTCGAACCCACTTGCCTCACCCTGCGCCCCGACCCCACGTCGGTCTACACCACCACCGTACACACACACGCACACACACACACATCCCGACCACTACACCTGCTACTAACCACCATCTTTACTGTATTAAGGTTTTCTTTTGAAGCTCTGAGACCGTGTGGTGATAGTGATTAACCCCGGCCACTAAATACCTCTAATAACCGATTATCTTTTATTTTCAATTTAAAAATTAAAAAAATATTTTAATCTCTTTTTTAAAAAAAGGGGGGGGGGACCGCAACAATCCACTCGATTTGTTATTCAAGAATACATCCCATGTTAGATCAAATGTCAATTGCGGTCCGTTTTTGTGACGAAACACGGGGGTCGTTAACACCCTTATAGAATTATAGAAGGATTTATCGATGGTTGCCAACCAGATTTTCGGTCCAAATACAACGTCAAGTACTACTCCCGCATACAGCTTTCGAATCACAGCTGCGGGCGATTTAGCAGCAGACCGTCTTCAGTTGGTTTTCATACAAAGGTATGAGTTCAGAAAGCAATGGCAAACTACTGAACGTAAACTTGTCAAGAAATCACAAACAGCAAAAATGCTGGGGTTGACTGCTGCGTCCTTTAAAGCATATGCAACCAACTTTCGGACTATCATCAACTGCCAAGAAGAAATGTTATTTCTTAATTGGAAAGATGCTTGACTCGGGTATGACGTATTTAACACTAGCTTGATCACGCAAGACTGGCAGATGCTGAGACGAAAAGAACCAACTGAGAGTTATATATATATCGGGTTCGTGAACCCCTCGACTGTAAGCCGAACACTCGGCGGATGTCCTTACTATATATCACACACAGTCCAATCCGTGGCATGCTCTCATAGTTAAATGCTCTAAGCCTGTTGAAAATCTTGTATAGCCCAACAGATTAACAGCATATACAACGGGGAATGGAGCTAGAAACTCATTCTGCACTCACGGTTGATGATGGCTAATTCATACTGACATCACACATTGGACTCTTCTATCACTTGTCTTGGTTCACGCTAACACACACACACACACACACACACACACACACACACACACACACGCGCGCGCGCGCGCGCGCGCGCGCGCACACACACACATATTCAAAATACTGATATGTTGTAACTTGAATATCGTTTTGAGATGGCAGACGTCGACTGATAGTGTTTAATGAAATAAAGCACTTGTCGTTGTAGAACTGTAATGGATGTAGTTAGTGTAATGTTTCTGCAGTGTTCGTCCTATGTGCAACCTTCTCGCAATTGACCCTGTGCCTGAACGACTATTCAGTCTCGATTCAGTCCTTCAGCTACTGACGCGAGTTTTACTCACCGAAACTTGCTGCGTGACTAAAACTTGCGGCGTGACTAATCTCTGTTAATGGTTAAGTTGCGTGACTAATTTTCTAGGTATTTGTCGTCCGTTTAAGTTTAACTATAGACTGTTTCAGCTAAACCGTTATATAACTGCCTTAACTCTTGATTTCCCCTGTAACTCATGATAAACCTTACCTGGATCCTGACATAGATTTTAATTGCTGTCAGCAATCAGAAAGCTTGATTTAATTGCTGTCAGTAATCAGGAAGCTCAAACAACTGTATATGAGCATGTGAACTGTTTTTACAGTTTTATTCAAAAACATTTTATTTACTTAGTCTCCAACTATGCTAGTGTTATGACAGGTAAAGCCTCTAATAATAAAAGAAAAGTTACATTACCCGAATATGACAGTGCAGACCTGATAAGGAGAACTCTCCTGGGACCCAATAAATAGTTTTTTTCTTATCAGATATTCCTCTTATAAGAGACAAGAGACAAAGAAATATTGCCGTGGATAAATAATGTGTTCTTCACAACAGAAATTCGCCACATCTGAGAAGAGATTTGCACTGTATTATTATGCATATCTATAATAACTGCTATTGTCTTAACCATCATTTGGAACTGTCAGTTTACGAATCTTTTGCTTACATAAATGTCATTAATCGTTTTACAAGCTCTACGGGTATTCTGTACAATATTTTAAAACAGTCACCAAAAAATATGTATGGGGTTGAACTGGTGCTTGTGTGTACTGCTGAACACAAGCCCTAGAGTTTTAGAATCGTGATGGGTTTCAAGAAACTGCAGGGATGTTTCTCTCGTGATAGATGCATATTTACCATTAGTTACATATTTCAAATAGTCTTAAGATGATTTGGAAAGATCCGATAATGAAAGACAAAATAAGAAGTACACTGGACTGAATTTGCGAGCAGAATCAACTATATTTCTGAAGGATCTAGAATTGATGTACAAGATGTTTTGTGAGAGCTGGCGAGTTTGTCATTACAGCTTCAGTACAAATCGCACGATTGCTCAGGAGGAGAAATTCATCAGGAAAACACTTGGCAGTATTCAAACATGTAAAACCTGGAGTTAAGGAGCGAGAAAGAAGCAAAGCTTCAGATAGAATGACTTGCCTGTGAACTGTCTTAACAAAGAATACAAGAATCGTGAACATAAACAGATTGCAATGCATTAGAATAGCTGTAAACATAAACGCTCGTTGCTTTACAACCGTTTCGTCACGTCAAGATAGACAGTTGGAAGTGACACTGAATGTGTGTGTTTTTTTAACTGCCGGCAGACTTTGAAAGCTCTGCAGATTTTGAAATTGCTTTGATACATGTTGAAGAGAGTTATTATCAGCATGCGTTCCGTTTCCCGTGATAAAGTTAAGATAATATTGAATGAATTTCCTAGAATATTTCATGAAGGAGGTGTTATAATATTTCAAAGCAGTGGATCAAATGTGCTGGAAACTCCATGTCTCTCATGGTGTTCAATAATTTTGAATGTTGAGCACAGTCGAATGTCGTAGTATAGTTACTGAAACAACAATTAAATACATTGTACCATCCGTGTCTCTCCAAAATGGTTCTCGCATTTAAGGCATTAAGATTAACATGCTCGGTCCTAAACGTGCCCATATTTCTTGTAAACAATATAAAATGACATAAAGTAGTGCAGCTTTACATAACAGAATTAAGACACATACAGGACGTTGCGGCGATTAGCCTTCATCAGCAAACAAACACATTCACAAACACAACATACAGTCAAGGAGATCTCCTGTGACTACATCAGAAGGTGACGACAGGACGAGAAGAACAAAAGGATGAAAAAATGAAAGTAATGAAGAGAAAATGAGAATTGAAGTAAAATGTTTATACTCACCTCACAGTTCCGATCTGTAAGCAACTGAGAAAATCTCCGATGTATTCTTTTTATACCCGGTGATAGATCCATATTTCTTGTAATACATTTTATACAATCCTGTCTATCCCTTTCATTATGATTCGCAGGAGAATTTTGATTCATTCATTCAATCAGTAGCATGTCCTTTGCAGAACCTCGCTCCCATAACAACCTTCTGGAAAACCTGTCGATAAGCAAGATGTCCCGCGTCCGATACATCAGCCTAGAGATCATCCGCGAAATCCTGCACCCATCTTCTCTTTGGCCTTCGTCTTCCTCTCTTCCCAGGCATATACCCCTCCATTATCGTTCTCTTCAAACTTTCGTGACGTTTCAAGTGACCAAAATATTTCAATTGTCTTTGTTTTATCGTCTTTAATAGTCAACCGTCTTCAATATTCAGCTCTTGAAATATGGATGCATTTGTTCTTTTCTTTATCCAAGATTTTCTTAGAACTTGTCTATAACATTTATATTCAAAGGCATTTATGCGCTGTTCATCTTGTTTAGTAAGTGTCCAGGTCTCGCAGGCGTACGTTGCAGTGGGAAAGATGCATGCTTTAAATATTCTAATTTTCGTAGTTCTATCTGTCCCACTCCACAATTTATTCAGTTGTTTTAGTCTTTGATGTCAACATCAACAGCAGCTGAAAAATGCTGGTGTTGACTGCAACGTCCCGTAAGGGATACGCAACACATTTTTTTTTAGTCTTTGAAGAGCAATAGGCATTTGTCTTTTAATTTCTTTCATTGTGTAACCATTGTTGGTAATCAATGATCCAAGATATTCGAAATTTTCCACCATCTCCAATTTTTCCTCATTAACATATATTTCTTTCTCCATATTAGTTTTATCTGTATGCATTATCTTTGTTCTTGCTATGTTAAGATATGCATTGTGATTTTCACAATTCAAATTGGGTTGATCAGACTTTCTATACCATTCTGTGGTGTGGATAGCAATACTGTATCAACAGCATATCGAATTTCTGGTATGTCATGACCACCGATATTTAGGGCATCATATTGCTCCCTGTTTATAACATTTCTGACACTGCCCATTATATTTTCGGCATACAGGTTCAACACAGCCCTGATGGAATTCTTGCTTGATGTCAAACCAATCTCGCCATCTAATCTAAGCGCTGCTTGTTGGTTTAGATAGAGCATTTGTATGAGTTGTATTACATGTGACGGAAAGCCCATATTCCTCATTATTTCCGAAAGTTTCTTATGTTGTACACTGTCAAATGCCTTTGAATAATCCACAAAACATGAGAATAGGTTTACATTAAATTATCTGCATTTATCTATTATTAAACGTATGTTGAGTATGTGATCTAAATCCAGCTTGAACACATTAATTTTTTCTTCCATGTTCTTACGAAGACTTCCCATTATGATTTTTAGTAGAAATTTATTTGCATAACTGATCAGGGTAACATTTCTATAGTTGGTGCATAATTTCAGGTTGCCCTTTTTGGGTATTTGAATGAAGATAGTTCTCTTAAAATCTTTTGGCCACAAACCATATTTCCATATCTTTTTACATAAAGCGTCATATATTTGTATACGTTCTTCTCCTCCCGCTTTAATTAGTTCAGCTGGAATCTCATCACAACCAGATGAAATATTACCATTCTTAAGGTACTTTATTTCCCATGCAACTTCATCTAATGAGGGTTCAGGTTCTGTCTCTACTTTCATTGGGTGAATTTTAATTGCAAGACTTAATAGCATGTTGTAGTTCGATAGTCAGCGCTCTATTTTGTTTTAAATTTCTTTTCTTTGAGAGGGGAATGTAGTTTGTTCTCTTCCGTACTTAGGACTAAACAGCATTGTTCCAGATCTTACATTGTGTATGATTGCCGCGAAAGCTACAATTTCTTTCTGTTTCAATCAACTTCATGTATTTGCATATGATACCAAAAGTAAACAGGGATCGTATGGTGAATGGCATCGTACAGAATGCGTTAAAGAGTTAAATTACAGAAACGTCCTGAGTCTCCATTCAGACGAGTTAATGAATATTTGATATTCCCAGACCACACTCATCGCTGGGCAAGCGGGCAGTGATTCGAAAGCAAACACCGACGGCTATCGGAATCAAATCCTGAGCCAAAAAGGGTTCGTCTGAGATCTGCGCTCTAGGGTCAACACGGTTTGGACACGCCAATTACATCTGTAATTGAAAAGTATTATTATAGGATCGTGGAATTGTAGAACACCCTCGTGGAAAATTCAGTCAGGGTTGATCAACTATAGCTAGGAAACAACTCAAGCTAGCCTCAATTACCTAAAGGCTAGTTCCATACACATATCATTTTCATACATTAGTACCACAAACACGCCGCATTATATAACTATGGAATTAATGTGTTGACGACTGTTTAACGAACATGTGTATATTGTTTGCGCATTTGTCAAGAAATAAAATGTTCAACTGAGGTTGATAGCGCTTCAATGCATAGATATCAGAATGTCATGAGAAGTTTCTCTGCTTTCTTTATAGTATCGAAATCACTGTACGGTAGATTCCAAGACGTGTCGAAGTTCCGGGAAAGGAAAGATGACTTCCAACGAAGATCAGCACTTCTTCGGTTTCCATCAAGCAGAGTACTGCAAACATTCCACAGATCCTGGAAAAGGATTACAGAAGGAATAGTTGAATCAGTAGGCTACATCTCAAACAGGGTTTCCACTCTTTACATACCAATAGAATAAACCAGAGTGTAATCGCCCAGCTGAGAGTAGTCCATAACTCAATCAACAAGCACTTAACTAGAACAGTTCCACTGCGTGAACGGTACTATAGTCCTTACTTGCAGCTTGATGAATCACTTGAATGCATGCTGCTAGTGTGATAAAGATAGCGACACAAACTGACACCACAATCTAACATAGTTAGTTAGTTAGTCGAGGTTCCAACTTCACGGCAACGGGTCGTCCCATTATGCTCTATTCCAGTGCCAGTGAATATCACACAAAATGCTCCCCACTGTCCAATGTGAAAAGTGGAATAGACAGGAGTCTCCGCAATCCAACAGCCCGCACAGGTACACTGTGCATAATGCCGCCGCCAGAATGCGAACACAAAAGTCATCCATGAAAACCACAATTCATCGTCGATGGACTCGGCAGTCACCAGAAAGACCTCATTGACCCGGGTTTTCTCACATGGCTCGGTCTTTCCCCGCAGGGCGACCCGCCGAAAGTGTCGCACAAAGCACGAACTCCGCAGTTTCAGCGCCGACTCCCAGGAGTCTCCAGAAAATGCACTCGTGAACCGAAAAGGCAAATCAGTCAATTCAGCAACATAAACAACATAAAACAAGCTGTGTTGTATGTGTGTGCTCAGATAGATAGATAAACAAATTCCAATTCCAATTTTCAAAACAAAAATTCCAAATTCGGCCTCGTTCAACCTGCTTCCTCGGCTGTGATTATTGTTGAGGTTCGTGGTTTGTGTGGGTTCATTCACCCTAATTCTTGTCTTGTGCGCTCTTACGGCTGAGTCCTATCCCGGACTGGATATGTTGATTTGTGTCTGTGGGTCAGCTGAGGGGTGGGGGGTGGGGTGGGGGTTGTTGGTCAGCGGCTATCCTTTGTGCCCGTCTTCTCTTGTGGTTTTCTTTGTTGGTGCAGGCTCCTGGCTTGTCTGGCTTGGCTGGGTGTAGTCCTTAAAAGGACTTTTTATTTGGTATTTTTGCCTCCTTTTTGTGTATTTCATGTAGCAGCTTTTCGATGTTTTTATATCCTCCTTGCGTCTATTTTCACTTTCCATTTTGAGTTTCTGTTGCCTTTCAATTTCTTCCTCCGAGGTCAGCCATGGGATCATCTCACCGTCTTCTATATAGTACGTGTATCAGGGTCCATCCTCAAAGTCAGTAATTCTATATGGGTATACTACCTGTCTCTTGAGTTTCTTGGGCTTCTTTTCTCTTTCATCCCAGCGCCTTTTGAATTTCGGGTGCCTGCGTTCCTCCAATTTTATCGATTCTAGGCACTCCTCCAGGCTGAGTCCGGGTGGGTATTCTGTGCCGCCTTCAGAGATCTGGTGGGATGTTTCCCTCTTGAATTTCTTTGGCGTCGTGGTTGGGCTGTTGGCCTTAGCTTTCTGTTCCGGCTCGGTATTTTGCTGGATTTCATCTTGGGGGTGTGTCTGCGTTCTCTTGCGTAGCTTCTGTTGGTTTCTTTCGGATTACTTCCATTTCAGATTTCAGCAGCTATCTCTCCGCTTTAATGGTGCGTAGCATTTCTTCGTTTTCCTTCCCTAGGCCATATGTTCCACTTCTTTCTTGATTTTTGCTGGATCGCTTTTATTTCCGCCTTTAGTTCTTCGTTGGAGCTGGACGGAGTTGGCGTCCGCAGTGCTTAGATTTGTTTCTTCAACTGGTCTATCTGTTTTTGCAGTTGATCTCTTTCCGCTTGTGATATACCCGTAGCTGTCTCGCCCCTCCGCATTGCTTCCTTGAATGGTGTCTTTGTAGTAATGGCGAGCTTTAAGACGTCTCTGTGTCTTTGGAGGTACGGACAGCCCAACTATCTTGCTCCATGCTCGCCCAGGCAGTTGGCGCACTTTCTTTTGTTGTTGGGTGCTCGGAAGTCCGTGTCCAGCTTGGCCAGCGGACACTACTTGAAGGCGTGGTGACCGGCGCAGTAACGTCAACTTTATATCTTACTGCGACATGCTGCTCTGCTGTGGCCGGCCCTCTGGCATCTGGAACATTAAGTAATCCTTGGTATGAATCCTTCAGATTGTTGTATTTCCTTGTCTATCGATACCTGGCGTGGTATCTCGCTGCCCTCAGTCGTCACCACCGCCAGCGTGGTAGGGATCTTTGAGTACGTCAGGATCCCCTCCGCCTTCAAGATTCAGATGTTGAGATTCTCTTCTTGTGGCTGCTTCGTGATTTGTTCGTCTGACAGCTTCACTTGAATACGCTTGACAACCCATCTGACTATTTTTGAGTCGGAGTTTCCGCCTCTGGTGTCTTTCTCCTCCTTCTCAGCTGCGTTGGCTCTTGTCTGTGGTGGGTTGTCGTCGATCTTCCTCGTGGTGGCTTCAGTAATGACTGTAGTTTCAGGTTCTCTGTTGCAGCTCACATGAAAGTTCTCTCCGCCCATATTCTTTACGGCTTTGTCGGCTCCCACGCTGCACATCTTGGTTGCCACGTGTCTTTTGGTGTTCTTGCAACGTGCCATTTTCCCCCGTATCAGGCTTCTTGACTTGTTCAGGTGACTTGGCTTGATAACGCTCGCAAATGCGAAATGCGACGCGAACGCACCGATAAACAAATGCGCACACACCGGCCGGTCGGTCGGTCGGTCGGTCGGTCGGTTAGTTAGTTAGTTAGTTAGTTAGTTAGTTAGTCGCAGTTCCAACTTCACAGCAACGGGTCATCCCCATGATGCTCGTTTTGGATTGGCGCATACAGAATGAAAGTAGTGTAATGCCCGGATATTACATCACCTTTTCCCGCTACGGCTAATCTGATATCAATCAAGCGTCTGTCGGTAGAGGCACAATCATTTAAAATCAAAGCTAGCCTTTAAAATGGCCAAGAGAAAAGTTGATTCTAAAAATAGAGCCTTTCAAAGCCCCGCTGGGGGGGGGGGGCTGAATATATGTTTACTGATATTGGCGGTAAACCTGTGTGTCTAATATGTGGAGATAATGTGGCTGTGATTAAAGAATATAATCTGAGACGGCACTACGAGACTAAACATCAAGACAAGTTAAACAGTCTGAATGCAGAGCAGAAGCTACAGAATGTAGAAGAATTGAAGAGGCATGTAACATCACAGCAGATGTTTTTCACCAAAGCAAAATCACAAACTGATGCCGCAGTCAAAGCAAGTTTTATTGTGTTAGAGTAGATCGCAAAATCAGGCCGGCCATTTACAGAAGGAGAGTTTCTGAAGCGTTTCGTGGTGAAAGTGTGTGTTGTCTTGTGTTCAGACAAAAAGCAGATGTTTGCAAAGGTAAGCCTTAATGTTTAAACAAGGTTTAATTTTCGGCTTATTGAATGTTTATCCTGTCGGACCCGCAACCTTACGTGTGATGTAAGTTTTGGCCCGCTGAGCGATTGAGATTGACACCCCTGCTCTAATCCATCGACACAATTATTCTTTTCACTACACACGAAAATACATTGTGTACTGACCTATACTGACCGACTGGTATTTTATATGCTCCCACGTACTCGCTCACAGGATGCCCCTACTTTAGTGGAAATATCAATCAGTGTCACCCCTGGTTAGCACCAAACATAATCTATCATATGGCAAAATACATGACATCATCATGATCACCATCACTAGGTAATCGACATAATAATCACAAGGCGGGATTAACATGAACACCAACTGGGGTTCCTAAAGTCAGGCATGTACCGTTTGCATTGGTCACAGCCAGTCCCAGCAGTTAATGTATCAGGGAATACTCATGCAGTCTTATGATGGGGATACATTACTAGCTACCAATTATTAAACTATATGTCTACAAATCTATTTTTGTGTCAGGTCTTAGTCAGATATGACTGAGCTACCGTATAACAGTAGACGGTACTACCTGCTTTCTGTTAGCGCCGAACGTTGGGCGGCGCTTACCAAACCCGACACCCCACATTGTGCCAACGGCTTCGGGCGGAAGAGCGCAATTGGGAGGGTACAAGCCTTACCCTGGTGCGAGGAAATGCAACCTAAAGACAAAGTGTCATGGCAGGGCAGACCAGGCCCTAAGCCTTGGTTGGCGGCTGGTCTAGGATCGAAGCTCCAACAGGCGGACAATTAGAGCATTGCTTTGCTAGCTTCTGCAGCTTGTCTTGTTCCAGGTGTAGAGGTGATACCTTTCCTCTGGAGTAAACTAGGCAGGCCGAGAGAGGGATCATGCTGCATGGGCAACACATGATCTCTATATTTTAGCCCAAGCTTTGTGCTATGGAGAGGCAATAACTCCATCCCTTACAAACTATCGTCTGTCAAGACGGCAAGGTGCCAATGACATATCTATTTACATTTTGAGGTTCTATTTACACACTCCATTAGCCTATCGTTACAGCTCGAAAACACTCATCCAGGCTTTTTTACATTTTCTTTTCTGTCGTCTGCTAGTGCCAGCAGTAAAAACCCGACAGGTGATAACCGGGTAGCGGGGTAGGGGTATCCCTATCAAAGGAGAAGTAAGGCGCCTCCTTCCCTCCGCTAGCCTACGGGACACCCTTGGGCAAGGTGGAGTACCCGTTCAGCTCCCCGATCAGGGTTACGTGAAGCCATGAGTGCAGGTGGTGGATGAAGATGGAGAGCAGCCGACAGATAGTTGTAGGTTATGGTCTCCACCTTCACGACGGTAGGCAGAGGATCTCTTTTTTGAGGAGGCAATGGCTACGGTCACTGACCAGTATGGTCACTGCTAGGAAGGAAAGCACTGGCAAACTACCTTCTTTACAGATGCCAAGAAAATCATGTTTTGTGGACTCATCGATATTAGAGACATTAGACATTAATGTCTCTAATATCGATGAGTCCACACAACATGATAGACAGTCAACATTTGTTGGGCATGTTACGAGAAGAAATTAATTGGAGAACTTGGTGACAACTGGCAAGATCGAAGGGAACAGACCAAGGGGAAGACCTAGAAGCAAATACCTGGATGGCTTAGCCACGTGGCATGGTCGAGACAGAAGCACGGAGCTGATCCACAACTCTGGTGATCGAGTGAGATGGCAAAACATGACCGCCCACGCTTATCGGCATGGCACATGATGGATGGATGGAACTATTAATAGAAATGACCTGTTCGAAGGTTCCGTTTTGACGAGGGGGGAGAGGGGGGGGGGGGGACTTCATTTATATCCTACACAGAGCTTTACCATTATTCTAACCCTTATCCCTTAACTTAAGCAACTATTCTAGATATTTGTTAAAGAATTATAGGCAATTATTAAATGTATGGCTTGCTAGAACTAAGGTCGCAAATATAATCATAATCAACCTATCGTCAGAACACATCTCAAAACTCGTGCACTGATATTCCCGCAGAAATGCTTTCTCAACAGACATATTTCAGACAGTTTGCTTGGTCGTTTCTCTTTATCGCAGGTTTCAGTCCTAGTCTAAATGAAATGTGTAGGGAACATAACATGAAAATTAGCACTCGTAAAACAGAGGTATTGACTATAACTAAAGAAGAAGAAAAAGGGGCTGAGTGGTCTCGAGGTATGGTGTCCGCCTCGAGTGCTGGAGGTCCCGGGTTCAGGCCCCGGTGGGGACCGGGATTTATTTTAAAAATCCACCTGGACTTCCAGTAATTTCCCCTGGTCTCTGGGTAGTGAGATCGGACGCCCGTGTGTATTTTTGCGCACGAAAAAACTCCCTTGGCAGTTGGAAATCGAAAAAGAGTAGGCTAACGGCGCTGCCCGGGCAAATTTCGAGTTAAAAATCTACCCAAAGTATTTCAGGATCCTCCACGTTGCTACGGAGTTCGTGCAATGAGCTGAGTTTCTCCAGACTCAGGTTTGAGTTAGGAGGAAAACGGAGCACTTGTGGTGTTAAACCCGTGTGCCGTGATGTTGATCCAACGACTAAACTAAACTAAACTAAACTAAACTAAAGAAGAAAAAGCAACAACGATTCACAATAAACGAACATCCCTTGATACAAGTAAAGAAAGAGTATCAAGTACCTGGGAAACATAATATCATCAAATGGCACATGTCACAAGAGAATACACACAGGAGAGAAACCTTACATGTGTGATGATTGTGGTGCTTGCTTTACTCTGTCTGGCAGTCTGAAATATCACAAAAGAATACACTCAGGGGAGAACCCTTATAAGTGTGATTATTGTGGCACTTATTTTACTAAAAGTGGCAGTTTGAAGCGTCACATGAGAATACATACAGGAGACTGATTGATTGATTGATTTAGGAATCGACATCACAGCATTCGCGGGCATTCCCATAAGCACTGCGTCCCCATCCTCAGCAGCCAGCGAAGAGTTCCAACACTAATAGTTCCAGTAGCAATCTGATTATATGTCCGTCTCGCCTTTCCTCTGAGCGTCGAGCGTCGGCCAGATCCCCTCGTCACTCCTCGCTGCCTCATTCTTACCAGACTATGGTGATCCATATGCTGGGACTTAAGCCTGAGGAATTAGTGCAGTTGCCACAAACTGTGCAGGTTAGGGTTTTATTTCACCTCCCCCCCCCCCCAACACCCTGGTCAGAGGGGCAGCTCTCCATTCAGAGGGATATCAATAGCCACTCTATCTGTTTGTTCAATACCTGCACACCTGCATTCCCTGTGCAGAAAATCTCACTATGAAGTTACATATGAAATCACATACAAGGAGAGAATGTTACATATATTGTATCTCTTATTGGAAACAGACTATCTGTTGCACCATAAAATAATACAAGCGAAAATTTTACAAGTGAGCAATTTATTGTGTAACTTTAACTTAGATTGTTTCTTTTTATATATTCAGATTTCAGCATGAATACATTTATAGACAGCAGTGTGACATTGTTGAGAGCCCCATAGAGTGTGTACTCGGTTAGAAATAAGATTTGGTGTAGGCCAAAAGTATTTTACAATCTTTGATTTGTTATTATCCTTGGAGTGCTACTCTTATTCCTGCTAGAGGAGGGAGGATAATGAAAAGTGTTTTTTTTTTAGACATGTTGATTTCTTTAATCTTGTTTTCACATTTGATGTAATGTACTGCCTGTGCAGCTTCACAAATAAACAACGTACTGCATATACATGGACAACACTATTATCTGTAGTGCTGACTAGTGTGATGAAACATTACAATTCTACAATGTCTGAGAATTAATGGTGCATGCTCGACTTGTATCTGCTTTTACAATTGATCACCTGTTCTACAAATAGATTGTTTATAATTATCTGAAAACCACAGATTTTGTGTTTAAATAAATATTTAATGCTACGAGGGGAAGTCAATAAATAAGTTACAAATGGCTGTAGAAAAATACCTAAATATGATAACAACTTGAAATAAGTTTATTTTTATACATACATTGCCACTTTATTTCTCAACATAATTTTCAGCAACATTTATGCACTTATCCCATCGTTTTATCAGTCCTCCCAAACTGGCTGCATAGACCTGCGAGCTCTGTTCTTTAAACCATGTTTTCACTTCACATTCAACTTCGACAGCATTCGCGAAATATCTCCCACCAAGGTGGGTTTTCAGTGGACCAAAAAGGTGGAAATCGCTAGGGGCTAAGTCAGGGCTGTAAGGTGGATGTTACAGTCTATCATTTTTCGCCTGTCACCTCTAATCATCTCCTCCACCCGCTGCACGGATGCTTCTGTTGCAATCTCAACAGGACGACCAGGTCGGATTTCATCAACGATTTAGTTCCAAATGTTGCTGTATGTAGCCGGGGCGCAGTGTTGGGGTGAGCGCCCAACATTGCTTAAATACCCCAATGGCTCGTGAATACGTAACCTTTGCAGCAAAAGTCCAACTCCTGGCCTTCACATGGCGGAACTGTTTTTACTAACAGGAGAAGTGGCGACGGCGAGTTTCTGGCACCAAAAAAATAACCAGTATGCTCTAGATGTGTATGCACGTACAAGCATGCGCAGACACGTGTGTGAGCGTGTACACATCTACACTCGAGTGAGACCACAGTCTGCTCTAGCAAAATAAAGGTGCTGAAGACGGAGGCAACCAGCCAGGAGGTGCACCACAGAAATCAGGATGCCACGCAATTACGCAAAATGGAATATGTCGACTACTGCTAAATGTTATGGTGCTCGCACCCATCACAATCAGCGAACTGGAGCTAGCCATATCAAAACTGAGGATGAGAAAGTCACCAGGAGCTGATGGTATCTCCAATGAAATGATCAGGAACCTAGGAACAGAGGCCAAAGCAAAGCTGTTGCAGATCTTCAATAACAGTTGGACCTTGGGCAGTGTTCCACAAGTCTGGAGAGAAGCAATCATGATACCCCTCCTAAAATCAGTGAAAGATAGTTCCATTACCTCTAGCTACAGACCAATTAGCCTCACCAGCTGTCTCTGCAAAACACTGGAGCGCATCATCAATCACAGACTGCAGTGGTACATTGAAAGTAAAAACATACTTGTGTCACAGCAGGTTGGCTTTAGGCTGTGCTACTCTACGGAAGATCAGACATCCTACCTCTCTCAAGAAATTGAGGATGCATTCCAAGAGAAGAAGCTGGTGCTTGTGGCATGGATAGATCTGAAGAAAGCCTTTGACAAGTCTGGAAAGAAGGTCTGATGAAGAAGCTGAGAAACTGCAAAGTCAATGGAAGAATGTATAAATGGGTGAAAGCATACTTACACAACAGAAGAGCCCGAGTACAGATAGACGGACTCAAGAGCAAGAAAGTACTACTGCGTCACGGTGTTCCCCAGGGCGGAGTCTTGTCCCCCACACTTTTTCTAATCTTTATCAATGATCTCGTTTCTAATCTACCGCATGGAATTACAGCGGCAATGTACGCCGATGACATGGTTCTATGGAGCACAAATGAACATGCATCAGTGGCCACCAGATCGCTACAAAGAGCTGTAGATACATTTGTTGCATGGGCAAATAGATGGTGTGTCAGCATAAACACTGACAAGTGCAGCACCACTCTATTTACCCTCTCTCCAAAACAAAAGGCAGGGATCATCCAGATAAATGAAACACCCCTAAGAGAAGATAAAGAACCAACATACCTTGGAGTAACATTTGATGGCAGGCTGACATGGAGAAAGCACATCAACAAGCAGTAGCAAAAGCCAGAAGGAAAATAGCCATCCTGAGAAAGCTAAGTGGAACCACATGGGGAGCCAGTGGGAAAGTACTTAGCAAAGTTTATCAACAGAGCATACGACCACACCTGGAATACGGGTCTGCTGCGTGATGTCCGGCATCAAAAACCACACTACAAGATCTGGACAAAGTGCAAAATCAAGCACTTAGATTCACCACAGGAGGGATGAGATCAATCCATATAGTGGAAATGGAGAAGATGGTGAGGACACAAGCACTGAGAGAGCGCAGAGATACGAAAACGCTAATACAAGCAGAAAAGTTCCTCAGCTTGCCAGGCCACCCTATGAAGAACACATGTGAAAACCTAGCTATGGGGCGGCTGAAAAGAAGTAGTTTTATCCACCAGGCCAAACGACTCTGCAGAGAAACCACCGATCTGCCCACAGTTGGTATCCCCTTAACAACTATTCCAGAGCGAACTCCATGGAAAGATGAGCATAGACTATCATTACAAGTCCAGACAAGAGTGAGAGGAATATTTGACAAGGAAGAACAGAACAAGGTACAGCGCAGAACAGCCACTCTCAGCTTCCTTGATGAAGAATACAAACAGGACCTCTGGATCCGAGTATACACAGATGGGTCAGCACAAAATGCTGTTCGAAATGGAGGAGCAGGATTCTACATAGAATACCAAAATAATACTAGGGACACAGCCAGAGTACCGACAGGAAAGTACTGCCATAGCTATGATGCTGAAATTGAGGCAATCAAGATAGCAACAGAGAAATTACTAAATACCAGCAATGGTACACAACCTGTGGTGCTATTGACAGATACAAAATCAGTACTCGAGGCGCTCTTGTCTGGGAAATTGCCAGTACTAAGGACACTACTTTCTGAACTAAGCAGTCAGCATAAGGTCACCATACAGTGGATACCATCCCACTGTGGAGTACCCGGAAACGATAGAGCTGATCAATTGGCTAAAGAAGGAGCCAAAGAAGAACAGCCTGATGTGCCAGTTACATACCACCAAAAGAAAAGAATGATCAAATCAGTCAGAAAGCCACCAAAACCTGCTCAAGATGACTACCACGTTATGGACAGACCAGAACAAGTCATTATTCTGCGCCTCAGAACAGGACACAATAGATTACGCAACCACATATATACAAAATTCAAGATTGGTGAAACAGCCAAGTGCACATGTGGATTGGCGTCGCAGACAGCAGAGCACATACTCCAAGACTGCCCAAAATATAACATATCTAGGCAAACCTTCTGGCCTGGAGAGACGACAGTGGAAGATAAACTCTATGGACAGCTGTGTGAACTAAAAAAGACAAGTTAAATTCATACAAGAGACAACATTGCAGTTATAGACATATTTCAAGCGAGCGAAAGAAGAAGAAGAAGAATAAAATGGCACATCAGAAGACGAGATCGAAAATAGATGCAATAAGGCAAACCAACTCATTAGACAAATGGCACCAATACTAAAGAACAAACATGTATCAATAACTACTAAGAAAGCACTTTACAACACAATCTTCCTACCAACTCTATGTTACCAATGCCAAACCTGGACAATGATAGAAAAAGAGAAAAGAAAAATCTCAACAACAGAAATGAGATTCCTGAGAAGAATACTGAATGTATCAAGAAGAGACAAGATCATAAATGAAGAAAGTAGGACTAGAGTGGGGGTTATAGCAGCACTAGATTTTATTAGAAGGCAGCAAGTCAAATGGTTTGGCCATGTTACCAACTAACATTATACCACAACAAGCAATGATGTACAGACCTGAGGGAAGCAGAGGAAGAGGCCGACCACGTAAACGATGGACGTAGGGAATAACAGACACCATGGGAATATCGATACATGAAGCACACAAGCGGACACTCCCGCTGTTTATATTTCACCTCGACACCGCAAGGTATAAGAGTAACATGATGAGATGATATGAGAAATACCTGTCAGGTGAATATCTGTGACATGGCCTGGTTGCACTTGCTGCCCCTATGTGGTCTTTTCAGAGATGGTGTGAGGGGGACAGTTTCATTCTCCCTCCGGACTTGGGGCCGATCTGGCCTCAGCCAGGGCTGCAACCGAACTAAACTGCTGGGTTAAAATGTGTGCCAATTCTTGCCCGGGTAAATTACGCTGCGTACCCAGCCAAGCAACAAGTTCTGGAAGTTTCATCAGTTCAGCGTCATTATCATTCAGGGCCGAGCTTAGCGGCTTCATATATGTTGTTGATGTCTTGGCAAGTTCACGTTCAGTAGTTTGTCATTGCTTTCTTAACGACCGACTCCCATACCATCACATTAAAACCCTGCGCGACACAGTCTGCTGCCAAATCGGTCGCAACTGTGTTTCGAATTCAGGTAAGCGGAATTACGAACAGCGTTCGTAACGCCTTTGTATGTGTGTGTGTTTGTGTGTGTTTGTGTGTGTGTGTGTCTACATGTCTGTCTATATAAGCCTGAGCGCAGAGAGGAATAGGTAACCAGCATTTCCCTCCCATAGCGAACGTCGATAGTTGACATCGATATCTCGTCTGACTGCTCTCATAACAATGTAAGCATAATGTCCTAGCCATAATACTAACACACCCGACCGTTGTGTGTGTGTGTGTGTGTGTGTGTGTGTGTGTGTGGGTGGGTGGGTGGGTGGGTGGGTGGGTGTGTGTGTGTGTGTGTGAGAGAGAGAGAGAGAGAGAGAGAGAGAGAGAGAGAGAGAGAGAGAGAGAGCGCACGCTTTTATCTATAAGATATTTATCTGCCAGCCTGTTTATCCCATCAAGCTACATCTTTCTATCTACCAATTTGTTCATCTGCCTGTGTGTTTATCTTTCTACCTATCTTCCTTTGCTATCTATCAGTAATGAACTTTACAAACTACCCTTTCAACAAAACAAACACGGAATATCTTTAAAGAAGCCATGACTGACAGACATCAACCAAGTCTGTTTAAAATTGGCAGATCTTACCCCAGGTTAAACAACATTATTTACAAAAGAAAGGCCAGGACATGAACTCGCTCGCAATATGTGACAATTTCCTCGGTATAAATAACGCTAGTTTGACAGTCAGGGACTACACTCATATTGTACTCGTCTAAGTTAGTTAGTTACATTTCCTTTACAGGACGTTGCAGTCAACACCATCAATTTTTACTGTTGTAATCTTTTGGCAAGTTTACGTTCAGTAGTTTGCCATTGTTCTCTGAACGACCGGCACCTATTCCATTTTGTAAAATACCGACGCATTGCGGTCTGATCCAAATCGCACGCAGTTGTGTTTAGAACGTGGGTATGCGGGATCACGAACTGCGTCCGTAAAATCTTCGCCACAGGGCCGGCATGTAGTCGTCTGCTCAGCGTAAAAGATGCAATTGTTTAATTGGCGAATGTTTGAAGTGATTGTGTGTTGCCTTAGGAAAGGCATGTTTATTTAAAATGTTTCGCCATTTTGATAAGAATGTTACTGTTAATGTATGATTTATTTTTTTTCGTACTATGTTAGTTAGTAAGTTAGTTAGTCGCGGTTCCAACTTCATGGCAACGGGTCGTCCCCATATTGCTCCGTTCCTGTGCCAGTGAATATCACAAAATGCTCCTCGCTGCCCCATGTGAACAATGGAATAGACAGGACTCTCGGCAATCCAATAGCCCGCACAGGTACGCTGTGCATAATGCTGCCGCCAGAATGCGAACACAGAAGTCCTCCACGAAAAATACAGTTCATCGTCGATGAAAACGGCAGTCACCAGAAAGACTTCATTGACCGGGGTTTTATCCCATATGGCTCGGTCTCTTTCTGCAGGGCGACCCACCGAAAGCGCCGCTCAAAGCACGAACTCCGTAGCTACAGCGATGCACTCATGAACCGAAAAGGCAAACCAGTCAATCCAGCAACAGCCGGCCGTCATCGTTCCGAACATGCAGTTCACGCGAAAAACAACTGCGGTTGCAAAAGCATTCCATGCGAAATCCACAGCTCACAGTGTCGCGCCACGCACTCACTCAGTAGCAGGGCGACGGAACCATAGCCTCCTTAGTCGCCTCTTACGACATGCATGTTAGGCAACAGTGTTACTATTCTTTGCTCCCTCGTATGGGCCCCGGCAACACACGGGCGTTTTTCGTACTATAGATAGTTTAAATGGGGTAGCTTGCAATATGCGTGACTACCACAGCTTTCCACATTGTACAGTTAAATAATTGTGAGATCCATAAAAACATGTCAGGAATATCAGTTGGTAGGCATAATCTGCGTTACGTTGATGACATGGTTTTGGTCGCTGAAAATGAAACGAATTTACAAGAAATTATGGAAATAATTGCAATAGAAAATCAAACCTGAGGACTTAGCCTGAATAATAGAAAAACTGTAGATATGGTTATTGCACATAAAAGGTGTATACCCGAATGCAACATTAAGGTGAATTGAATCAATCTGAAACAAGTCAATGTATACCGTATTTAGATACTTTAATAACAACAGATGGAAGAGAGAGAGAGAGAGAGAGAGAGAGAGAGAGAGGGGGGGAGATGGAGGAGGGGAGAGATACTGTAGCATGGCCCAAAGAAGAGTATCTGGATCCTCTGATAGTTCTCCAGCCTCACACACCCTCATGCACAAGGTGTCCGCAATGTCCAGTGTCTTATCTTCTTGCTGATTTGAATCGTGACCACATCACCCTTCGAGTGCCAACCGATCTATAAAAAGATGGATCAGAATCATGTGATCAGTACGCCTTAAGGGTGTATAAAAAAATGATCCTTTACTTGTTTTGCCGACTGGCCCTGGGCGTTTGAACACGTTTAAAGGGCACGGGGATAAACTTCATTGCACCGAGTTTTATCCCACATGGTTCAGTCTCTTTCCGCAAAGCGGTCTGCCGAAAGTGTCTCATGAAGCACGGACTCTGCAGCTCCAGCGACGATCCCCAGGAGTCTACGAGAAAATTGCATTCGTTAACCGAACGGCCTCGTCCGGAATCGAGCTCTCAACCTTCGCATAGCGAGGCAGACGGCTTAACCATTCCGCCAAGAAGACTCCCTGGTGCGGGTAGGGTATTAATGTACTAACAGTGATCAAACCCTGGCCACTATGTTCTTAAACCACTGCGCTGATCATTA
The DNA here is from genome assembly GCA_963921405.1 of Cepaea hortensis. Lineage (NCBI taxonomy): Eukaryota > Metazoa > Mollusca > Gastropoda > Stylommatophora > Helicidae > Cepaea > Cepaea hortensis. The sequence goes on from OY992880.1 coordinate 30,715,576, forward strand.
TACCACAACTGGTCTGTAAATAATACGCTTTAAGGGAAATTTTTCAAACGTCACTACTTAAAACAAAACAAAACACCCACTACACTATGGCAAAGACAGTTCTAGAAGGTGTGATTAAAGTATCCGAAAAAGCGTTGAAAATGTAATACGATCCTTGCAATTCGATTACGAGTACAAGCAGAGAGCTTAAACATACACGACCTTGGTTACTTGCGGTGTTGGCGCATTGCGAGTACATATGGAGTTGAAGAATACCGAGTAAATAGCTAGCAAGTCTGTGAGTTTCAGATGACCATGAGACAGTGACCCGGTGGTTTTCGGAATTACCTTGCGTGCTGGAATCTATCAGTCTGAGTATTGGCAGTTTCTGGGTTTTTTAGCTACTCGAGTATTTGTTTCACTCTTTCTATTTATATTTTGTCGGTGTTTCTCTTCTTTTTTGTTAATTACTTGTTTTGCAAGCAAAGGTCAAGTGTTTTGTTTCTTAGCTATTTTTGTTCCCGTGTTTTGTTTGTTGATAAATTATTGGTGACAAATTACGAATTTGTGTTATTTTCATTTGTCGTTAGCTCAGTCTGAGTTCCTGTGTCTCATTTGAAATTTACTAAGCTCATGACTTCGTAGGTTAAATTTGACTCTCCGTGTGAGTTCCTATGTCACATTTGATGCTTTCTCAGCCTGTGAATTTCTAATACCAGGTCGTTATTACAGTCTCCACCAACCTCACTGCAAGCCAGTTTAAATCTTAGACAACCTGTACGTCATTAGATCGGATTTACAACTTTAAACTCAGTCTTTCGGAGGATTCACTGCCAACTACAAAAATCGACATTTCTGTGTGCTTTGGGTCTTCTAATAGTCCATGCTGCCTCTTGTGACGTAAATCTCTTCTTGAGACTGACGATCCTGTATGCTATGATGTCAACTGCCCAGAATCTTCTCTCTTGTCCTTCCTTCTCCGACTCTCCGGCTTATCCGTTATGACCATATACTCCAGCTTTTCTCTTCTCGTGACATGCCCAAAGAATGTAGACTGACTTCTTCTGATGCGAGAAACCAGTTCTCTTTATGAGTTAACTTCTATCAAGCTATCTTCATTGCTCTTTCAACGCATCCACAGTGTTCACGTTTTCCTGCCATAACCCACATCTCCACAACTTCCACATAAGTCCTCACTTGTCTGCTTATTATGCATGATTTGCTTCCGTACATCAGAACTGGATCAAGTTTAGCTTAATTTAGTTTAATTTTTTTTTTTTTTTTGTCTTAAGAACTCTTTTCCCCATCTCAGATGATAAACATTAATTGCAGAGATATTCTTCCTCTTGACAAATGCCACTGGTACTGGGGCTATTCTACATTTAACTTCCTTAATATATCATCCATCTGTTGTTATTAAAGTAAATAAATACATAGCTACGCTGACTTGCTTCAGACTCTATCCATTCATTTTTATGTAGCATCAGGGTATATAGTTTCTCGCTTAATAACCACTACTTCTCATCTCATCTCATCTCATCATGTTCCTCTTGTACCTTGCGGTGTCGAGGTGTCCACCACTACTTATGTTTTTATATTAATCAGACTAAGTCCGTCGATCTGCCTGTATTTCTGGTAATGTTACGTATTTCGATTTCTTCTATTAGTTGTATGTTTACATCCAAGGGCATCTCCGTCGTGAATTAATAGACGTCCCACATACTGTCACAGATGTAACTATTCAAGTTAGCGACTGGCGCATGACATGGCAATAAGGTAAAAGGTTAGAGGCGGGAGGTTTACGACAGTCAGAGCTACAGAAGGGTGTAATAAAACTAGTTAACGCGATCAAGACGACATCAAGTTGTCTAAATGGGCTATTAGGATAGAGACTTTTCTTGCTTGGGTAGGGACAAACAAACTTGTGTGAAAGATAGAGTTGGTGATTATTCTTGCGTGGGTGGTTGGAAATTCTTGTGGACGGCTGGATTTTTTTTTTTTCTTCTTCTTCTTCTTCTTCTTCTTCTTCTTCTTCTTCTTCTTCTTCTTCTTCTTCTTCTTCTTCTTCTTCTTCTTCTTCAATTTCCTCTTCTTCTTCCTCTTCCTGTTCTTCTGCTTCTTTTTCTTCTGCATCTTCATCTACTACTACTACTACTACTACTACTACTACTACTACTACTACTACTACTACTACTACTACTACTACTACTACTACTACTACTACTACTACTACTACTACTACCTCACAAAGACATTCGATTTGGTCAGTCGTGATGGTCTGTTCAAAGCACTAAAGAAGATTGGCTGCCCACCAACTCTTCTGTCCATTGTGGAATCGTTCCACACAGGCATGAAGGGTATAATCAAGTTTGAGGGCTCAACTTCAGAAGAGTTTGAAATCAAGAGTGGAGTTAAGCAAGGTTGTGTACTAGCCCCCACCCTCTTTGGGATATACTTTTCACTTCTACTGAAATATGCCTTTCGTGATCAGGATGACGGTATATACATTCACTCACGCTCAGATGGTGGCCTCTATAATGCTCAGAGATTGAAGGCCAAGACCAAAATTAGCAGGGTACTAATCAGAGAGTTGCTTTTTGCGGATGATGCTGCGATTACGACCCTCTCTGAGGAAGAATTACAACATCTACTATCTGCATTCTCCAATGCTTGCTCTGAATTTGGTTTAACAATTAACAAAAAGAAGACACAGATTATGTCACAAGGTGCACATGGTGTACCATCAATCTTTATTGACGACGCCGAACTGGAGATAGTAGACCATTTTATATATCTAGGATCAGAGGTAAATAGCAAATTATCCCTCGATCAGGAAATCAACACCAGGATTGGCAAGGCAGCAACAACAATGAACATGTTAGCAAAAAGAGTCTGGGAACAGGAAGCTTACTGTCAAAACAAAAGTCCTCGTCTACCAAGCCTGTGTCCTTAGTACTTTTCTTTATGGCAGTGAAACCTGGACAACTTACTCACGCCAAGAGAAACGTTTAAACAGCTTTCATATGCGGTGTCTGCGAAGAATACTTGGTATTAAGTGGCAAGACAAAATCACAAATACTGAAGTATTGGAAAGATCAGGTTGTGTGACGGTGTATTCCATGCTCGGTCTTCGTAGACTTAGATGGATAGGACACGTTAGGAGGATGAATGATGGTAGAATACCAAAGGACATCTTTTTTGGTGAATTACAGACGGGTAGGAGATCTCAGGGTCGGCCTCTACTACGATACAAAGATGTGTGTAAGCGGGACATGATTGATACAGGCATTGATAATGTACATTGGGAGCACGTCGCCGCTGAACGTGTTGCATGGAGGGCAACTATCAGAAATGGAATAAAGACAAAGGAGAAAATGATTGCAGATAAAGCACACACAGAGCGTGAGAGACGTAAGATGGTGCAATATGGTGGAAATGACCATGTTTTCACATGCACCTACTGTGGGCAAACATTTGCAGCAAGAATTGGCCTTACCAGCCACACTCGCCACCGCCATGGATCGTAGTTATTAAGCCTTTTTGAAGCACAATGTACCAAACTATCGTCTGTCAAGACGGACAGGTGCCAATGTAACTACTACTACTACTACTACTACTACTACTACTACTACTACTACTACTACTACTACTACTACTACTACTACTACTATTACTACTACTTCTACTACTACTACTACTACTACTACTACTACTACTACTACTACTACTACTACTACTACTACTGCTGCTACTACTACTACTACTACTACTACTACTACTACTTCTACTACTACTACTACTACTACTACTACTACTCTACTACTACTACTACTACTACTACTATTACTACTACTTCTACTACTACTACTACTACTACTACTACTATTTCCACTACTACTACTACTACTACTACTACTACTACTACTACTACTACTACTACTACTACTACTATTCTTACTACTGCTACTATTACTACTACTACTACTACTACTACTACTACTACTACTACTACTACTACTACTACTTCTACTACTACTACTACTACTACTACTACTACTACTACTACTACTATTTCCACTACTACTACTACTACTACTACTACTATTATTCTTACTACTACCACGACTATAACTAATACTATTTCTTCTTCTAATTTAGCTTAGCTGAGGACCAAGGCCACTTCGTTTTGATCTCACAAAAATTCCAGACGCATACAACGTAGAAATGAGGAATCCTTTTGGGGTCTTGCTGTCTGTACAAGAGGAAATGACACCTGATGAACTAGTAGTACAAGCTAGAGATATCTTGATAACAGCAGCCAAAGATTTAATTCCGACCAGGACTAAGCAACAAAGGCCATGGATTACACCATGCACGTTAGAATTAATAAAACAGCGAAGTGAACTGAAACAGATAGAAGAAACCAATAACAGTAGGATAAAGTAAAAAACTTTAACGCGAGAGATAAAAAAGAACACAAGAAAGGACAAAAACCAATATATACAACATTGTTGTATTAAAATAGAGCAATATCATAAAAATGGAAGAGATTACGAAATCTTCAAAGAAATGAAGTTATTGACAAGAAATGTTCATCCTCAATTAAATGTTATCTGTGACAAGTTTGGAAATACCTAACAGAATCTACACAAATTCTAGAAAGATGGCAGGAATACTGCAGTGGAATGTGTGATATGAATGACTGTGAGAATATGAATGATATACACGAACTAATGACAGCAGAGACAGAACCTGGACCCTCATTAGATGAAATTGCATAGGCAATAAAGAACTTGAAGAATGGTAAATCACCAGGACGTGATGAGAAACCAGCTGAACTAATTAAAGCGGAAGGAGAAGAAAGCATACAAATCTATCATGCATTATGCAAAAAGATATGGAAATATGGTATGTGGCCAAAAGATTGGAAGAGAACTATCTTCATTCCAATACCAAAAAAGGGCAACCTGAAATTATGCTATAGAACTGTTGCCCTCATTAGTCATGCAAGTAAAATTCTACTAAAAATCATAATGGGAAGACTTCGTAAGAAAATGGAAGAAGAAATGAACGTGGTTCAAGCTGGATTTAAACAAGGAAGATGAACAAGAGATCACATACTCAACATGCGTTTTAATAATAGAAAAGTGCAGAGAATTTAATGTAAACCTATTCTCATATTTTGTGGATTATTCAAAGGCATTTGACTGCGTACAACATCAGAAGCTTTGGGAAATCATGAGGAATATGGGGTTTATATCATATGTAATACAACTCATAAAAATGCTCTATCTAGACCAACAAGCAGCGGTTAGAATAGATGGCGAGACATCAGATTGGTTTGACATCAAGCAAGGAGTCGGTCAGAGCTGTGTGCTGTCACCATATTTGTTTAACCTGTATGCCGAAAATATAATGAAAAATGTCAGAGGTGATATAACCAGGGAGCAATATGATGCCCTAAATATCGGTGGTCATGAAATACCGAAGATTCGATATGCTGATGATACAGTATTACATCACAGAATGGTATAGAAAACTTAATAACCTCAATCCACAGAAATAGTGAAAATCACATCTATCTTAACATAGCAAAAACAAAGATAATGCATACAGATAAAACTACTATGGAGAAAGAAATATATGTTAATGATGAAAGATTGGAGGTGGTGGAAAATTTTGAATATCTTGGGTCATTGATTACCAACAATGGTGACACAATGAAAGAAGTTAAACGACGACTGTTAATTGCTCTTCAAAGACTAAAATAATTGAATAAATTATGGAGTGGGACAGATAGAACTACAAATATTAGATTTTTAAGAGCTTGCATCTTTCCCATTGCAACATTCGCCTGTGAGACCGGGACACTTACTAAACAAGCTGAACAGCGCATAAATGCTTTTGAATATAAATGTTATAGACGGGTTCTAAGAATATCTTGGATTTAAAAAAAGAACAAATGCATCCATACTTCAAGAGCTGAATACTGAAGAGGGTTGGCTACTAAAGACGATAAAACAAAGAAAATTGAAATACTTTGGTCACTTGAAACGTCATGAAAGTTTGGAGAGAACAATAAGGGGTATGTGCCTGGGAAGAGAGGAAGGGGAAGGCTAAAGAGAAGATTAGTGCAGGATGTGGCGGATGATTTCCAGATGGGCGTATGGGGCGCGGGACATCTTGCTTGTGATCGAGAAGTTTTTCAGAAGGTTGTTATGAGAGCGAAGTTCTGCAAAGGACATGCTACTGAATGAATGAATGAACTACTAATTTAACTATTACTACTACTACTACTACTACTACTACTACTACTACTACTACTACTACTACTACTACTACTACTACTACTACTACTACTACTACTACTACTAGTACATATTATAATATCTTCTTCTTTTCGTTCATCCGCAGTGTTTTTTCAGATGTGATTGCGGTGTGTCTGTTATGCATCCTTGGGCCGAAACCCGTAGGCCAACACATCCGACTACAGCGTGCTTTTTTGACCAGGTAGCATTCCTGGGAGACTCTCACTTTTGTGGTGCCATCTACAACCCAGCTGGCCAAGGTTGAACGGTCGAAGACAACGGTCATCCCTCAAAGGAAGGCAGGGACAGTCCATAGCATTTTCCGCCGTCCAAGGTTGCTTCCATAGTTGCAGGGCCGACACATAGCGCCTTGAGGATTTACAACAGCCATGAGCAAAGGACTTATTATTGCTATATTATTATTCATCCTCTTCTGACTTTTATACAACAATGAAACCCTCGCGCCCCATCCCACCCCAACCCACCCCATCCCCTCCTACCTGTTGCCAGTTCCTGCAGTTCCCCTCCTCCCAATGTCCTCCCTATAATATTCATCTCTGTCTCTAACCCTATTCTTCGTGTAGATTTAGATCTCATTCTTCTTCTTCTTCTGCTGCGTTCATCCGGAGTTTTTTTTTTTTCGGACGTGATTGTGTTGTGCCTGTTTACAGCAGAGCTGCGTTCTTGCGCCGTTAGGCCGACACATCCGACTTCTGCGAGCATTTGTTGACCGGGTTAATCTTCCCGGGTAGCTCTCATTCTATTTCTATACTCCTCTGGTTTCCATAGAAATTACTTTCTAGTTATTCTGTTCATAAGTTTTCTCGATGCGTGTCCTGTCCAGTACTCGTGTCCCTTCCTCAACTCTTGATTCTCTGGAACTGTTTAGTTTTCTCCACGGACCCCGTATTAGTGCATCTGTCATAACATGTAGTTCTTCTATTCTACCCGGAACCAATTAAATAATGTTTGTAATGTATTAATAATAATAGTTTTAGCCGTTCTTTATGTTTATGATCCATACAGCAGTATTGATTTGACCGTCAGAGTTAATAATAATCTAGTTTAGACCTAGATGTGATTTCTTGTAACTTCCACAAATTGATTAGTGCTATGAATGGGATCGCGCAGTGGCTAGCTATCTTACCTCTGACCCTGTCATCATTTGTGTGACAGCAGGAATAAGGGAGATGGCGCCATCTATACCTTCCGGTATGTAGAAAAAAAATTTCAAGTCCCGTTCAACTGTTTTCTTTTTGGTGAGTTATAAATCTGGCTGTCAACGTGTCATAAATAGGCATAGAGAAACTTGGGTTCAGACAGGTAGAATAGTGCGAGCACAGATACGACAGAACTCTTTCGATTATCGTCGTTATCCTTTATTACAATATCTGTCATCTGGCGAAATAATCTTCTCGCACATTTGGTTATAGTATTACATACCATTTCATTATGCAAAACATTCAAATACTATACACAACATTTCAAACTAGGTCTATCGTTAATATCTTAAGGATCTAAGTAAGTTATGTCCCTGTGTCTCCCTCTAGAAGCTACATCCTCTCCCGTCAATGTCCAGTGGCCGTCTGCCCTCTACTCTCGTGAATGTGGACACGGTGTGCTTGCCCCTTCGTGCGTTTCGTGGGGTTTCACCCTTCACGCTTCCGCCGGGTTGTGGCTGGGCGTACTGCGTAGTTTGCCCTCAGACTCGAATGTTCGAGTCTCTTCTATTATCTCCCCTATTCATCCCCTGTTTCTATGTTCTTGCTTTATCCCTCTTACGTCCCTTATCTACTTAGAGATAAGTGAGACCTTGACATGGTCCGCCATCCCCCCTTCCTATGGGTTTGGTATTTCTTAATTAGTTGGAACTAATTATGTCAAGGGATCACGGGAATAGGTCTATGGTTTAGGGTAGTAATCTAGTAGATGGTAACTCTGTTATCTGTATTGCCGCACTAGCAACTAATTTACGTTGAGTACTGCTATCTCGGGTGGTTGCTCAAGAGTCTAATTCTCTTTCTATTCTTAAATTAAGCTATCCAGACCGAAGTTCCTTGACGACTAAGATTTTGAACTTGCGTTCTCCAAATGCGCCCTTCTCAAACATCCAAACATGATGTCCTGGACAATAGCCTCTTATTACAGAGTGTCATCAAGGCAGATTGCCTTGGCCCTTTTAAGAATATTTGCAAGCCATTGCCCCTTAATGTGTACCTGTATACACTTTTTTACTTCCGTATGTTGGTAGTGTATAATATACAAATACTTTGTTTTCATCCACTAATTGCTTATGTCCCTGTTATCCTGTTAGTGTCTGCTAATCTCCCTTTTGGTGTTCTATAAAAGTGTCTGTGTGTTAACTATTTTTCTTGAGTGTTCAACATGTGTATTTGAACTGATGTCTTTAGTGTATGAGCTACTTGTGTGTTGTTGCTGTTTATGGTGTTAGGATTTCTCTAAGTGTCACGAGCTAGAATTTCCTTTGTCATGATTCACCTGATATGTGTAATTCATAACATGGACTTTCGAGCAGTGATTCTTAGATTGATGCTATTAATTCCCTTGTAATCTATCTCAACACGTATAAACATTTTGTGACACATGTTACATTTTACATCAGACGCGCACAAATTATAATTTAACAGTGGCGCGTATGATTTGCACGCAATGTACATCATTCCTTCATTTATTACATTCATTCTCTGAATTACACATCTCTCGTTCCAAATTTTATGTGTTTAAAAATTACAAATGAGGTTAAGGTAAAGTTTGTCGCCCTTAGGAAAATTTGGCGGTAATATAAAAATTTTACGTGAATACTTGGTACTTGTGTACCAATAATAATAGAACAGTTTACAATTTAAATCCGAATGATTACAAAATTTAACATGCTTAGAAGAAATTTACTAGTTAATATACGTTACGTTGAATCACCTGTCAACGCGTTTTATCAACATATTTATATATACCTGTGAAAGAAAAATTTACAGGAAAATTGACATATTTGACAATTAAATTTTCAATAAGTAATAAAATATTTTAAACACTTAACTAATTAATTAACTAACTAACTAAGTAACTCGATGGTCCTGGTAGTGTCGTTCCTTGATGAAGAATGTAGGTGGTGCTGTCGACATTAGTGTGATGGTTGTTTCATAAATGTTCTGTTCATGGTGAAGTGTAGATGGAAAAATGTCCGATGTCTTGTTTCCTTGAATCTGAACAATATAGTATGGTCGTTGGTGACCTGATTTCTAGTCAGTGAATTGGCAATGTCATACGAGTTTGTTGGTTATAAATGACTGGTGGTTGTCTCTAGTACTGAATGATCGTTCTTTCGAAGTTGTTCATCTCACAAATGGTTAATTCTAATCTTGGAGTATGTGCTGTAAGCGATTGGTAAAGGTGTTCTAATATATGTGGAAACTTGCTGTTTGGTAGGCAACCTTATAAAGTCGTATCACAGTTTTATGTAAGGCGTTCTGGTTGTTGTGTTACTCGGCTGGTGTGTCTGGTAGTCTTGTTAAGAAATCAGGAATCAGATTTTTGGAGCCCTTAATATGTTGGATCTCGTAACTAAAATCTTGGAGAATCAGTGCCCAGAGGGCGATTCTGTTATTCTTGGGCTTACAGTCTTTTATCACCAGCAGTGGCGAGTTATCCGTCTGGATTATGAAGTGGGTGCCTCTGAGGAATTTCTATAATTTAAGCACACAGTAGATCAGACTTAGTCCTTCCAGTTCTGCTGTTGAGTATTTCCTTTCAGCTGGTTTTAATGTCCGACTTACATAAACGATAGGATGATCTACTCCATCATGATTCTGCATGAGACATCCGCTTATGTCGATAGTACTGGCATCTGTTTTTAAGATAAACTGAGAATGTATATCAGGAAGTCGAAGGATAGGTGGATTTGAGAAAATGGTTTTCAATTTACAAATTGCATCTTCTACATCGATACTCTTACAAATTTTGTTGGGTTTACCTTTTGTCAACAAATTAGAAAAAAATAGTAGTAAACTCTGCCAGATTTGGAATAAATTTCGCATAATAATTTACCAAGCCTAATAAACTCCTGACTTGTTTCTTCGTCGTTGGTACTGTCAGGTTGAGGATCTTTGAGACAATTTTGTCGTCAGTCAGTAATTTTCCCTATGAAATCTTTTGGCCTAAAAATTCTATTTCTCTGAAAGATATTTCTACTTTTGATGGTTTCACTGTCAGTCCAAAAAGTGTAATTTTGTAGAAGACTTGTCTAAGTGTTTCTAAGTGGGTTGTCATGTCTTTGGAATGAATACAAATGTCATCTATATAGGGTTGAACATTGGTAATCCCATGTAACAAGAGTCTAGTAAGCCTTGTAAAGGTGGCTGGTGCATTTTTGAGCCCAAAAAGTAGGTATCGCCACTCATAAAGTCCTAGTGGTGTGGAGAAAGCAGTAATGTGCATTGAGTCTGGATGCATTAGGATTTTCCAGTAGCCTTTCATTAAGTCTAATTTTGAAAAAAAAATGGCTGATTCTGATATATTTAAGATTAAATCTTCACAACTTGAGATAGGCTCGGCGTCTGTTTTCGTTATTGTGTTAATTTTACGATAATCAATGCACAATCGTATCGTTAAATCTTTCTTTTTAACGAGTACAATAGGTGACGAATATTCAGAAAGTGACTTTTGAATTATTCCATTACGTTCCAAATCAAGTATTTCTTTGTCAAGGTTATCCCTCTAGTGCAGAGGGATAGAGTAAGGTCTGCACTTAATAGGTGTCAGGTAGGTCAAAATAGTAGAATGTTCTATTCTGTCTGTTTTCCCTGGTCTGTTAGAAAAAGTTGTTCTGTATTCGTTAAGGAGAGACAATATGTCCTGTCGTTGTGGTTCAGTTAATGTGTCAGAGATCTTTATGTCCAGTACTGTGTTGTCATCGTCTGTAGTTGGGACCGGTATTTCTATGTCGTCTATGTCTGTGTGGTTGATGACTGCTGTCGCTACTGTCTGGTCACTTACGTCGTCATCTATTCTGGAATAGTAGGGTTTTAACATATTGATATGAAAAAATTTTAACTTCCCATTCACACTGATCTCATAATCAACTTCAGAAATCTTTCTAATCACCTTATATGGCCCTTGCCACGATGTGGAGAGTAAATCTCTCTTATCTCGTAACAATAATAATACATCTTGGTTGGGTTCTAATGTTATAGTTCTTGCACCCCTATTGGCATGTTGCCTGTATGTAAAACCCTTCTCCTGTAAAGATGTTCTGGCAATCATACAGGATCTCATGATTTTATCCATTGTCGTGGTTACCATGTCGTAGGTGGAGACCGGTACTTGGGTGTCTACATATTTGGTTACCATTTCTCTATAAATCGAGAGTGGACCTCTTGGGTTCGCCCCATATATTAATTCAAAGGGGGAGAACCCAGTGCTCGCCTGCGGCACTTCTCTATAGGCGAACAGCACTGTTGGGAGTAATGTATCCCAATCAGCTGGATTTTCAGCTGTTACCTTAGCAAGCATGTGTTTGAGATCCCCATTTTTTTTTTCGCAGATTCCATTCGCGGATGGTCTGTACGGACTGGTAAAACACTGGTTGATGCCGAGTAACTTAGTTACTGATTGTGTGGCGGCAGAAATGAATTGTGTTCCTCTGTCTGATAGTATTGTTTCAGGGAAGCCAAAGCGGGAAAACAGTTGTAAAAATACATCCGTCACATCTTTAGAGGAGATTGATTTTAGCGGAATCGCTTCTGACCACCGTGAACAAAAATCAACAAGTGTTAGAATTAATCGATTGCCTCTATTTGAAATATGATTAAGAGGTCCAACCAGGTCGACAGCGACCATCTGAAACGGTCTTGAGGCTGTTTTAGTTGCCTGAACCTCTGCTCTTGGGTGCTTTCCCTTTTTGACTAATTTTTGGCAGATCTCGCAGGATCGTCAGTAATTCTTTATATCAGTGAAAAACTTTGTCCAGTAAAACTGACTCAGGACTCTAGCCCTAATTTTTTCGTAGCCCATGTGCCCGCCGAAAGGTGAATCGTGAGCTATGTGTAGTACTTTTTCACGATGTTCTTTAGGCAATACAACTTGTTGTAATGTGATATAGATTTTGGTGTACATTCTTGTCAAAATGCTGTTAATTAATTTAAAACAACAGGAAGCATGTTTCGTTATTTTTGATCTCAGGCCTACTAATCGAAAATAATTTATTAACGATGGGTCAGATTGTTGTTCTCGACTGAACTCATTGGTGGTTGTTTCAGGGAAACAATTTGTAACGACTCATTGAGTTGGTCATTACGGCTTTTCTCAGTTATTGATCTAGTAACTGCGTTACTGTCTTCTTTTATATGTTGTTCATTTGCAGGATGACTGTCTTGTGAACTGATAGCACAGTCTGTTGGAGATACTGTTAGGTCATCGTGTAAACACGTGACGGTTTTATTTGTTAATTTGACCTGAGTTATGGTTTGAGCGGCACCTGTATAGTACACCTCGCTTGTTTCTTCTGGAGGTTTGTCACTGGTGGTCTCCCTTAGACTTTTGTCATTCTGAGGATCGACATTCCCTTCAGGTGTAGTGGGATTATTGACTGGTTTGTTTTTACAATATTTCTCTTCCCATTTTCTGATGTCTTTTTCTGAACACTTTTTTTTACATTTGGAAGGTTCCCTACAATTATATCTGCACAATGATCGTGCAAAACTGCGCATAATACGCGTCCTGGCAAAAATGGTGTATGAATTTCAGTCATAGCCAGAGGGTATCTTTCAATGTTCCCTGCAAATGTACGACATGTTACAATGTCTCCTATATAGTCACTGTCTTTCACGGATGTTCTTCTGACCCCAATAAGGGTCGACCCACTATCCCGCATTGTTTTACAGGGATGGTTGTTGGATGATAAAGCGGCATTGGCCATTTCATTTGATATGGGTATAGTGTGGCCGCACTCAAGGGTAGTATCTAACTGAAACTTCTTGCATGTATTGCACCCATCATAATCAAAGATATCAATAACTTCTAAGGCATTGACTACTTCATGCTCACTTTCATTCTCATCCTCACTTGAGGTGTCAACTAACACAGCATTTGCTTGTTTTATCATCTTACGACCTTCACATTGCCCACTAAAATGTCCGAAGGCCCTGCAAAAATAGCATTTAACTGCTCTTCTGAACTCAGTTCGTTTAGCTTTTTGCTTTTCTACCATCATTTTTAAATGGTGACTATAGTTTGGTGATTTGTCGCACATTGCGTATTGTTCATGTGACAATTTGCAGTACTTACATGGCGAGTACTTTGGTTTGTACTTGTTTTGAGATGGTTTAAATTTGTTTACATTCAATGCAGCTGATACCTCATTCTGACTATCATTTAACAAAAAGATATCGCGATTTGCTGTAAACAAACAATGCAGACCCCTTGTTCTCAATCTCTTGGATTGTCTGACAATCGCTCTGTGCAGGAATTTTGAAAAAGATGTTGGCAAGGATGTAACAATTTTATTTATGATCATTAGGTCTCTAAGTTTGTCGAAGCTGTTGTCGACTTTAGCTGAACTGATCCATTTATTGAATGCGTCCTGTACCATTGAAACATAATCTATGAAGGTTTGGTTGGCTTTAGGACAAAGTTTGGCAAACTGTAGTTGGTATCCTGCGGCATCTAAGGAAAAGTGTTGCATTATTCTACGTTTAATGTAATCGTAGTCTTTCCTTAAGTCTTGAGGAATGGTTTCAATTACCTTCAATGGCTCTAAAGCCAAATTTCTCATGTAGATCATTGCCCAATTCTGTTTTGGAATGTCGTGATATCTCATGATACATTCAAAGTTTTCGGACCAGGCGCTGATCGAATCGCCAGAACAGAACGGTTTGACGATCCCCTTAAACTTGTTATACTTCTGTTCTTCTTCTTTACTTTTTAATTTGTTTATTGAGATTTCTACGTTGGAGTCTATTTCGAGTTGTTTTACTTTTATTTGTGTTTGTGACCCAATTTCTTTCTGTTTAATAGCCGCCTCAATTTCTAATTTTTTTTATTCAATTTCTCATTTCTTATTGGCCGCGTCGAGCTCTGCTTTTTTGTTGGCCGCGTCGAGCTCTAATTTCTTCTGTTTTCGTTCTGCCGCTCTTTCCTGTCTTTCCTGTTCTTTTTCTTCTCTCGCTAGATTTTCTGCATGGGTTTTCTGACTCCATTCTGCTAATCTGTCTGCTGTATAACCTAGCTTTAGCCCTAGTTCAATGCACTTTTCTAGTGTTGACATTTTCTAGATTTTGAAAATAATTATTTCTGGGAGATTAATTCCCGTTGAAAAATTTATGTTATACAACTTTTGGTTATGTCCTTTAATATTATACTTATACCAATAATACAAATATATATCAATAGCAAACAAAATTTACATGTGAAAAACAAATGAGTATCGTTTAGAGATACAATTTATATTAAATATTTTGGACCTAGTTGATTTAAATGAAGCTTCCTCAGTACTATCGCTGTCTGCTTCATTGGATGTCTCTGCTTCCCTGGATGTTTCCTGGACAATTTACATCATACAAAATGCATCGTGGAACAACGTTTTATTAGAGAGAAAAACATTAGTATTTTGTCATGTCACGTCAATGTCATATTTATGGTGAGAGTTAGCATTATGATTGTATATCTTGAGACAAAAGTGGATAACACAGTTCAAGAGAACAGTATTTACTGTATAGTGTCTAGACTTTGCTGATGTCGTGTATAGTTTTAGTTTTTACTTGGCTAGGCCAAGAACTGTCAATTGTATTATTTCTAATTGTTATTTGACACTGTCTTGGGACTGCCAAAACGGACTGGATCCCCCATGTATTTTACCTGTCAACGTGTCATAAATAGGCATAGAGAAACTTGGGTTCAGACAGGTAGAATAGTGCGAGCACAGATACGACAGAACTCTAAGTTCGATTATCGTCGTTATCCTTTATTACAATATCTGTCATATGGCGAAATAATCTTTTCGCACATTTGGTTATAGTATTACATACCATTTCATTATGCAAAACATTCAAATACTATACACATTTCAAACTAGGTCTATCGTTAATATCTTAAGGATCTAAGTAAGTTATGTCCCTGTGTCTCCCTCTAGAAGCTACACCCTCTCCCGTCAATATCCAGTGGCCGTCTGCCCTCTACTCTCGTGAGTGTGGACACGGTATGCTTGCCCCTTCGTGCGTTTCGTGGGGTTTCACCCTTCACGCTTCCGCCGGGTTGTCGCTGGGCGTACTGCGTAGTTTGTCCTCAAACTCGAATGTTCGAGTCTCTTCTATTCTCTCCCCTATTCATCCCCTGTTTCTATGTTCTTTCTTTATCCCTCTTACGTCCCTTATCTACTTAGAGTTAAGTGAGACCTTGACAGTGGCCTTATGGTGGTTTCCTTTCTGCTTGCGAAGCTAGAGCTGCGATTTTCGCTTCACCGTCTATCTAAACGTATATATATATATATATATATATATATATATATATATATATATATATATATATATATATATATATATATATATATATATATATAATTCTTCTTTTACTCTTTATATAAGTCACTAACATGGGAAACATATATTGCCGTGCCATATTGTCGCGGTAATATTATAAATGTTAAATACGGGTTCTACAAATATCTTGGGTAAAGAAAAGAGCAAGTGCATTGATACTTACAGAGCTAAATATTGAAGAAGGGTGGCTATTACAGACGATAAAACAAATCAAAAAATTAAATTATTTTGGTCACTTGAAATGTGATGAAAGTGTGGAGAGAACAGTCATGAAGGGGTAAATGCCCGAGAAGAGAGGAAGAGGGTGGTCAAAGAGAAGATGGGTGCAGGCTGTGGTGGATGACCTCCAGATCGGACGTGGGACATCTTGCTTATAATCGATAAGTTTTCGGGAAGGTTGTTATGTGAGCGAGGTTCTACAAAGGACATCCTACTGAATGAATGAATGATTATTCTGCGGGTAATTTTAAATCTGGACATTTGGTAATTTCGCTACAGGAGGTTCTATTTCGCATCGAGGCGACCTTATTTTTCCATTGGCATGTGTTCCCAGGTCGACCCATCTAAACAATAGTACCAGGAAATGTCTTGGGAAGAAAAGGCGGCCATCGTGAGATTTACCACATCACCCCCGAGTGCCGACTGGTCTATACATATATGAAGCTAGAACTATATGTCGAATACGCCTTAACGCGTGTAAAAATAGTTTTTACTTACCTCCTTCCTGACCATGAAAGCTCACCTTGCCTTGTCTATTTCCATTTTATATCTGTGTGTTTCCCAATCTTTATCTACAACACCACCTAAATATGTGTATAGTTCCCTCGTTTGAGGTGAAGTTTCGCCAAAGAATATCGTGTTATCATTTGCTTGATTTGTTATCATTATGTTTTTGAATTGTTATACTTAATTTGTGTGACTTCGCTTTAAGTATATTTAGTTTATGTTGCATCTTATTTCGTTTGTGAGACCGAAGGGCACTGTCGTTAGCCAAGTCCCGATCAAGCTGCTCTGTTAGAGTCCATTGTATTCCATTTCTGATGGTAGTTATTGGTGTCTTCATAACCGAGTCTATGGTCATTAAGAATAATATAGGCGATAAAAGGCACCGTTGTCACACTTATGTTCCTTTTTCAAACGTGTGTGTTAGGTTTTCCTCGTAAACAACTTGTTATTTAATGTCTTTATCTGTTGCCTTTATTACGGTAATGATTTTCGGGAATACTTAGTGTCCCATCAATTTTCAAAGAGATTTCGGTGATATGCTCTAATAATGTTATCTTGTCAAAGTTGGATCTTTTTGTAGAAAGAGTGTTTGTTTATCTCTTCATTATTTGTCAATGGCATCTATTATTCTCTCCAGAATGATCCTGCTCAATATTTTATCAGGACCTGACAATAGCATCATTCTTCTATAATTATCCCACTCCAGATGTCCTCTTTCTTAGGCAGTTTCGTTATTTATTCTTCTCAATAGTCTGCTGATATTTCTTCAATCTCTCAGACTCGGATAGATATTGTGTGCGATAATTCAGTTGGTATGCCATTTAGGCCAGCAGCTTTCCCATACTTCAGGAGTTTGATCACTTTTCCAGGCTGTATATGTAGGGGCCTTATGGAACTGTGGTACATTTAGAACTTCGTCAGAATATTCAGCCCATTTGTTCATTTGATCTTTAATACAGGCGAGAACATGTCCATTACTATGTTTAATCAGTCCACCTTGCTGATTATAGAGTTCTGCTATTTTCCATGTGAGAGCTGTAAAGGTCTCTGGGGTTTCATTCGCTACTGTTATTTCCATCTCTCTTGCTATGCTATCTCAACGCCTTGTACAGGACATGCTATTAACTTTAACCACAGATTAGAGCTACTCACTTGCTCTAGCAACTTAACAGGTTTCTAAAGGTTGAGAACCGTGCTGATTTGGAAAGCAAGGGAAAACCACCACACTAATAATTCAAAAATACTAGTCATTGATTTGAACGTCGAAGACAAATGGCTCATAACCAACACGATGTCTTTGAAACTGAAGTGCTTTGGCTTTATTAAACTTCACAGCGGATTAGAAACAACAGTAATTACAGACGTGGTTCCAGCAAGAAAAGGCAGGGGTCACCCGCACGAAAGTGGACACGGAACATTAAAGATAGAGTGTATTTTTAATGACTGTGCAGTGTTTGAAAATATTGCCTGTCCAAGTTATGTATTCACCTCTGTAGAGTTAGAGTTCATGCAACCTACTAGATAAATACAAAACTTGGAACGGAAATATTTTCCTACACTTCACAGTCTTTAAAAATACACCTTGTACCTTAGGCATGAAAATATATGGGAATCTGCAACCATGGTCAGACTGCGAGAACAGCAAGTTAAAAGAGGTATGACTAGACATAAAACTATGCCGCAAGCCAAAGAAGATTAATAAACCAACGCAGAACTGGTGTTGTTAGCCGCTACACGCTGTGGGATTTACTGAGGAGGGGATCCGAGCACTTATGGACTGAATGGTTGGATGTGCGATGAGGGTGATCTGTCGACTACCATATATGTTGAAAAAAAGATGTTGCATATCCTTTACATGACGTTGCAGTCATTTTTTGGCTGTTCGTGATTCCTGGGCAAGGTCACGTTTAGTAGTTTACCATTGCTTTCTGAACGACCGGCACCCATACCATTTCATAATGAAACCAACGTACGGCAGTCTGCAAAATATATAGGGAATTGGCATAAGATCGACAAACTTTCCAGCGTGCCACGGCAAGAGCAATGATCTCCCAATGCCTGCTACATGACCGACGACTGTCAATCGCAGTTAAATTAACGATATTGACAATGATTGTAATGATGAAGAAGACGGTAATGGTGATGACAACCTTGGCGATGATGAAATAATACACTCACGCCGTACTCTCTTTGAAACATAAATAACATCATCTCCTACGACGATTCGATACCGCCATAGCGATCATTACATTCCCAAGCAATCACATATGTATTCATTCTCAGTCAGCACCCGTCAAGTAACCGAATTCGTCAGCTGAACGACAAGTAATTATTTGCGTAATCTACAAGAACCGATTACTCCTACAGAGAGTTCAAATGAGAAACTCGATTGATTTGTAGGATGAATGTTATTGAATTTCATTACGTTATGAATACGTTGATGTTCAAAGCTATATTCAACATTAAGAAGAGGTGGTTGTCACTCAGCAGTAGGGCTATTAATCTTTGTTACAGTATATGATTTGTTGCAAACCAGTACTTGTCTTTCCGTAAGCGGGAAATGAATTTAGTAGATCGGGAATAGGAAATGAGGATGTTGTATACATCGTGCGTGTGTCTGTGTGCGTGCGCGGGAGCGTGTGTGTGTGTGTAATACATGAAGGACCAAACCTACATACAGAACAAGTTATTGGTAGCAAAACCGAAATACGGGTAAGAATCCGGTGACACGCTGGAATAAAACGACAACGAGAATCAGAAATTGGACGCTTAAGAACACTAGACATGAAACAATCAGTTCTCTCTGAAAGCTATGAGCAGCACACAAAATGCATTCTTCAATACCTCAAAGTAAATCATGAACAATGTCCCATACTGGACCTGGCGATCAACCTCATTTGGTTCTTCCACAAGAAATCAAAGACACCACCAATCATTATATATACAGTCGCAATCTGTTTGAACACTACCTCAGGACAGACTACATGTCCCCTTTAAAAAAAAAAAAAACAGCAACAAAGACAATAATAATCTCATCTTCATACGAGATGCTGAATGAAAGAATGTATGAGAGGAAATAGAGAAGAAGGGCAGAATGTCAGACGGGCCTGCATGCCCAATTCTTAACCCTTGGAAAATAAAGATTTACTTACTTACTTACTTACTTACTTACTTACTTACTTACTTACTTACTTACTTACTTACTTACTTACTTACTTACTTACTTACTAGGCAATTCGAAGCTCGGTAGTTTTCAGTTGCTTTTTGAATGAAACATAGACATTTACGTCCGGCTGACCGGTGTGTGAAATCAAACCATTACCCCGCCGTCAGAGCACGGGAAATTTAAGTGCACTCTAGTGAAGATCCCCTCAGATGTGTCCGTTTATCCCGGTGGGTACTCGTCCCCCAGAGAAACGTTTGCCACACCGTGGTGTGTTACCTCGGTGGGTACCGATCTCTCGGGTGTGTTTGCCATGCCACACCATAGTGTGTTACTCGGTGAATACCCGTCTCCCCGGTTTGTTTGCCACACCATAGTGTGTTACCATGATGGATACCTATCTCTCGGGTATGTTTGACACACGATAGTGTGTTGCCATGGTGTATACCCGCCTCTAGGGTATGTTTGCCACACCATAGTGTATTACCATAGTGGATACCCGTCTCTCGGGTGTATTTGCCACACCATAGTGTATTACCATGGTTGATACCCATCTCTCGGGTGGGTTTGCCACACCATAGTGTGAGACCATAGAAGATACCAGTTCCCAAGGGTTGTTTGCCACACCATACTGTGTTACCCCGGTAGATGCCCATCCCCCTGAGGTGTGTTTGCCACACGCACCATGGTATGCGGTGGGGAAGTACAGTCGGAATTTTCCCTTCAATTAGTTAAAACCATGGTGGCATTTCTCATCTCTCCAGTATGTTTTAGAGAGCAGTCACATTTTTACTTTACTAACTTCTAAGACAACGAATTCCTGGTTATAAAAATGTAACAAATCAGCTGCCATCCTCACATATTGAAGTGGGTCCACGTACTTTACTGTCTGACGTCAGCAATCTCACACTCTATTTCCGGTTCGTCTTTTAAACATCATCATCACCAAGTGGCATGCCGGCTGGCATAGGCATTCATGACTCTCCGCAGATCTCAGTCTTTGGTTTTCTGGATCAACTCTGCTGATGATATTCCTCCATGCCACCGAATCCATCCAGCATTATTTCTCTTGATCTGCCTCTGCCTCTCTTCTCCTCGAGCTTTCCAGTTGTCACGTTGTTTTCTATTGCATGTCTTCCCATCACATGACCTATGATAGCTGTTTGCTTCTTTCTTATTGTTGTATATAATGTTCTAGTTTCATTAGCCTTTTTCAGGCAGTCGTTGTTAGACACTTTGGCAGTCCAAGGAATTCGCAACATTTGTCTTAGGAACTACATCTCTATTACTTCCAAGTTCTTAATAATTTGTTCATTTACATTCCAAGATTCACCGCCATACAGCCATACAGGTTCTATACAGCACTTTAGCACTCTCTTTCCTACTTTCAACGATACTTTTCATATTCCGAAATGCAACCTTTATTTGCCCTATTCTGCTCTTAATCTTTGTTGTGCATCTTCCATCTGATGTTATAAATGCCCCTAGGTACCAATATTGTGCCATTTGCATAGCGTATATTGTTTATATTAAAGCCTCTGATTAGTATTCCTGGCTTCTCTTTTACATCTCTCATTATTACTTCACTATAGAGGGAGAAGAGATCCGGTGACGAGACACATCCCTGTCGTACTCCAAGCTTTATTTGTTCATAATTGCCATCTTTATTTACCATTTTAATTGCTGCTACTTGTGCCAGTAAATATTCTTTATTATTCTGAGATCCTTCCCAAGAATGTTAATATCTTCCAACATCTTAATCAGTTCATCTTGTTTTACTTTATCAAATGCTTTAGTATAATCTATGAAGCACAAATATAAGTCTTTCTGTTTCTTTATTGATCTTTCTATTAGTGTCAGTAATGTATATATTGCATTGTGTGTACCCTTTCGTTCCACACATTCATAATGTTCTTCACCGATTTCCATTTTTATTTTCTTTCTTGTTCTTCGCATTATAATACTGAGTAGAAGCTTAGTGACATGGTTTATGAGGTTAATTGTACGAAAATCTTCGCATTCAATTGCTCCTGGTCTTTTTGGTATAACTATAAATACCGATTTCAGCATACCACTCGCTGTAAATATCATTCAACATTTTGGTTAATATCAATCAATCAATCATGTGCCATGCCGGAAAGCGTGGGCGGTCTTGACTCGTCATTTCACTCGATCACCAGAGTTGTGGATCAGCTCAGTGTTCCTGTCTCGTCCATGCCATGTGGCCAAGCCACCCAGGTATTTTCCTCTCGGTCTTCCTCTTGGTCTGTTCCCCTCGATCTTGCCAGTTTTCACTAAGTTCTCCAATCCATTTCTTCTCATAACATGTCCAAA
>OY992880.1:30742633-30747633 GCA_963921405.1 Cepaea hortensis
GGTGATGGTGGTGGTGGTGATGGTGGTGGTGGTGGTGGTGGTGGTGGTGGTGGTGGTGGTGGTGGTGGTGGTGGTGGTGGTGGTGATGATGGTGGTGGTGGTGATGGTGGTGGTGGTGGTGATGATGTCGCCGTTGATGTTGTCATTTTCGTTGTTGATGTGTGTATCGATGTTTGTGTTATTGCTGTCGTCCTCATTGTTATCGTCGTCATTGCTATCCTTGATCTTGTCAACGGTTTTTCTAGTGCTCGTCGTCTTTGTTGTTTCAACCAGTCAAGATGAGCTGGTCAGAATCGTGACCTATTACATTCTACGTAATATTCCTATCCTCAGATGTGAAGTTTCAATACCAGTATTGCACACCACGCTGACTCCTGAGCTGTGAGAGGCGAAGGATATTTCTCAAACACAGTTCTCATGGAAATGAGACTTTGGTATTGGGTCGGGGGGAAAGTCGCTATACTTACCGTATTCCAATAAATGTTATTCCTTGCCAGGACACATGCAAACTAAACGGTACTGCAATGAATACAAGGCTTAAATTGCAATCTTTCAGAGAAATCACAACCAACCAACCAATCAACCATATGTCGTATATTCTGAAGGGACTGGGTTCACTGCTGTGCCTCACCCATATTCTAATTTTAGAATTTGGGCCCCATCCTCTTCCAATATGTAAATAAACCAAGAATACGACCCTTGATCATTTACAGACTCATTTTTGGTAGTTTTGTCTAGGAGTAAGTGGTCCTCTTTTGGGAAAGACAATGAACAACTAGATCTGACTATGCCCTTTTCACCTGAAATATAATAGCTCTCGAACCCCCATTCAATCTGTGAAAATGTCTAAAAAGATTTCCTCAGGGTGAACCAGGTGCAAGGAAACATGGGTCATGAACAGTTTAAAAGATCCAGAGTCTCCTCTTTACTATTGTGTTATAGAATTCATTTTTGAGCTAGTTTGTCAGATAATTAATTATTTCACAAACAATGAAACACATTGATGACTTGTCCACACAAATAAGACAGAGATGTCAACAGACAGGATGATGTCAACAGACAGGATGGACTGTAATGAAATTAGGAACTTCAATAACAGTGTATAAATTTATTGACTGGCCTGATTTTCTTTTGGCCTATTGATTGATCATTACACATTTTGGTACATCAGTTCATGGTGATAGTTACACATGTGCCAATGCAAATCATGGTCAATAATCAGTCCATCAATAAAGCATAATAATCAAAATGATCACAATGTCTTATAGAAAAGCATCTTTATGTGAGACTAAAGTTTTCTAATCATTCTTAGTACTCTATAAAAAAGGTATGTGTGTGTTGTCATCAGTCCTCTGGGTGGTTTTGGGTTTTAACATATGAAAGTTCACCTATGAGTGGTTGGAGTGAGTGGAGCATGGGTCCATCGACTGCTGGATCCCATTCAGTACTTGCCAAAGCTATTCTGAAGGCTTCTCATTCTCTGGTCAGGGCCTGAGGTCCCTACCATCTCATGTTTGGGACATCTTCTTTCATCTGCGTCCCTCTTCTGGTCTGGTTTCCACCGTGGACATCACTGTTTAAAATTTACAGAGGTATGTACAATCCTACCAAAGTAATTTTTGCAGCATGTCATAAGTATGAGAACAACATAACAGAAAGAATAAGATCAGAAGAAGTGGTGTTGTGTTATGGTTGTGTTGTGGGGTCAGACATCATTTCACTGCATGCACCTGCCATCAGTTGGTACCTGCTGTATGCATTCTCTCAGTGTACTTTTGGTTCAGTGAGAAGGGTACACTCAGACATATATAAAAGTGAGGATGTGTTGTTCCCTGTAGCATTGAAGTCAAGCAAATAATGCAAGATCAAGACAAGGACAAGAGGCATTTTTACAAATGACATACATTACATCTTCATCATCTCTTTCAGTGTTGCATGGTGTGTTTAAATGTTTATCTGTACCTCCCAAATCAACCATTTATCTTCTTCTTCCCATTATCAATCATGTTCTTGTTCCTGTTGTGGTTGTGGTGTTGGGTGGAGTGCTGTGTTGAGTATTGTGTTGAGTTAATTTCTGTTGTGTGGGGTTTTCATAGTTTGTACCATTTCCCCCTCCGTCATCAGTAGTTAATATGAGTTTAACTCATCAAGTGTGTTATTGTTATGCATGTCTGTCATACAGAATTTCTGATGTGTATTTGTTACCAAAGTAATCTATACAAGATCATGACAACAATCCATTAGTAAAAAGGTTATTACGTAAAGTACCTTTCCTAATTCCCGCCTTCTCTTCATCTTAATTTTATTCTACCTCTACTATCACCAGTGCACATCATGTTCATTCTGTTGGTGATCACTAGTTGACAATAGACCGAGGTTTTATTCACCTTGTGGTCTCGACATATCAACCAGGCCGTCTATCACAATGGCGTCTTGAGAAGCGTATCCTGTTTCTAGGCAATGCGTTTAGTGAGTGCTTTGACTAATTAAAATCTGTCACACAAATACAATCAATTACTATCAACTACTATTATTTTAATGCGTAAAGAGGAAAGAAAAGATATCATCCATCTCTCAGCTCCTTAGATTGCAAATAGACAGAAATATGTACGTTTTCAAATGAGGCAGTAGTTAATGTGCTCAAACTGACTTGTCTGCAGAAAGCAATTCAAAGTGGTTTTTGAAGCAATGCATTAACGTGCGTTTGAATTTTCACCTCAAACATTTTCCTGTGATAGATTGATGTAGTATGCACATAGTAAAGTCAATAGTTGTAGTGAAGAATATCAGAGTTTGCAGTTTTGAGAAAGTTTGAGATGTCGGTTTCGCCGGGGAAAAAGACTCAGTGTAGCTAGAAGTGGCAGTCGTCAATTTTTACACTGCAGAGATTTATTTTATCACTAATACACTTAATTTTAACGCACAACACTGGATACCTCCGCTGCACATGTCTGGGTATCACACTGATATTAGGATTGTCAAGCTTACCTCAGGTCTTGAATCAAACTGCAGTCTTTGCACTCAGAAAGGACAGGTCTCACAAACTATCTGACCGATCGTCAGAGCTTAAGAAGTAGGAGTGCGCGGGTTTTGAGAATAGAGATGCTCACTTGGGCCAAAATTAAATCACGTGACCCCTTCCTACCACTAGTTTTGTTAGTTGCAGACGCTGTAATATCTATTAATAGATGACATCCGTCTATCTAATGTGTCAACTGGTGTTAGATTCTTAATAGTGCGTTCAAGTGCGTGACGTCTCTGGTTCGTGGTGCGAAATTGTTGACACCTGTATAATGATGGTTAGTGAATATGTCACACCATACAACTAACTAACCACCAAGCCAATAAAACTCAGTCTTCCAGAGGATTCACAACCAACATTCCAACCTACAAATAACACGGTCTTCCAGAAGATTCACAGACAACTAATGTAAATACGAGGGGAAGTCAATAAGTAAGTCACTAATGGCTGTAGAAAAATAACTAAATATGATAGCAACTTGAAACAAGTTTATTTTTATACATACATTGTCCCTATATTTCTCAACATAATCTCCACCAACATTGTTACACTTATCCTATCGTTTTATCAGTCCCCCCAAACCGGCTGCATAAAACTGCGTGCTCTGTTTTCTAAACCACGTTTTCACTTCACATTCAACTTCGGCGTCATTCGCGAAATGTCTCCCGCCAAGGTTGGTTTTCAGTGGACTAAATGAGTGGAAATCGCTAGAGGCTAAGTCGGGACTCTAAGATGGATGTTTCAGAACTTCCCACCTTGGTTGGTTAATTATCTCCTGAGTTAATCGAGCCGTATGTGATCTGGCATTGTCATGAAGAAGCAACATTCCTCTAGTCAGCAGTCCTGGACGTTTTCTTCGAATTGCATCATGAAGCATCGATAGAACTTCACACTGTCACCTTTCTTCTTGAGATTGGTTAAAAGCACGCCTTGACAATCCCAGCACACTGTCAGCATGACCTTCCCTGCTGATGGCGTAACCTTAATTCTTTTGGACACAAAGCGAAGAAGGATGTTTCCATTGCATTGAAGCACGCTTTGATTCGGGCTGGTAGAGATACACCTATGATTCGTCCCCAGTCACAGTCCTGTTCAGCATGTCTTCTCCTTCATCTTTGTATTGACAGAGATGATGCAAGTACAGGCCAAATCGGTTCATTTTGTGTTCCTCCTTCAATTGTCTGGGTACGCACCTTGAGCACACTTTCTTAAATTTCAATCGATCATGCATTATGCTGTAAGCTGAACCATGTGAGCACCATATTGCAGATGCTACAGTCTATCGTTACTCGCCTGTCACCTCTAATCTTCTCCTCCACCCGCTGCCCGGATGCTTCTGTTGCAATCTCATCAGGACGACCAGATCGGATTTCATCAATAATTATAGAGCGTTCTTGAGAAGATTTTTCTACCCAGCTTAGCATCACTTTACGGGACAAACATTTGTCAGCATAAACAGGAAGCATTTCTTTATGAATGTCCTTTGCAGGTAGGCCTTTCGCCCACAAACAACGCACAACAGCACGTTGCTCTTTGGTTGTACACTCCGTAAGGCAAGCCGCCATTTTGTTTATGCGCTGCGCATGCGCATGAGACACCCAGCGCCACCCGACGAACGGGAATTTAAAGTTCGATGTTGCTGTCACCTAATGACACCTGTAGAAAACACCAACTACATTTACATGCCATCCCACATAACTGTGTGACATACTTATTGACTCATCCTCGTACTAGACGGTAGAACAGTCTAGTATTGTTGAATATGTACAAAAACTATAGAACAAGTTCAAACTGTAGAATATATGCAAAACAAAGTCACGAAGACATGCCATAACAACCAGACAAAGCTGCTGCATTAATCCTTCAAACCTCTGGACCGAGCATGGTCTGGAGATTTCACTTTCAACCTGACCGCCTTGCGAAAGTCTGCGGGCAGGGATTTAGTGAGGCTCAGCGCTGTCTGTTGTGAGCAAGCTAT
>OY992880.1:30752633-30952633 GCA_963921405.1 Cepaea hortensis
CTATAGGAAAATAAAATCTGGACATCACCGATTTTATTTTACTTTGTCGACATAACAAGAACTGGGGGAGGGGGAAAGCAATGTGTAATTAGATGTAAGAGGAAACAAAAGGAGACACGAAGCGGAAGAGCCATTGCCAGGGACAAGTGTGCTGCATACAGCTGTCAGACATGGAATGGGAGGGATGACATGCAGTAATGTCAGAGACCTTCTAATAGAGTGCATTTGATTAGTGGTGTCATATGTACCCAAGGGAATTAAGTGCGTTATTCCATCGATCTTCGCTTCTTTCCTGTGAAGAATTCATTCTGGCTTGTGGATGGCTTCCTTGTAGGACAGTTAAATCAAGCTTGTTACTGTAACCAGGGTCTATTTATGCGACTAGTTTTGCTTGGTGTGACAATCACATGTTAAAATATTTAACAAAACAGATAGCTTGAGAAATGAAATAAATTTCTTCAAGACACTGATCAGAAATCTTTTAAATAAAATAAGTGCTAGAAAAATTATTTATCCGGAATTATTCATCTGTTACATTTTATCCCCTAATGTTCATCATTGTCATTACCCGCTTTGGACAACAATCACCTTCAAATTAATTTACGCTCTTTGGGCTAAGATCATAACGTAGATTTATCTGCACTTCATCTGGCCAGAGTGCAGAGTCGGTCATCCAAACTGCAAACTATTCACCAAAATCACTGTCCACAAACACTGGCAGACAGGCCTTAGTGAGCCACTATGGACCGAAAGCATATAGTGGGACTAAGAGACCTTTTTTTTAACAAAATTAAAATTAATATCTAAATTATGGCTACCTCGGCCACAGGATTATTTATCTAGTTAGTTCGTTCGTTAGTCAGTCAATCAGTCAGTCAGTCAGTCAGTCAGTCAGTCAGTCAGTCAGTTAGTCAGTTAGTTAGTTAGATCAGGATGGTGGTATATACATTCATTCACGCTCAGATGGCGGCCTTTACATTGCTCAGAGACCACAATTAGGAGGGTACTGATCAGAGAGCTGCTTTTTGCAGATGATGCTGCAGTTACAACCCACTCTGAGGAAGAATTGCAATGTCTACTATCGGCATTCTCCAATGCTTGTTCTGAATTTGGTTTACCAATTAGCAAAAAGAAGACACAGATTGTGTCACAAGGTGCACATGGGGTACCGTCAATCTTTATTGACGACGCCGAACTAGAGATGGTAGACCATTTTACATATCTAGTATCAGTGGTAAATAGTAAATTATCCCTAGATCAGGAAATCAACATCCGGATTGGTAAGGCAGCAACAACAATGAACAGGTTAAGAAAAAGAGTCTGTGAGAACAGGAAGCTTACTGTCAAAACAAAAGTCCTTGTCTAACAAGCCTGTGTCCTTAGTACTCTTCTTTATGGCAGTGAAACCTGGACAACTTACTCACACAAACGTTTAAACAGTTTTCATATGCGGTGTCTGCGAAGAATTCTTGGTATTAAGTGGCAAGACAAAATCATAAATACTGAAGTATTGGAAAGATCAGGTTGTGTGACGGTTTATTCCATGCTCAGTCTTCGTAGACTTAGATGGATAGGACATCTTAGGAGGATGGATGATGGTAGAATACCAAAGGACATCTTTTTTGGTGAATTACAGATGGGTAAGAGATCTCAGGGTCGGCCTCTACTACGATACAAAGATGTGTGTAAGCGGGGCATGATTGATACAGGCATTGATAATGCACATTGGGAGCAAGTCGCGCTGAACGTGTTGCATGGAGGGCAAACATCAGAAATGGAATAAAGACAAAGGAGAAAATTAGTTCCGATAAGTCACACACCGAGCGTGTGAGACATTGGTTGGTTGGTTGGTTGGTTGGTTGGTTGGTTGGTTGGTTGGTTGTTTGGTTGGCTGGTTGATTGGTTGGTTGGTTGGTTGGTTGGTTGGTTGGTTGGTTGGTTGGTTGGTTGGTGCTCGGATCCCCACCTCAGTAAATCCCGCAGTGTGTAGCGGCACACTAAACAAGTTCTCTGTTGGTTTATTAATCTTCTGTGGCATCCTGCATTGTGTCCTTGTTTTGCCACACCTCTTTTAACTTGACTTTCTCGCAGTCTGACATATGGTTGTAGATTTACAGTCATCACTTGGTTCTCGCAAAAGATTTGCATTGCAAACTCAGCCTTCGGCGGATTCATAACCAATATTCCAACCAACAAAACTCAGTCTCCGGAGGATTCACGGCCAACATTCCAACCAACAAAACTCAGTCTTCCAGAGAATTCACAACCAACATTCTAACCTATCAATAAAACGGTCTTCCAAAAGATTCACCGTCAACCAATCTAAATACTAAACAAATGAACAGTCTCGTGTTGTTGAATATGTATAAAAACTGTAGAATATGCTCAAACA
Organism: Cepaea hortensis; assembly: GCA_963921405.1. Lineage (NCBI taxonomy): Eukaryota > Metazoa > Mollusca > Gastropoda > Stylommatophora > Helicidae > Cepaea > Cepaea hortensis. Next base: position 30,755,026 of record OY992880.1, read on the forward strand.
GTAGAATGTGTGCAACACAAAGTCAAGAAGACATGCCATAATTAATCTGAGCCTGGCGATGGACCCTAATATAGTTTTTCTTATGACCCTTGACCATACCCATGGCTTCATGCCGGGGTTCATCCTTATCTGCAGCAACTCCCAAGTGCCATTTGGCTTGAAGGACCTTGTGCCTGTCCGCAATTGTTGGTAATGCAAGGATACGCCTCGTGCATATAATTGGTGGTCCTTTGTGCATCTCAGGATCATCCGCATGACCGCATTCTGTATGCTCTCCAATCTATCCAGCGTGCTCTTTGATACTGTCAGAAGCCCTAAACCATACTCACTGACTGAAATTATTAACTGCTGAAAGAGCCTGTAAAGCAACGCCTGCTCTAACCCAAATGCTGCCCTCACCCTCAATGCATAAATCTCTTTCCAGCCTTCACCACCAAAGCCCTCACATCTCATCTCATCTCATCATGTTCCTCTTGTACCTTGCGGTGTCGAGGTGAAGTATAAACTTCGTGAGAGAGCCCGATTATGGGCTTCATATATCGATATTCCCATGGACTCTGCTATTCCCTCCGTCCAACGTTTACGTGGTCGGCCTCTTCCTCTGTTTCCATCTGGTCTGTACATCATTGCTTGTTGTGGTATGCTGTTGACTGGTAACCTACTTGCATGGCCAAACCATTTGACTTGCTGCTTTCTAATAAAATCTAGTGCTGCTTTAACCTGATTTCTTCATTTCTGATCTTATCTCTTCTTGATACGTTGTGTATTCTTCTCAGGAACCTCATTTCTGTTGTTGTGATTTTTCTTTTCTCTTTTTCTGTCATTGTCCAGGTTTGGCATTGGTAGCACAGAGTTGGTAGGAAGATTGTGTTGTAAAGTGCTTTCTTAGTAGTTATTTATACATGTTTGTTCTTTAGTATTGGTGCCATTTGTCCAATGAGTTGGCTTGCCTTATTGCACCTATTTTCGATCTCGTCTTCTGGTCTGCCATTTGATGAAATTATACTTCCCAGGTACTTGAAAATCTTCACTTGTTTAAAGGGATGTTCGTTTAGGTGAATTGTTGTTGTTTGTTCTTCTTTAGTTATAGTCATTACCTCTGTTTTGCTTGTGCTAATTTTCATGTTAGTTCCCTACACTTTAGACTATTCATGTGGTCTTGTAATTCAGCTTCTGATTTTGCTATTAGTGCTTGGTCGTCCGCAAACAGGAGTTCTCTAATGGTTAGATTTGCAGATGGTTCTTCTTCTGTGATCTCGTCATGCGGTATTCTTGCTATCTCTGCTTGGCTGGTTTCTTTACATATGTTGTCTATATATGTTATGAGCAAGAGAGGGGACAGGACACAACCTTGTCGTACTCCAGATCTTATGGTGAAGGGTTCTGAGTGTCCTCCAGTTGCTCTCACTATGCATTCACTGTTGTTGTATAAACTTCTACATAGGTTTGTAGCCTCTACATGATCTTTAAAAGATTTGTCAAATATGATTCCCAAGTATTTCAATTTACTCTCTCTCTCTCTCTCTCTCTCTCTCTCTCTCTCTCTCTCTCTCTCTCTCTCTCTCTCTCTCTCTCTCTCTCTCTCTCTCTCTCTCTCTCTTGAGATAACGTCCATTTAATGTGATGATACATGGGCCATCTATCTGCCTTCACAACCGATGATAATTTGTCTCTTGTAATCGTGTTTTAGTAAAGCTCACAATCTACTTCTCGTTTTTTTTTTTTTTTTTTTTTTTTTTTTTGGGTGATTCATTCATTGCCTTTTTAAGCTTTACTGCAGTTCCCCTCATTCTTGTTTACCGTTGTCCATTCCCTTGAACTGCTACTATATATTTCACGTTTCGTCTTTATAGTCTGTCAGATTATTATCAATTTTTAATTAGTTTAATATTGTCATAGTGTGTTTCATGTAGGTTCGTGTCGGTTTGTATTTGTTTGTCCTGTGCTGACGAAGGCTTTGGCCGCAATGTCCAATTTGTCTCTTGTAGCCGTGTTTTAGTAAAGCTCACAATCTACTTCTCGTTTTTTGAGTGATTCACCTTGTCTGGATTTACTACGGCATCTGAGGCCATGCACCACTCCGCCACCCTGTTTACTGCCGACTGTAAGTCTTCAGCCATTCTTTCCCTTTCTATTCCATGACTTCATACAGTATACCAGCACATCATCTGTGAATGTCAAGATTCCATCAATTCCTGGTGCCTCAATTGCTGCGACTTTGCTGGTGTATACATTTAAGCTCTCTGGGGATGTCAGATCCCCGTGACAGCTCAGGTGTAATAGTGCATAGGTAAGAAGTCAATGAATCAGATAGCGGTGGGAACGATTAGTAGTATGACTCTTCGCTGGCTGTTGAACGAGGGGACGGAGCACGTATGGGAATGTCCTGAGTGCAGTGATGTCGGTTCTTTACTCAACTCAACAACTCAAGAAGTCCATGAACTAATGCGAAGTGCGATTTTACGCTCATAAAGTACTGCCGCAATCCATTTGACAATCCGAAGGCAAACCTCCATGATCAAAAGAGTGTACATCAAACGTCATACCTGACCCTGTTGTAAGCATCTTCCAGGTCAGGTATACAGAATGCGGCCATGGGGTGATCCTGGGGTCACAAAGGTCACACCAATTATATACATGAAGCATATCCTTGCATTGCCAACAATTGCGGACAGGCAGAGGGACCTTCAAGCTGAAGACTTACAGTGGCCACCGTCTCTTGTTTATTCTGGAAGCCCTCATATACATCGAATGCAAATGTTGCCGCATTGGCCCAGGTGTCCTTCCCAGACCGGTAACTCCCAAGCTCTTTGGGGAGCAGTTTACATCTTTTCAAGTGATGCTGCAGCCTGCATGCTACTATCTTCTCGAGTACTTGAGACAACACGTTAAATATGCTAACCATCTATTATCACTTGGCGAACGCTGTGATGCTACTAAGAAAGTTAATCAATAAACACACATGTATTATTTATGCTGTCTAGTTGCGTTCCCAATCCTCTATTTCTTGCTTCTACTTCTATGAACGCCAAACAACACACGTGTTTATTTATATTCATCTTTTAATTTATTTGGTTTTTTCCGGGATTTGAGATGTCAAGATTGCTCAATCTTTAAATCATCTTTTAGTCTTGGCAATCAATACGTGGCAAGACCCCCGGTTCAGACAGCGTCACAACAGAAATGATTAGAAGAATATGGAATAGATAAAGTTACCAGTCTGTTTAATACAGTATATTATACTGGAAATATCCCTCGTGAATTATGTAATTCTGTATTTATTGCAATCCCAAAGAAATCAGGAGCCTTGGAATGTGATCAAAACCGAACAATTAGTATAATGAGTCACATCACGAAGATTTTGCTAAGAATTATCATGCAAAGAGTTAGGAGGAAAATACAACCTGAAATAGGAGAAGAACAATGTTACTTTGTAGAAGGCAAGGGTACAGTAAATGCTGTGTATTTACTGAGAACCGTAATCGAACGTTCTATAAGAAGTAAACAAAGATCTACACCTTTACATTATTGACTACACAAAGGATTTCGATAAAGTGAGACATATCAACATGATAAGGATGTTTGAAGATCTACAAATTGATGCAAAAGACCTTAGACTTGTAAAACAACATATATTGGAAACAACAAGCTGCCATAAGAGTTGATAATGAAGTAGGCCAATATCAGCCTATTAAGAGAGGTGTGAGTCAGGGATGTGTAATGTATCCAGATCTGTTTTCCCTGTACAGTTAAAGTATTTTCAGAAATATTGAAGATATGGAAGAAATCAACATTGGGGGACGATGCATCAATAACATTAGATATGCAGATAATACAGTCTTGATTGCAGACAATGAACAGGACCTGCAACATTTAGTAGATGCGGTTGTTACACACAGTGAACAACTAGGGTTAGAATTAAATTGTAAAAAGACACAGATTATGGTCGTCACAAGAAAGAGCGAAATACCACAATGTAATATACAAGTAAATGGGAATATTCTTCAACAAGTGAATAGGAAAGTGAAGGAAAAATTCTTAACCAAGTGGATAATTTTAGATACCTAGGGGCATTTATAACATCAGATGGAAGATGTACAACAGAGATTAACAGCAGAATAGGGCAAGCAAAGACCGCATTTCAGAAAATGAAAAGTGTCTTGTGCAATAGGTCACACTCACTGAGTGTAAGAAAAAGAGTGCTGAAATGCTATGTAGAACCAGCTTTGCTGTATGGCAGTGAATCTTGGAATGTAAATGAACAAATTAAGAAGAAATTAGAAGCAACAGAGATGTGGTTCCTGAGACGAATGTTGCGAATTCCTTGGACTGCCAGAGTAACTAACAACGACTGCCTGAAACAGGCTAATGAAACTAGAACATTATATACAACAATAAGAAAGAGACAAACAGCTTTCTTTGGTCATGTAATGAGAAGAGAGGCATTGGAGAACATCGTGACAACTGGAAAGATCGAGGGGAAGAGAGGCAGAGGCAGACCAAGAGAAATGATGCTGGATGGATTGAGGTGCTACATAGAACCTGTACTTTTATATGAATGTGAAGCTTGGACATTGAACAGTCAAGCTGAAAAACATCTGATGGGTATAAACGTGGTTTCTGAGGAAAATGCAAAGAATATCATGAACTGACAGAGAGAACAATGAACAAGTCCTTCAAGAAACAAATGAAAATCGTAAACTGATTACTTGATTAGAGACATTAAACGTAGACAGTCAAAATTTTTTGGGCATGTTATGAGAAGAAATGAACTGGAGAATTTGGTGACAACTGGTAAGATCGAAGGGAACAGACCAAGGGGAAGACCTAGAAGCAAATACCTGGATGGCTTGGCCACGTGGCATGGTCGAGACAGAAACACGGATCTGATCCATGACTCTGGTGATCGAGTGAGATGGCAAAACATGACCGCCCACACTTATCCGCATGGCACAAATGGATGGATGGAATCAATATTTGCGAGGCGCGGCTGCCTGAGTGGCTAGAATGTCGGATTCTCCTTCAGGAGACCCAGGTTCGAATCCCTGGTAAGGTGTGGAGTTTTTGTCTGTCGAGGGCAAACATAAAAATCTAACCTGCGCAGTTCGCGGTGACTGCACTAGCCAGGCGGCCTTAGTTCCTCGGGCTCAAGACCCCCCTGCCATACACCGCAAAGTACTATATAGAGGCAGTAAATAACAGTTGACAGATCATCAATATTTTAAGTTGCAGTCCGCCACTGCTTGTCTTTCTTTGTTTGTGTGCCAGTCAACTCTCATCTACGTATATATTTCTATGCACAACAATATCTACCATTGGATTAAATTAAACTTTCACAATGGGAGAAAGTCTCCCCAGTCACCGACCGGTGCCTGCACTTTGTTGTGATCATGTGACACATCGATCTTGTCGGTGTGGAGGTCAAGTTACGTCCTGGGTTGCATCAAACGTTGATGGCCGTATCTTCTTGATATTGAATTGATATGGAATCCTTTGATTGCGATGTTGTAGTCATCGGTGCCGGCCTCTCGGGCCTTTCGGCTGCATATTACCTCGCAAAGAAAGACAGAGGTCTCAGAATAGCTGTTCTAGAAGCAAAAGGTAAATGATATTTACTTAAAATACTTAAATGTCAGCAACAACAAACAGTACTTAAGTTAAAATTGTGACAACTGTCAAATAATTCACTCGAGTCTTATGTAACTTTATGACTCATTCGTTTTATTACTTTTACTTTTTACTAGTTTTACTTTAACATACTTCGCCTGCGTCATAAGTACTAAAGTAGCAAGAAATGGCAACCTAGGGTTAATCACTTCTGTTAAGGTTGTTAAATATGATTGAAGAGGGATCAATCATAATGTAATTAATTAGCATGTTCCATCATAATTTTCAAATTGAGTATTTACCAAGGGAGAGTTTATACATAGGGCGCTATGAATAGACACTTTGTTTATACATAGTGTGCTATGAATAGACACTTTGTTTATACATAGTGCGCTATGAATCGATACTTTATACTTAGTTGAAGTATGGCTGTTTAAATATCAAGAATAATTTTCCAGATTGGTATCCCCAATACAAATAATTGTGTATCAGGCGAGTTTAAGAATTAACTTGCGTTTCTGTACACTTACTGTTTACAGGCATCCATCTTTGTTTACGTTAACGACCTACTATTTCCTACTATTTATGGCCTGATAATTCTGGTCCAAGCTGACAGTAATATGCGTCACCTCAGTGAGACATGGTTATGGTCGTTAGGCAATACAAACACCAGGCTCTCGACTGACTGGCCTCGTGAATTAACAAATAAACAAGGAAATGCTATGCATATAAAGTGCAGGAAAACCTGGTTTATGTGAAGCAGGTTGAAAAGAGAGGAGAGAGATAGATAATGAAGATAGTGTGAGAGACAGAGATACGAGAAAGATGTGTTTAAAGACATAAAAAAGTGATAAAGACAAGAAAGAGAGAGAGGGGGAGGGAGATAGACAAAGAGAGGGAGAGAGATGTCTGTAGGTATGTCCGCCTGTCTGTATGCCTCTCTATATGTCCGCCTGTCTGTATGCCTCTCTATATGTCCACTTGTCTGTATGTCTCTCTACATGCCCGCCTGTCTGGATGTCTCTCTGTCTGTCCGTCCGTCTGACAGCCTGCCTGATTTCTTGTTCTCTGTCAGTCTATTTGTCTGACTTTCCATTTGTATATATGTCTATCTGAATTTCTGTCTAACAAACTGTGTGTCTGTCTTTCCATATGTATGTCTGGCTGACTCTCTCTGTGTATGTATGCATGTGTCTGACTCTCTATCTGTCTGCTGTCTGCCTGCCAGTTTATATATCCGTTGTTTATTTGTCTGTATCTCTGACTGCCCCTCCCTTTTCTCTCTCTCTCTCTCTCTCTCTCTCTCTCTCTCTCTCTCTCTCTCTCTCTCTCTCTCTCTCTCTCTCTCTCTCTCTCTCTCTCGGTCGCTTGGCCGGTCAACCTGCCTGTTCAGAGTATTGCAGGGAGTGGTTGAAAGAGATGTATGAATTGGTATGATAGAACACAGATGATCGACGAGCGAGTGTCGGGTTGGATCTAGCTACCCATCTACCTGCGTGCCTACTCATCCACCTTCCTGCCTAGCTACCCACATACCTGCTTACTTAACTACCTACCTGTCTACCTACCCACATATCTGCCTATCTAACCATCTATCTGTCTAACAACCCACCTACCTGCCTACTTAACCACTTTCGTGTCTAACTACCCACCAACCTAACCAACTATGAATAATACAAAGAATTATCGCCGAAGTAACGGAGTATGTGCTTTGTGCTCGATACTTTTGACAACAGCCAGCGGGGAGCGGAGGAGAAGAGGTAGGGGAGAGGGGGGAAGGAAAAAGAAGAAGAGGGCTGGAGCCAGAAGGGGTAGAAGGAAAACGGATCGTTTGGGACTCAAAAATGTACAGGTTGGGTATTGGAATTGCCGTACTGCAAAGCAACGAGGACAAATACTGGAGAAACTGGTGTCGGTTCTTAACTCAACTCAACTTGTTCTTCATTTACCTATCTGTTATGTTATGTGGTTACTTCAGTGCACGCTCCAAAGAGTGGGACAGGTCGGGAGAGAACACGCAGGGCACTGCTCTTGCTGAGGCCTCGCTTGAAACGGATGTTGTCTGTCTAAAAAGATGGGACACCAACTAGGCAGGCAATGAGACCGGGGCACCCTGACACAGCCATCGACCTGGCACTTGTATCAAAAGAGGCGGCATCAGACATAAAATGGAGTGTCCTTGGGGATTATAGAAGCAACCACCTACTCTGCTCTGTACTGATACCTAAGTCCAGTAAAGTCAGGGCTCAAGAAGAAAGACTAACTAACTTACACTCACTTTAAACAACATAATTCTAAATACCCAAAGAGATAAAGGATTGACTTTCACCAAATTAATTGCTGAACAATTTTTTAAAAAATTGTCCGGCAAGGAAACGAACGATTACATTTGACTTTCATCCAATTAATTGGTGAACAATAAAAAAAAAAACATTATCCGGCATGGAAACGAACCTCGAGCTCCCGTCCATCAGGCGGGCACACTATTAACTGTGCTACTGACGACACGTTTTCCAACCAACGAAAATGTATAATATAGCCACAAACTTATGGCAAGTCACGTGACTTGGCAAATCACGTGACTAGCCGGGACAGTTAACTATGTATAGACACTTTGTTTATACATAGTGCCCTATGAATAGACACTTTGTTTATACATAGTGCCCTATGAATAGACACTTCCATTTACCAATGATACCACAACAGATAGATATATACATAACAGAGCATCATCTCTGTTAGGGGGTTTAATGGGTGGTGTGCAAAGGGGAAAAGACTAGTATACAAGGCACGGCTGAGCATCCCGTTGGGATGTAACTAGGGACGCTCAAGCTGTGACGCGGGGGGGGGGGGGGGGGGGGGAGGGGGGGTAGGAATAGTTAGTTACCATCTGTACCTCGGATCAGCAACACCTATTGTAATAACATCTGTCCAGAAAGTCATTGTATGCTGTTTTATATTCTACGATGTATTCAATTGAATAAATATATGAAATACAGCGAGGACTTTGTCTCTGCTCTATAACCTCAGCACTGTTATAAGAGTAGAAATGTTGCCGTGACCAGGATTCGATTGTCTGGATTGACCGAAGTATTAACCACGGCACATTTTGAAACGCTCGTCAAACAACTTCATTGTTGCGGTGATTAACCGAAGTATTGACCACGGCACGTTTTGAAACATTTGGTGAACACGCTTGGAAGATGGCTGTCTTTGTTGATACAACCTTGAATGTAAGACTTGCAACAGCCAAAAGCCCATCCAGGGGTGGCTGTTTGTGAGTTTGTGATCTTGCCCTGTTCGACTGTGTCAAGAGGCTGCTTAATTAGGTCGCCGTTCACATTCTCATTTCATCGGCCTAATATAATCAAAGCTGAAGTCCACATTATCAAGTTGATCGTTGGCTCTGCGGTCGTCAAGTCCATATTATCAAGTTGATCGTTGGCTCTGCGGTCGTCAAGTCCACATTATCAAGCTGAACGTGAGCACTCTAAGAGGTTTCTATCAAGGGCCTACCAAGAGGCGGCAGTCAAGAACCCGACCAAGGGCAAATTGTCAGTGAGGTTGATTTCTATCAAGGGCCTACCAAGAGGCGGCAGTCAAGTAAATCCTTACTGTGTCGATTGGGTCGTCTCCTGGACGCTGTAGTTCTTGAGCCGTAATGTCATTTTCTCCCAGTGTTGAGAATGAACTTAGGACAGGCACCTGGTCAGTTTGTTCAGCTGGGAAGTGCTCGAGCAGTCAACATTGCTAACTAAAGCAGCAAGTATAAGTCTAATAGTTTAACTTAGTAGAAGATTATAAAACTTGGTTAGTTTAGAATAACAATATCGACAACATTGGTAACTGAAGAAAATACAAGTCTAATAGTTTAATTTGGTGAAAAATTATAGAACTTGCTTAGTTTAGAATAATAATATTGTGTTGCTATATATTATTGTAATATATTGTGTTGTACTGGTATATTACGTATTTCAGATTTATAATGGAACCCCAGGACCTTTCCTTGGGACAGGTGCTTAGTGGTGTAGGTCGAGCCATATCCAAGTTGGACACAGTTTTGAAACAGCAAAGCATAGCTGTTGATATTGATAAGTTTAGTGGACAAGCAAAATATTTTTAAAAATGGATTGTGTCCATCGAAAAACATGCTTATTTAGTGGGCACCACAGACGAAGACAAGAAAAATTTAGCTTATAAGACAAGTGTATCGCCTGTCTCAGATCATATTAGAAGAAAATTTGAGGCAGGAACAGATGAGACGTGGGAGCAATTTAAAGATGATCTAGCTCATAAATATGCTGAGATCACGGATCCCCAACATGCTTTTTCAGTATTAAGACAATCTAGGCAAGATAATGGAGAAAGTGTTCAGCTGTACAGTGATAGGCTGATCAATCTAGCTGAAGAAGCATTCATAGGCCAGAATGTTCAAGGCGAGGAAGTGGAGAGGATGCTGGTTGGAATTTTTGTTGATGGGATAAAGTCAGATGGACTTAAGTTTAAACTTATGAGGGAAAATCCTGCGAGGTTATCACAGGCTGTGGATATAGCTGTACAGGAAGAAAGTTTGAGAAGGAGATTTAGACTAAGGGTAGGACGAGAGATAGGAAGTAATAGAGAAGAGAGAATTGAGGAACCTATGGAAATAGGACAGGCAAGATATGGATGGAGAAGATGAGGAGAAATACAGACATTGCAGGGAAATAATGAAAATACTCATGATAGAGGAAGACAAATGAGAAACCCTAAAAGAGAGACGGTAGGTAGTACAAATATGATTTGTTGGAATTGTGGTCAGAGGGGACACGCTTCTAGATTTTGTGGCAACAGACGTGCTCAGGTTAGTGCACAGAATAGAAGTGTAAACATTGGACCAAATAGAAATTTTGAAGACAGACAGAGGAATTTTACAAGGCCAAGAACGCAGGAAAACTGGCATCCCACTTACTGAGTAGGACCTGCGGTAGGAGGGAAAATAAAAAGGTCCCAAGAATTAAGGAATATTTTAATGATAAGTATAGGAGGACAAGTAGACAGTGGTCTCAACTTGGTGAAATAAAACAGTTCTCAGTGAATATGACGGATCCCAGTTCTTGTATAATAGAAATAGGGAAATTTAGAATTCGAACATTGGTTGATTCGAGAGCTCAAGTCAGTGTAATCAAGGAAAAATTCTTATATCATATATTAAAGAATTTTAGAATATTTAGGAATCAGGACAATCTCCATTCTGTTACCGGACAAAATTTGGAAGTGGTCGGACAAACAATGATCAACTTTAGGTTAGGAGGGATAAATGTGAGACACCTTTTCCATGTAGTTAAAGATTTAAGTAGGAATATGATCCTAGGTAGAGATTTCTTGCAAAAAAATGGCATAAGACTTTATTTTGATTTACATAAGTTAAGATTTCAAGATGTATATGTTGATTTAGAAGAAGACATGCACGTATCGGCGCTGGTTAGAGTAAAAACGTCCATGTCCTTGAAACCACAGACGGTCAATCTGGTACAGGCAAAAATTTAAAAAATCCTTATTTTTCGATAGGACAAACAGTTACGATAACAGAGTTAGAGAGAGAAATAATAGATGAACCAGGCTTAGAAGTCACAGATGGGATAATAACACTAGATAAACACTTCAGCTTTCCAGTGATGCTCTTTAACAAAACAGGGAAGGAGATTAAATTATATAGAGGTTGCGTGATCGCCAAAGTAGCACATAGTCATAACAGCATATCAACTACAGAAAGAGAGGAAATATCGAGAAATAATTATTCAGAAACCCCTATTGAAAGAATCAATGCCAGAAATAGATGTGGAAGAAGATGGAATGTACAGAATGATGAATTGATCCATGCATTCAGAAAACATATATCTCAAATATATTCAGTAGACAAAACAACAAGAGAACAGGAATTATTGTCACAGTTGAAAGCTCCACCAGAGTATAAGGAAGTATTAGAAAAGTTAGTGAGAGAAAATCAAGACATTTTTGCTATTAATGACTTGGAGTTAGGTAAGACTAAGACAGTTACTATGGAAATAGACACAGGAAATCATCCACTAATTAGTTTGAAACCATATAGAACTCCTCTAAGGAATAGAGAAATTGTAGAAAAAGCAATAGAAGATATGCTAAAAGTAGGAATCATAACAAGATCCAAGTCAGAGTGGTCATCTCCGAATGTAATAGTGACCAAGAAGGACGGGAGTCACAGATTCTGCTGTGACTACAGGGCCCTGAACAAAATTACCAAGAATCTAGCTTATCCGTTGCCGGTGATCGATGATATTTTGGGGCTACTTAATGGGTCTACCTTCTTCACTACGCTAGACGCAAGGTCAGGATTTTGGTGTATCCCTATGTCGCCGGATGCTCAGAAGAAAAGTGCTTTCTGTACTCACGCAGGTTCTTACGAATTTTTATGAATGCCTTTTGGGGTCAAGACAGCGCCTTCTCATTATATGTTGTTAATAAATCAAGTACTGGAGGGCTTGCAAAAGTTTGCATTAGCATATATAGATGACATTTTAATCTACACAGCAGGAGACGTACAAGACCATCTGAAACATGTAAAAGTAGTATTTGATAGGCTACGATTACACGATGTTAAATTGAAACTCAGTAAATGTGAATTTCTAAAAACAGAAACTAAGTACTTGGGGTACATCATCGATAGGGAAGGAATTAAACCAGATCAAGATAAAGTAAAAGTCATTAGAGAATTACCTGCTCCAACCAACGTAAGAGAAGTTAGAGCTTTTATTGGTACGTATGGGTACTATCGTCGGTTCATTCCAAATTTCGCACAAATAGCAGAACCCATCACAAACCTAACTTGCAAATACGCAAGATTTAAATGGAATGATGATTGTCAGAAAGCATTTAATTTTTTTTTAAATAGTTTAACAACAGTTCCATTATTAGCACATCCAGATCTAAACAAACAATTAATTTTATATACAGATGCTTCATATAGTGCCATAGGAGCATGTTTAACACAACCATATGAAGGAGAAAATTCAGGAATACCAGGAGTTAAGAATGAAAGACCAATATATTTTCTCTCACACAAACTTAGCAAGTCTCAAAAGAAGTGGGCGACAGTAGAGAAGGAAGCATATGCTATACACTATGCCTTGCAGAAACTAGATTATTACTTACATAACGCTAATTTTATCATCAAAACTGATCACATGCCACTAAAATCTTTACTAGAGGCCCCAGTACAAAACAGAAAAATACAGACATGGGCGCTGAACTTACAAGTGTACAACGCAAAAGTTGAGTACATATCCGGTAAGGAAAACACTTGTGCAGATTTATTATCCAGAATCCTGTATCCAGAGACATCAGGGAATACTGAAGATGAGGGTGAACCAGAAATAGATGACCGAAATTGGCAAGTAAATATACTAGATTCTGCCATATTGAATAGAGAAAATTTTAGGAGCTCACTGTCAGATCAAGAATCTGAACCAATAGCGGAAGATCCACAATTAATGCAGTTTGATATGAAAGAAGAACAAGAATTGGATCCGAAGGTAATAGAAATAAAACAGAAGTTGAAAGAAACGGGCGAAAACAGTTCTAAGAAGAATTTTTTAGTCTTGCAGGATGACAATCAGTTATATTATGTGAGTGAAAAAAGTGAAGAGTTGAGAAAATATATTCCGAAACATTTAGAAATTGAGATTCTAAAGGCATATATATCATGATGAGAATGGTCATCTTGGTCGCGACAAGTTAGTTAAAGCCCTCAAGAATAAATATTATTGGCCGAATTTATTTAAAAGTGCTTGTAAATATGTTGACGCGTGTGAGAAATGTAGGTTAAGAAATATGAAAACGATCAAATGTCCCTTACAGGATACTGACATCCCTCAGTTTCCAATTGCAGAAAGTGAGTTTAGATATTTCAGGTCCTCACCCTAGAACGTTATCGGGGAATGTATACCTACTACATATCGTGGATTGCTACAGTTTATGGCCGGAGGTTTATGTGATTCCGGATAAGAGCGCTGATACCATCATTAATATTTTTCTACAAGAGTACATACCAAGGTTTAGTTGCCCACAGACGGTACTCACAGATAATGGAAAGGAGTTCGTGAACAAGAAGTTTGAGAAATTATTACAAGATTTGAATATCGCCCACATAAAAATTTCTTATTATAGACCTTCCTCAAATGCGAAAAATGAGAGACAACATCGGACATTATACAATATAATAGCAAAAATTGCAGAGGAACATGATAGGGATTGGGATCTTTACTTGGGATCTGCATTGGGCACGATACGCACAAATCAAAATGAAGGGACAGGTTTTTCACCATTTTACTTGCTACACTGAAGAGAACCAATACTCCCAATTGACAATCTGTTAAAACCTAGACGTAAATATATGGGGGAAGATTTTCAGGAAGTTATTATACAAGAAATGCACAAAGCACATGTAAGGTTAAAGAACAATATAATTAAAGCTAGAGAAAGACAAAAAAAGGTACAGAAACGAAAATACACAATTACAGGAATTCAAAGTAGGTGATAGAGTTTATTATAAGAAGCATAGAAGGAACTCCAAATTTGATGCTCATTGGATTCCAGGATATTACATTTTAGAAAAGTTAGGTCCAGTATCATATAGTATCAAGAACCAAATTACAGGACATGTGGCGCGGTCACATGTGGAGCATTTAAGACGAGATAATGAAGATAAGGGAGACGATAATAATAATAATTATACAGAAGGGGTATACTCAGATGGACAACTCGTCAGACGAGTCAAATATACGATTCCCTCAGATTTTGGAAAAGAACTGGTACAAAAACAAACAATAACAACACCAATTTATGACGAAACTGGTGAACAAGCAGAAACAGTACCGAAAACTCTTAGGAGAGAAGAAAATAATACGTATGATGGTTATAATAGTGTTGAATCTATGGAGGAGGAGGTAACCGCTCCATTTAAAAATACCAGACAAGCAGTAAAAAGGAGGATAGAGAGACAAAGAGCTAGAGAAGTTAAAAGACAAAAGAGAATTAGAGTAAATTCATCAAGCGACGAAGATATGCCACTACTCGAAAGATCGTTAAGAAACCATGATAGACAGATTAGATTAGATATAGAAAGAAAAAAATTAGCGGCCGCTAGCAATAGGTATACAGATGAAGAACAAGAAATGGACGAAAATTCAGAATCTAATGGAAATAGTAGCATGAAGGAAGATGTTTCTCTTCTGGGAAAATGAGGACATTGATGTGGTGATGGCACTTATAGAGAAAAATCTAGAATTACTGAAGAAGTGGAGATATGGTAAATAGATTGATAGAATATTCTGCAGATAGCAGGATGCAAATTTTTTGTTTTAAAGAGGAAATTTGTAATTGATGAAAAACGGTAGCTGTGAATTACAGATGAATTATAGAAGCAGGTTAGCAAATAGCCTGGTTAATAGTTGTTGTGAGTTGTCTTGATGAGTAGACATGATATTGTATATTTTTGTAATAAGTTAGGTGATATGGGTGTCAATTCTCGTGTGGTCTTGGAGATGTATTCTTTATTGCCATTTAATTTTGAAATTTGACTTGTTGAGTTTTCTTAGTAGGTAAATAATTGGTTATTAGTCCAAAAATGTGACTAATAATGGATAGGTTGTATTTAAATATGATTTTTTTGTTTCATCATGTATGTCATATTATTTTGAAAAATGTCTTCCTTTGACTTGGTTGATTGCCTTTATTTAAAATTTGGGGATAAAAATTGTCTTTAAAATGTTGGGGGGAATGATATCCTGTTTTGACTTCGTTTCGGTTTGCTCATGAATTGTGATTTTATTTGAATTACTTTGTTTATTGAATAGTATTTAGCCTTGTTTAAAAATAAGTTGTTATTGTTTTGCTTAGAGTAAAGAGTTGGTTTAGATCAATAAGACTAGCTCTTATTGAATAATTAATAGGATCTTTCATTCAGAAAATAGTAAACAAACGACTGCGGACTAGGAAGAGAGACATATTCCCCTTGTGAGTAATAAGTTTTAGTAAACATGAGTACCATAAACTTCGGCCTTGTACTTGCAGGAAGGCTGATGCGTCAGTCAGCATTAATGTTTGGAATATGAGGGGTTAGTTACAGGGTGGCTAAAAGGGGAGTACATGTAGTTTAGAAACACATGAATTAAAGGCCATGCTTGGATGACGGGTTTTATAATAGATGCTACACAAGTAAAAGTTAGTAGAAATATATGGATCTGGGGGGTTGAAATAGGAGCTGCATTAAGTCAGCATTAATTGAAAATACATGGATTGGATGCCATGTTATGGGAGAAGAGTGGTTTAACTTATTGACACTTGTTGTGTGTTCGGAGTAAACAAACTTGAGTAATAGTAATGAAGGGACGCTGTGGTAACAGCATAAATCATAATTTTTGGAGCTTGCTAAGGTATGTTATAGGTAAAGAATAGATACTAATATGCGATAAACAGAGAGAAAAAGGGCAGTAGTTGCTGGCTGATTTATAATCCTGACAGTAGAAGGGTGGTTTTAGATCGACGTAACTTTTGACAGGAACATTTATTATTAACAAAAAATGAAGATAATTGAAGATTAGCGGATTATATGATTTGGGTTTTTGAAAACTTTACGTTATAAAGTTTTGAGAGTGCATGGGAGGATAAATGGGATAATTGTGACTACTTCTTACTACTTTCTCTTTGGTGCGCACCAACCACTTTCTTGTCTATCCTATGTTGTTAGTGAGAGTATGATAAGTTGTAAAAATATATAAGAAATCTTCAATTTTTGTTAATCATAATTTAGATCAATATTTTTTATAAAGCGCATTGCTTTGTGACGGAGATTACAAGATGAGCTTTTGTAAAATATACTTACGTTATAATAATGTATGTGGCTGGCTATAAGATGAAGTGTTGGGATAGGGAGATAGAGAGGGGTGTATTAAATAAGAGTTCCGGTTTAGATTTTAGTTGAGACAGGTTTAAATTGTTCAGTGTAAAATATGTAAGCGGATTGCTAATGGTTTGAGGATGAAGTAATTTTGTGAGAGCGTTTAGTTAAGTGTTTTAGAAAGTCATAGAATTTGGAGTAAGACTTTTCGGGGAAAAGTCTTGTTGAGGGTAGAGAGGAATATAACAGAGCATCATCTCTGTTAGGGGGTTAAATGGGTGGTGTGCAAAGGGGAAAAGACTAGTATACAAGGCACGGCTGAGCATCCCGTTGGGATGTAACTAGGGACGCTCAAGCTGTGACGCGGGGGGGGGGGGGGGTAGGAATAGTTAGTTACCATCTGTACCTCGGATCAGCAACACCTATTGTAATATCTGTCCAGAAAGTCATTGTATGCTGTTTTATATTCTACGATGTATTCAATTGAATAAATATATGAAATACAGCGAGGACTTTGTCTCTGCTCTATAACCTCAGCACTGTTATAATAGGCCTTGAAAGACCAAATCTAATGGTACTTCAATGATTTGTCACCAAATTCTCCAGTTCATTTCTTCTCATAACATGTCAATCCTAGGAGGAGATATTCACATTACATTTGAGTATCGTGATTTTGAACAAAATAATTTTCATGATTCCTGTAACTTCGGAACTCTCCTGTGTATCCCAGTATCTTTGCTTAGAATTGACATACCTGCTTCATTGAGATACCGCTGGATTTGGTTTTTCAATGCCTACCATTGACACTCCCATTGATGAGCAATAAGAGAGATGTTAAAATGCAAGACAAATGCTGCAGATTAAAAGAAAATACTTATCTAACAGTATTTTCTCATTCACAGTTCATTCTAAATAAATTGTACTGCCAGTCCATGCGAGATTGTCTCAAACGGGTCATAGACGGATATGAAAACTGACTTCAAAAATATGTTTCGTCATGTTAAATGATAAAAAAAAAAATAGTAAAAGTACACAAATAATTTATTAATAATCTTTAAACTTTTATTCTCTTTAACTTTAGTAGTTCAGATTGCACGTTTTGAGCGTTAAATGTTTCCACGGCCTAGTCTGATCGATATTCCCGCAGCCGCCATCTTGGAGTTCCATTCACAAAGATTAACCCTTTACCGGGCAGACGTTGGTCTGTTTTGTAGCCCTGAACGGGCAAGAAGAATTTTGAAGTGCAGTAAAATTTTGGGTTACATTAGTAAAAATATCACATATAAGTTGTTAGTCAACAGATTTTAGTCAAATAAACAGCAAAAGGAAGGGAAGAGCATGCAGTATATTTTACTCACATGAATAATGCAGCTAATCCACACATGAACACAAATATTTACAAAATACAACATATTTTTTGTGATTGTCAGTCATCTATACTGCAATTTACAAACACATTTTCCGAATCATAATCACTTTCTTTAAAGTCCGAGTCACGAGTGCTAACACAAAGTAACGCTGATCACTGATATCTAGTTCCAATTAATAGTCAATTTTGTGCATTTCAATGTCACATAAATTGAACTCAGCAAAATCTCTGCTAGCACTTGAAGAATCGTCGAAATCCATTTTGAAATACAAAGCATAAAACCCACAAAAACTGTTTTTTTAATCCATTCAAATTCAAGGTACATGCTTGCAAATGGCGGCCATGTTGTCAAGCTATCGACGAAATTGAAACTAGACAATCGGAAGTCTAGGAAAGCCGAGAGATCGCATTTTTACAATGCATAATAGCCAAGGGTGGTTTCAAACGTTTTGCCCGTTCGGGGGTAGAAACGTTCCCGGACGCTTTGCCAGCTAAAGGGTTAAAAAAAACATCCCCACAGAAATATATATATCTATATCTATAAAACAGAATGTATGTGGGTGGGTGGGGATGTATTGGATGCATTCGATAACTGTCCATCCGATTTAGATGAAATTTTCTACATGTCTTCTTTTCATTCCCGTGCAACCAACTGTAATAGTTTTTTAGTGTAGAATCAGCTATTTACTTAGTAAAATTTAATAATTAAATTACATGACTTAACATAAGAAAAAATATATAAAGGGACATAACTTTTAGTAGCATTGCTATATCTTAGGTTAAGTCCCCTGGCTATAGATAGATAGGTAGATAAATAGATAGATAGATAGATCTGACTCAATAGATAGAGAGGGTGGGAGAGACGGACGGGCAGACAGATAGATAGATAGACAGACAGACAGATAGATAGATAGACATACAGACAGATAGATAGATAGACAGACAAACAGCCGGTCGGGAACGGGAACTTATATGACTACTTATACGAATTAAATTAGATGCTCCCCATCAGGGGCTGGGCGAAGCCGGGCCGGGTCAGACAGATAGTCAGGAACGGGAACGGGAGCTTATATGACTACTTATATGAATTAAATGAGATGCTCCCCACCAGGGACTGGGTGAAGCCAGGCCGGGTCAGACAGACAGATAGTCGGGAACGGGAGCTTATATGACTACTTATATGAATTAAATGAGATGCTCCCCACCAGGAGCTGGGCGAAGCCGGGCCGGGTCAGACAGACAGACAAAAAGCAGACAGACAGATAGATAGATAGGTAGGTAGGTAGGTAGATGATAGATCCCCGCCAGGGCCTGGGCGAAGCCGGGCCGGGTCAGCTTGTGTGTGTATATATATATATATATATATATATATATATATATATATATATATATATATATATACTGTTTTAAAAAAAAAGAAACATAGCTATCCGAGGGTGCATTTTTATGAGTTTGTAAGTAAAGTTTGGTGCTAGAATATATAAAAACCAGCCTCAAATGTTCTTTACAGTGTCAAATGCACGTTTTGACCTAAATTGCGTTCGTTTGTGTAATCGTTATAATGCAGTGGTCAATAGTATTTATGACCAAATTTTTACCACAACTCGTGATGCACACACGTGAAAGCAACAAAATTTGGGGTGAACACTATTCACTGATTGCGCAACTGAAATCCTATAAAAGGATAACGCTACGCAAAACAAGTTAGTTCATTTTCAAGAAAACATTTATGGCATCTCTGTCGATAAATTTAAGGAACATTGCTATTGGCCGACTGCATGCAGCGAAAGTCAAAGTCAGGTTGCCAGGCATCTAAACGTGCATCAGAGTACCATCAGTCAACTTTGGCACTGGTTCCAAGCCTCTGGCTCAGTTGAAGACCAGCATCGCAGTGGACGACCCAGAGTGACAACAGCAGCGGATGATCGCTTTATTCGGCTTCGTCACCTCAGAGACAGGTTTACAACATCATCCTCAACTGCCCAGAAACAGACTGCATGATGCTGGACTTCGGGCACAACAACCTCATCGTGGATCTGTCCTTACACGCCGCCATCACCAAATTTGACTTCTTTGGGCTAACCAGCATCACACCTAGGCAGCAGGCAACCACTAGAGATGTGTCTGGTTTAGTGATGAATCTTTCTTTTTGTTGCAGCATCATGATAGACGGAGAAGGGTCTACCGTGGGTGAAATGAACATTTTGCCCACAATTGAGGTAATGAAGCTCCGCCGCATGGTGATGGAGGTGCGGTAGTGTGGGGAACAATCAGTTACAGCGGACGGAGTCAATTGGTTCACATCGAAGAAGGAATTTAATGTGCCACGATACGTCAGTGAAATTTTTCGACCCCCATCGCTGCCCAAGGGTCTGTGTTTCAACAGGGTAATGCCAGACCCCATTGTGTACGGCTGACCACACAGTTCCTCACTGCCAACAGCATTCTCACCCTTTCCTGGCCATCCCTGTCTCCAGAAATGAGTCCGATTGAGGCCTGTGGGATGAGTTGCATAGATATGCTTGCCGCCGAGACGTTGCTCCAGCCAGTCATCATGGTCTGTTCCAGGCACTCCAGGAAGAGTTGGCAGCCATCCCATAGGCCCACATCAGACGTCTGATCGCATCCATGCCCAGGAGATGCCACTCGCAAGGGAGGCCACACACCATACTCAAGGGAAAGCCCATACGTCAATAAACTCTCGTGACCCAGATGCAAAACAACTGTCAATTGATTGGCTGAACCCTAAGGCATTTGTATGTGCAATTTGAACAATTAACTCAAAAAATTTAAAAAGTTATTGAATGTTAAAATTATGGCTATGTGTGTGCCTTCGGTAGCTATGCGTTTCTTTTTTTGAACAGTATATATCAAGCAATATCCGCAATGAACTCCAAATATATGTAAAAATGGGTGCAGAATTCGAATATCCATCTAAAATTATGGTAAAATTAAGTAAACAAGCTCTAGAAAATAAACACTTACGTTTTGCCAAATAATTAAATTTATTTTAAATTCACGATAATTTCAACCAATCGCTATGCATAGAATGTTAGACTAACCTATTCTGCAGAATCTAAGATGACGTTTGTTATTATCACGTAATATTTGAATGAATGATGTCAGAAGCGTGAATGGTCTTTATATAGACATTTTGGGGACACAGTGGATCATTCCGGGTTGGCGCAGTATATCATTTCCTGTTTCAGATCGGGTCGCGGCACTACAAGCATACCTAATCATAAGTTATAATATAATATGTAGGCTAGTAGTATTACTTAGTAATATGAGACATTAAAAAGTATTTGGTAACTTTGGTCATGTTTGTACATATTGAATTTTACTTATGAGACCATCACTAATGGATAGGCCTTGAAAAATCAAAACCAACGGTGCCTCAATGAAGCCTGTATGTCAGTTATCGGCAGAGATGTTCATATGTTAGTGTCAATAACTTGAGAAGGCAAAAACTAGAATACATAGTAAGAATGGGAAAATTGGAGGGGAGGAGAGTCATGGGGAAATCATATGGACAGTTTGACATCATGATATGCAGGAACATCAGAATCAAAAATGATTGGCACTACACGAAACAGAAGGCTATCCAGTCTATAATTCATTCAAGAAATTATTCTGAGAAATAAAGTCAGCTGATGTGATATTAACATAGTAACTATGAAAACTGAAATTATTGACACTTTGCTTCAAATTACTATTAACCTTTTTGTTTGTGAATGAACTCTTCGGAATCATCTTCCAATGCCTTACCGGCTGGTGTGGGCAATCATGTTTCTCCAGAAATTGCAATCTCCGACAGCATGGATCAATTCATATATTGACTCCCTTCTGTGCCATGACACAAGACTGTCAAGAATCTTCTCACGAAACCTTCCTCCATCTCTCTTTCTGAATATTTTACCTCCTTTTAAGTATAATCTAACCTCTCTGATGTTCCTCCACCTTGTAGAGGTAGAGGGACTTGCATGTTCTGATGACCCCCAAGAGCTATGTCGACAGTAGTGCAGCTACTGGTAGTGCCTCCCATGTCAGACAGGTCAAGGAATAGGAACCAGATGAAGAGAGACACAAACCTGCTGCCTTGTAGGTAGATGGGGGACATTCAAAGGCTAGGGAAAGCAAACCTGGAAACATGCTTGACAAAGTTGGATGTACTGAGCCACAGGCTTGACGAAACATGCGATGCAATTCTCGAAATGTCTCTCTCTCACACATGCACGCACACACACACACACTTTACATTAATAGTCAAAGTGGCCACCAGATTAGTGCTAACATTACTGAATAATAATAATAATAAGCTTTAAAGACCTGCACCATGCACCAGGTAGTATATTTTATTATGTGAACTAATGAAATGAAAGCAATGGCAAACTACTGAATGTAAACTTGCCAAAAAATCATAAACAACCAAAAAATTCTGGGGTTGACTGCAACATCCTGTAAAGGATGTGCAACTAACTTCATTAAATTAACCTTAAAGGCACATTCCTTTCTTAGTACCATGTGCTGTGACCACCGGTTAAATAGTATTGATTAAATACCTTATGCATTAATAATTATTGGCCAAAAATCCTGGCATTCTATAGACTGTATCATGCAGGCTTGTAAAATGAACCTAAGGATCAGATTTCTATTTCTTTACCATGTTTTTAAAAAGAGGTTTAGAGACATAAGATTGATTTCATTGCACCAGGTTTTAATGAACCTAAGGATCAGATTTCTATTTCTTTACCATGTTTTTAAAAAGAGGTTTAGAGACATAAGATTGATTTCATTGCACCAGGTTTTAATTAACCTAAGGATCCGATTTCTGTTTTTTTACCATGTTTTTAAAAAGAGGTTTAGAGACATAAGATTGATTTCATTGCACCAGGTTTTAATGAACCTAAGGATCAGATTTCTGTTTCTTTACCATGTTTTTAAAAAGAGGTTTAGAGACATAAGATTGATTTCATTGCACCAGGTTTTAATGAACCTAAGGATCAGATTTCTGTTTCTTTACCATGTTTTTAAAAAGAGGTTTAAAGACATAAGATTGATTTCATTGCACAGGGTTTTTAATTAACCTAAACATCAGATTTCTGTTTCTTTACCATGTTTTTAAAAAGAGGTTTAAAGACATAAGATTGATTCCATTGCACCAGGTTTTAGTGAACCTAAGAATCAGATTTCTGTTTCTTTACCATGTTTTTAAAAAGAAGTTTAAAGACAAGATTGCTTTCATTGCACCAGGTTTTAACCCATATGCAGTGGTCTGTTTCCACAGGGTGGCCTGCTGAAAGTATCGCACAAAGCACGAAATCTGTAGCTCCAGTGACGATCCCCAGGTGCCTCCGAAAAAATTGCATTCGTGAACTGATTGACGGAGTCAGGAATCAAACCCACAACCAGAAGTCAGCATGGATAAGAGCAATCGCTATTAAACTTCCGGTGTGCTGATGTCAAAGTAGCAGGTTCAACCCCTACACCGGTCAGTTGGACTAAAATGTTGACTTCTCGTCCTTGACTTAGGGATGTAAATTACAAGTACCTCTGAAATCGGAGTGAGTTCGTCTGATGGTGAGGGACACTTTTAATAAGGAAAGCTAATTCTCATGCAAAAATTGTCCCATGCAGTAGTAGTATATGTATTAACGAAAAAACCCATAGTCTTTGGAGCATGAGGTATGCATACCATGTGCCAGGACCTAAATACAAAAATATTTACAGGCCACATTAATAATCAGTGGCAACAAATCTGTAAAAAATATATTGCATCATTAATACAATGTGTTAGTCAACTCCAGGGTCATGAGATAAAAGTATAGAAAAAGGTGGTTGTTTGCTGCAGAGCTGATACTAAATTCTGAGTAAAAACACAAAGCAAGAATACAAAGCTCAACAAAAGGAAGAACACACAAATACAGCTGAACGTATCGTCCCCAGTACCAAATCAATTTTTTTTAAATAGATAAAACAATGGACTACTTATCTCGACATCCAAGAGGTTTCTGATCAATAAACTAGGAATGAGAGAAGTGTAGTATAGTATTCCTGTTTACATGCCTTTAAGGCGTGTATTTTATAGATTTAAGAATCTGTCTCTGGTTCAAGATTTGCTGATAGTAGTAACAGTATTTATATTTTCATCAGATAGAATTGGAGGTCGAACATTAACCCGCCAGCTGACAGCTGCAGATGGGACCAGAGACTTTTGGGACCTCGGTGGTGAGTGGGTGGGCAGGTAAGCTGTTTGTATGTTGTGAAATATGATTATCATATCTGAGACATGGAACTAGACTTGAAGGAACTGAATTGTGGACTGGTGTAAGATAGATTATTGGGGAACAGAGATGAGTAAGTGATCATTGGGGATAGAGATGAGTAAGTGATCCTTGGGTATGGAGAGGTGTAAGATAGATAACTGGGATAGAGAGGAATAAGATAGATCACTGGGGATACGGAGGAGTTGGATAGATCAATGGGGATAAAAATGAGTAAGATAGATCATTGGGGATACAGATGAGTAGGATAGATCATTGGGAATTGAGATGAATTAAGGTAGATATCGGGGATGAAAAGGAGTAAGATAGATCATTGGGAATAGAGAGGAGTAAGATAGATCATTGGGAATAGAGAGGAGTAAGATAGATCATTGGGAATAGAGAGGTGTAAGATAGATCTTCGGGTTAGAGAGGAGTAAGATAGATCATTGGGAATAGAGAGGTGTAAGATAGATCATTGGGGGTAGAGAGGTGTAAGATAGATCATTGGGGGTAGAGAGGTGTAAGATAGATCTTCGGGTTAGAGAGGAGTAAGATAGATCATTGGGATAGAGAGGAGTAAGATAGATCATTGGGAATAGAGAGGTGTAAGATAGATCTTCGGGTTAGAGAGGAGTAAGATAGATCATTGGGAATAGAGAGGTGTAAGATAGATCATTGGGAATAGAGAGGTGTAAGATAGATCATTGGGAATAGAGAGGTGTAAGATAGATCATTGGGGGTAGAGAGGTGTAAGATAGATCTTCGGGTTAGAGAGGAGTAAGATAGATCATTGGGATAGAGAGGAGTAAGATAGATCATTGGGAATAGAGAGGTGTAAGATAGATCTTCGGGTTAGAGAGGAGTAAGATAGATCATTGGGATAGAGAGGAGTAAGATAGATCATTGGGATAGAGAGGTGTAAGATAGATCATTGGGGTAGAGAGGTGTAAGATAGATCATTGGGATAGAGAGGAGTAAGATAGATCTTCGGGTTAGAGAGGAGTAAGATAGATCATTGGGATAGAGAGGTGTAAGATAGATCATTGGGATAGAGAGGTGTAAGATAGATCATTGGGGTAGAGAGGTGTAAGATAGATCATTGGGAATAGAGAGGTGTAAGATAGATCTTCGGGTTAGAGAGGAGTAAGATAGATCATTGGGATAGAGAGGTGTAAGATAGATCATTGGGATAGAGAGGTGTAAGATAGATCATTGGGATAGAGAGGTGTAAGATAGATCATTGGGATAGAGAGGAGTAAGATAGATCATTGGGAATAGAGAGGAGTAAGATAGATCTTCGGGTTAGAGAGGAGTAAGATAGATCATTGGGATAGAGAGGAGTAAGATAGATCATTGGGAATAGAGAGGTGTAAGATAGATCATTGGGATAGAGAGGTGTAAGATAGATCATTGGGATAGAGAGGAGTAAGATAGATCATTGGGAATAGAGAGGAGTAAGATAGATCTTCGGGTTAGAGAGGAGTAAGATAGATCATTGGGATAGAGAGGAGTAAGATAGATCATTGGGAATAGAGAGGTGTAAGATAGATCTTCGGGTTAGAGAGGAGTAAGATAGATCATTGGGATAGAGAGGTGTAAGATAGATCATTGGGATAGAGAGGTGTAAGATAGATCATTGGGATAGAGAGGTGTAAGATAGATCATTGGGATAGAGAGGAGTAAGATAGATCATTGGGAATAGAGAGGAGTAAGATAGATCTTCGGGTTAGAGAGGAGTAAGATAGATCATTGGGATAGAGAGGTGTAAGATAGATCATTGGGATAGAGAGGTGTAAGATAGATCATTGGGATAGAGAGGTGTAAGATAGATCATTGGGATAGAGAGGAGTAAGATAGATCATTGGGAATAGAGAGGAGTAAGATAGATCTTCGGGTTAGAGAGGAGTAAGATAGATCATTGGGATAGAGAGGAGTAAGATAGATCATTGGGAATAGAGAGGTGTAAGATAGATCATTGGGATAGAGAGGTGTAAGATAGATCATTGGGATAGAGAGGAGTAAGATAGATCATTGGGAATAGAGAGGTGTAAGATAGATCTTCGGGTTAGAGAGGAGTAAGATAGATCATTGGGATAGAGAGGTGTAAGATAGATCATTGGGATAGAGAGGTGTAAGATAGATCATTGGGATAGAGAGGTGTAAGATAGATCATTGGGATAGAGAGGAGTAAGATAGATCATTGGGAATAGAGAGGAGTAAGATAGATCTTCGGGTTAGAGAGGAGTAAGATAGATCATTGGGATAGAGAGGTGTAAGATAGATCATTGGGATAGAGAGGAGTAAGATAGATCATTGGGATAGAGAGGTGTAAGATAGATCATTGGGATAGAGAGGAGTAAGATAGATCATTGGGATAGAGAGGTGTAAGATAGATCATTGGGGTAGAGAGGTGTAAGATAGATCATTGGGATAGAGAGGTGTAAGATAGATCATTGGGGTAGAGAGGTGTAAGATAGATCATTGGGATAGAGAGGAGTAAGATAGATCATTGGGAATAGAGAGGAGTAAGATAGATCTTCGGGTTAGAGAGGAGTAAGATAGATCTTCGGGTTAGAGAGGTGTAAGATAGATCTTCGGGTTAGAGAGGTGTAAGATAGATCTTCGGGTTAGAGAGGTGTAAGATAGATCTTCGGGTTAGAGAGGAGTAAGATAGATCATTGGGATAGAGAGGTGTAAGATAGATCATTGGGATAGAGAGGTGTAAGATAGATCATTGGGGTAGAGAGGTGTAAGATAGATCATTGGGATAGAGAGGAGTAAGATAGATCATTGGGATAGAGAGGTGTAAGATAGATCATTGGGATAGAGAGGTGTAAGATAGATCATTGGGGTAGAGAGGAGTAAGATAGATCATTGGGGTAGAGAGGTGTAAGATAGATCATTGGGATAGAGAGGAGTAAGATAGATCATTGGGATAGAGAGGAGTAAGATAGATCATTGGGATAGAGAGGTGTAAGATAGATCATTGGGATATAGAGGAGTAAGATAGATCATTGGGGTAGAGAGGTGTAAGATAGATCATTGGGATAGAGAGGTGTAAGATAGATCATTGGGATAGAGAGGAGTAAGATAGATCATTGGGATAGAGAGGTGTAAGATAGATCATTGGGGTAGAGAGGTGTAAGATAGATCACTGGGGATAGAGAAGAGTAAGATAGATCATTGGGGTAGAGAGGTGTAAGATAGATCATTGGGGTAGAGAGGAGTAAGATAGATCATTGGGGGTAGAGAGGTGTAAGATAGATCATTGGGATAGAGAGGTGTAAGATAGATCATTGGGATAGAGAGGTGTAAGATAGATAATTGGGGGTAGAGAGGAGTAAGATAGATCATTGGGATAGAGAGGTGTAAGATAGATCATTGGGGTAGAGAGGTGTAAGATAGATCATTGGGGTAGAGAGGTGTAAGATAGATCATTGGGATAGAGAGGTGTAAGATAGATCATTGGGGTAGAGAGGTGTAAGATAGATCATTGGGGTAGAGAGGTGTAAGATAGATCATTGGGATAGAGAGGAGTAAGATAGATCATTGGGGTAGAGAGGAGTAAGATAGATCATTGGGGTAGAGAGGTGTAAGATAGATCATTGGGGTAGAGAGGTGTAAGATAGATCACTGGGGATAGAGAAGAGTAAGATAGATCATTGGGGATAGGTTTTCAGTTTGTTCCACCACTTTTTCCACCTGGTCCCACAAGTGCCCGAACACCTCTCCCTTGTCCATAGGTAATCTACCACAATGAGGTGCATTCCCTGCCAGCCTATAAGCCTGTTCATTCACCCGCATTACCAGGGCAGAATATCCATACAATTCTCGCAGTCTTTGACCTTTGAAGCGAAGCAAGCCATTCCACACGAAACATTCCTTTATCCACCTTACTAAGCATACTCAGTGAGGCTGTAATGAATGCAGTGTGTGTTGCAACGATCACCTCCAACTATGGAAGGCTGCTGTTATTGCTTCCACCTCCATTCTCAATGCTGGATGTCATCGTCTCATATGCCAGACTCTCCTTTCTCAAGCATCGTCCATTAGCCTTCGCAATAAAACCCCAGCCACTAAGTCGGTTTCTCACCGCTGACCCATTGGTATAGATCACTATGTCACCCTTATGTGTGTTGCCCTGGATCAGTCGATGCACCTCAAACTCTGCTGCCTGCTACCCATTCTCTGCACTCACGATACAGTGTTACTATTACATTGTGACATGTCTTCCAGTACTTTTACCCACTCTTTTTTCAGATTAGTGTTCTCTATGTCACACACCTGGCTGATAGATCTTTCTGCCTGTGCCATCCAGGACCTGCCTCTTCTCAGTCTATGACCATTGACCATATCCATGACTTCATACATGTGGTGATCCCTATCTGCAGCGACTCTCAGGTACCATTTGGCTTGGAGGACCCTGTGCCTGTCCGCAATTGTTGGTATGCAAGGATATCCCTCATGTATACAATTGGTGTGTCCTTTTTGCACCCAAGGATCACTTGCATGGCTGCATTCTGTATGCGCTCCAACCTTTCAAGCTGGCACTTTGATACTGTCAGCAGCCCCAAACCATACACAATGACAGAAATTATTAACTGCTGAAAGAGCCTTAAAGCATCCTCTGCTCAACCTCGGTTGCTGCCATCGCCCTCAGTGCATTAAGTCCCTTTCCAGCCTTCACCACCAAAGCCTCTACATGATCCTTAAAAGACATACACCTGTCAAAGGTTATACCCAAGTACTTCAATTTACTCTCTCCACTGAGAGGACGTCCATTCATTGTAATACATGGGACATCTGCCTTCACAATTCGTTATCCAGGGAATACCACACAACCTATGCCTTGTCTAATTTTATTACGGCCCCAGAGTCCATGCACCACTCCTCCACCTTGTTTACTACCGACTGTAAGTCTTCAGCAATTCTTTCCCTTTCTCTGCCCTGTAGAAGTGCATAACGAGATAGGGGTAGATGGCTGTTAACTTGCTAAATTATTTATTTTCCCAGATGTCCTTTTGTGAAGAATCTCTGCTGTTCCCCCCCCCCCACCCCCCACCCCCGACCCCTAGTAGATGTTGATCTAATTTCTAAAAGTATCTAATCTATCTTATCCAACAAAAGAACTTGACAATTCATGATGAAACTTTAACACTGGAAATAAATAATTTAATAAAGATAATAAAGATAATAAAGATTGAATTATAGGAAGAGGGAAGTCTCGGTTGACTATTTCATCATTGAGCCAGGAAGTATACTTTGTCGTCTACAGTCATTGCCATGTCCAATAGTATACAAACACATTCACCTGGTATGTTTCTTTCCCACCTCTTGTCTGTGTGACCTTGGACTTCTTTAACCTCCTAGGTCAATGAAAGTTACTGATGAAAGAATATATATATCCTCCCTCTGGATTTGAAAATGTAATGACTGTTACTTTCTGCCAGCCTTTGACCTTACTTGAAATACACCAGCCTGTCACCAGCCTTGAAGAAATCCCATGGATTTCACTGGCTGGTTGCCCACCTTGAAGAAATACTTGAAATATACTGGCCTGTTACAAACATTGCAAAACATTTTAAATATACTAGCTTGTCACCAGCATGGCACAATGCGATGAAATATACTGGCTTGTTACCAGGTTTTAACATTTGAAATATACTGGCTTGTTACCAGCATTGCACAATACTTGAAATATACTGGCTTGTTACCAGCATTGCGCAATTTTTGAAATATACCAGCTTGCCACCAGCCTTGAACAATCCTTGAAGTATTGAATTACTTTGGTAGTTCACCAGGTGTAGAAATAGACTTGGTCAACATTAAATAAGGAGGGTACCTGAAAGGAAAACATATCAGGCTTTACACCTGTACAACATGTGGACTAGCATATATCAAAGGATCGACCTTTACTTCCTGATCATGCACTCAGCTCTTTTGGATCAAGTTTAGATTTTTTTTACACCTGTCCGGCCAGTCATTTTTCTTACAAAGACTGGTAGTAGACAATAATGATAGTTTTCTACCTTATTTCCCATAAGGTAATCTGTCATAGTCTATATGAGTGCATATGCTGGAAAATGTACCATAAATCAAGTCCTCTGTCCTCTGATTTTGGTTCTTTACCAACAAGACAGGATCTTGACATTTTATACCAATCCATTTCATACTGTCAGTAGAGTAAACTGAATTTGGTTTACCCCTACTTATAATATTGGGGTTCAGTACTATTAAGATACCTAGGATTAATATTTATAATAAATATTGTACAGCAAAGTACTCGAAAGGGCTCCGGTATGTAATAAATGTATCTCCAAGTCTACCAGAATGTCCTAACCAGGCCACCTTGATAATAGTGTTCCAACATCTACTTCTAACTATCCTATGTAGGGATTCAAATGAAAGGGTAGGAAGTTAGGAATACAATGGCACAGGATAGAAGGCACCTACCAGTTTACTGGCTGAGTTTTACTTCAGTTAAGTTTCTAAGACTACCGAACTTAAATTGAAACACAGTCCTAGATTCTCCACAGTGAGTCTGGAACCGTCAGCTGCTAGATTTGGGCTTTATTTACTTCCAAAATGGAAGAGCGCTTCACATTGTGCTATTTTTTAGAACATAACCTGAGAAGCCTAGTCAGATTGTTTTAATTTTAACTACTCAAATATCAAACTGTTCAGTTATCTTCTAGTAGAAACTTTTACTCACGGTCCAGTACCTATGACATAGATCTCCCATCATAGATTATATTTCAGGAGCGTTTAATACATCACAGGTTTCTGGGCTGATCTGGTCTTAGTGAGGTCTCGACGTAAGCTGACAATGGCGATCTTTTGCAGAAGTTTTTATGAGCGTGTCAAAAACTTCAGCTTATTTTTGCACAGGGACAGTTCCACTTTTCTGAGTTCCATGGGTCGTTAGTATAGAAAATAACCGTGTATTTTACATATAGGGAAACCATGACCCACTAGAATCACCAGGATGAGTAAGATTTCATTCATCTTTCATGAGGCTCGGAAAATCTTCCCACACAGATCTGTTGGGTTTGTTCCCCGCCTTCCCCCCTATTCAAAATGGGGTGGAAATAGGTTGAAGATGTGTTGGGAAGACCGGAACCTGCTTTGGTTTTGTTAAAGTATAAGATAGATCATTGGGGATAGAGGGATGTAAGATAGGCCATTGGGATAGAGAGAAGTAAGATATATCACTGGAGACTGACAGAATAAGATAGAGAGGTGTAAGATAGATCATTGGGAATATAGAGATGTAAGATAGATCATTGGGGATAGAGAGATGTAACATAGATCATTGGGGATAGAGAGATGTAAGATAGATCATTGGGGATAGAGAGATGTAAGAGATCATTGGGGATAGAGAGAAGTAACATAGATCATTGGGGATAGAGAGATGTAACATAGATCATTGGGGATAGAGAGAAGTAACATAGATCATTGGGGATAGAGAGATGTAAGATAGATCATTGGGGATAGAGAGATGTAAGAGATCATTGGGGATAGAGAGATGTAAGATAGATCATTGGGGATATAGAGATGTAACATAGATCATTGGGGATAGAGAGATGTAACATAGATCATTGGGGATAGAGAGATGTAAGATAGATCATTGGGGATAGAGAGATGTAAGAGATCATTGGGGATATAGAGATGTAACATAGATCATTGGGGGTAGAGAGAAGTAACATAGATCATTGGGGTAGAGAGGTGTAAGATAGATCACTGGGGATATAGAGATGTAACATAGATCATTGGGGATAGAGAGAAGTAACATAGATCATTGGGGATAGAGAGATGTAAGATAGATCATTGGGGATAGAGAGATGTAAGAGATCATTGGGGATATAGAGATGTAAGATAGATCATTGGGGATAGAGAGATGTAAGATAGACCATTGGCATAGAGAGGAGTAAGATATATCACTGGAGATTGACAGAATAAGATAGAGAGGTGTAAGATAAATCATCAGGGATAGAGAGGAGTAGGATACGTATGTGGGGAAAGTAAGATAGATCAATGGAACCTAGATTAATTTTTTAAAATTTCCCTTAATGGATGACCATATTATTTACTGACCAAGGAACAAAGATGAACACCTGTGGCAATATTCATTTTTCATATTTCAGTTTATTATTTTAAAACTCAGTGATTTTATGTTACAGGCTAACACATGACACCTATTTGATAACTGTTGATTGTTGGCTTAGGAATCACTTTCTGTCATAAATACAGTATAGAAACTGTCTTCTGTTTCATTGTAAACAGACCTAGGAGACATTTGTCAGTGTAAACTAATCTAACATTGGCTCTAGATGTCAGGTAAATAGGAACTGTTTCTTTAATGCATTTGCATGCTTTTTTTTTAATAGTGACAGTACTGTATTTTTTGTAGTGATTTTATGAAGTGTTTTTAATTTTTAAATCTTTTTTTCTTTAATACAAATATGTATAGACCACAGCCACATATGCAGTATCTGTTGAAAAAATTCAACATAAACACATTCAACCCCGTATCACCACATAATGGACATGAAGCCACAAAGTCTCCGGCACTATCCTGGCGGACCCACTGTGATCTGTTGCAATTTTCATGGAAGGTATGTGTGCTTATATTCTACTGCCTTGAAGTCAAGGATAGCAATGGAGTTGCTTAGATGTATGACATCCTCTTTTTTGCAAAACAAGAAAGAAGAAAAATGCAAGTCTTAAAATAGGAACCTGTTTGGGTATGTGAAGTGTTAGGATCATCACATATGTGTAGGCCTGAGTGCACATAAGTCTGTCCCTTGTGTAGCGAATGACAGGTGCTGGCAATTAACTCTTGTCCAACCACGCTCATGCCATTGTGGCAATGAACTCTTGTCCAACCACGCTCATGCCGTTGTCATTGTAACATCATAACCGTTAACACCAACAAGCCTGCTAAAATGTGAAAAGGTGGATTAATTTTACACAGTTGCATTGGGCATTTGGTTCTAGACCCATATTTGTATAGATCAATTGCTACGTGATGGGTGGTGTGGTGGGTGATATGGTTGGTCATGTAGTGGGTGGTGTGGTGGGTGATATGGTTGGTCATGTTGTGGGTGATATGGTTGGTCATGTGGTGGGTAATATGGTTGGTCATGTGGTGGGTCATGTGGTCAGTATCGTACCTGCCACCGTTACTTCCTAAGCATTTCCTCGTATTCATTTTAGACTGGCTCAATCTGGGAGCCCAGGTAAATTATTTAATCTGCCGGATGTAGATTCAAACCCAAGCCTTTAGGCTAACAGACCAGAGTCTACCAACTATACTATCACATCTCCTATGAGTATACTTGAACTGAGTCAGCCCTGAAAACAAAAATGAAATGAAAATATGGATAGGTAGAATGAGAAAGGGAAGTTGAAAAACAAAATGTCACCAGGAAACTGTTCAATTTTGGAGAATAGATACATGTGTGTGTATATATGTGTGTGCGCATGCATACACACATACGCATGCATGTGTGCGTGCGCACACACACACACACACACACATATATATATGAATACATATGTGCACATCTTAATACATATGCATATGTGCATGTACATAGAACCATTTCTATATTCATGAAGTCTTAAATAATTGTCACTTTTGTCTGGGGAAACTACAGTCACTTAACTGGAGGTATGAAACTCTAAACCCTTTTGAAGTGCACTCTTTGTGACCATAACACCTGTCTCAGCGACCCTGCCATTGTTGGGAGCATTTCAGTAAAGACTCTTTGAGAATAGAGTACGGTGTGGTCGTCGTGTTCCACATAATGTCTTCTCATGACTAGAAAAATGAGTCTCTTTCAGCTGCATATTCAGCTTGGGGAGCAGCCAAAAATTGCCAGAAGCCATGTTAGGAAAGTAGGGAGCTCAACAGACCAGAAGAATATTGTGTTTAGCCTGTAAAATATGAATTAGATATGATAGATACTGATGCTGGCATCTCATCTTGTCTGGATTAGTTCCATTGGTATATCATAACAACCTGGTGACTGTCCTTTCTTCAGACTATTGTCAAATAATGTGACCAGAAAAAAATGTATTGGCTTGTCATGTACAATAGGTTTTTTACCATGATGTCCTCTTTGTTCCCTTTTATTTATTTGCATGTGAGAATCTAATTCATGCTGAACTGCAGCCATTATGAATTACTGTGAATAAAATTATACCTGTCTGGGCTTCCAACAGAGCATTAGGTCACTGCTGTTGCTGGTTACATTTCAGAAAACAGTTACTAAAGTATATGGGCACTTGTGCCAGACTATTATATAGCTCAATAATTTATTAATCTTAATGTGGTTTTTAACATGTTTCTTCTTCTCCATTATTCATCCTCCTGAACTAGCTGAAACGACTTCAGAAGAGGCTGATTGGAGTTGACCTGAGAAATTGCATTTATGCTTTGGAGTGGGATGGCATTAGTTTCGAGCAATATAAGGAGGAACACCTTTGGACTCAGGGTAGCTATGCTCACATCTTATTCTCAGTAACAAGGTTTTGATTTTTCTTAAATGTTTTCAACTGTCACTATATTGTAGAGCTCATTGTTATAAACATGTGTGTGGTATTCAACCACACATTTGTCCATAACAAGGAAACAGATGAGTAAGTTTTATATAAATATTTTCATGTTGAGTTTGGGACTGCACACATAGTAGATTTAGAGTTGTATCAGATGACATGATCTTATGATTATTCTGTGATCATTTTCCTATGCCCTGTAGGCTCAACAAGGAGATGAACTGCATTCTTGAAACCAGTGTCAGGAGGATGTTATTGCAGGTGCCTCAAATTTTCTCTCCCACTTTCATCTCCCAGAGCCAAGTTTGAGCACTCACGTCACCAAAGAAAGGGCACATTTCCAGTATGTTTTCTGGAATCTAGGGACCATATTGGCAAGTTCACTGGTCAATTTGAACAGGTTTTATTTTATAGAGGCGGGCTTGTAATCTACAGTGCAGACTAACAATAGTGGTTTACTACAGATTCTTCGTCTTTGTAAAGATGAAGTGATCAGTATTCTTCGTTGCTGTCATATCTTTATTTAACTTCCTTTCAGAAATTCATGTTTTACATCTGAGTCTACCTTATTGGGAGCTATTATGTTTTGGAAAGTGAAGAGTCAGTTTTAGACATTGTAAAAGTCAAAACTTTGTGGTGTAGTCACCAGACTATGAAAAGATGTATGTCAGTTTGAAATCGTTAGTTTTAAGTTGAATTTAACATAATTAAGTCATATTTTAATAGATTTTAATATGCGTTTGTACATTGGATAAGATCACAGTTTGCCAGTACCTCATGCATGCTGGATTGTGTCGGGTCTAATCCCCAAAAAGGTCACACATGTATTGACTAGTACAGTGGTTCTCAACCGGTGGTGAATTTTAGGGTTTCCAGGGGGGAATTAAGATTATTTCAAGATCACGTTAATATAAGAACCGATTACAAAGTAAGTAGACCCACAAATCACGTTTTATGTGGACATCTAGACTTGTGTTAGTATGTGCTATTAAATTTAGCTTCCATTATTATGTATACTGTGTAGGGGCGGGGCGGGATTTGTAGGTAGGAAATACGAAAGGGGGGAATGACGTTCTGAAAATATGGTGAAGGGGGGCACGGGCCAAAAAAGGTTGAGAACCACTGGACTAGTAGGTTATTTTTGTTAAGAGTTCCTCACATTGCAAGGGTGCACAGGTGAGAGCCTAGATTTTTGACCTTATCTGAGGCCAGAAATTTGATTCACTGCTCCAGCCAGGATAAGCTGCAGTAGCACAGTGGCTATCATGCTTGGCTGTAGGCCCAGGGATCAAGTGTTTGAATCATCATTGAGGCAGGCATTTATTTTTTAAATGCCTTGGGCTCCCGGTCAACCCAGCCTAAAATTGGTACTAGGACATTTTCTGGAGAGAAAGGCGACTGAAGTGATGTTGACCACATGACCCACAGAGTGCTGATTGATCTATAGTAATGACATGAGGCTCACTCCATATAGCCAATCTTCCTCACGGCATGGAAACAGGTACTTTACTTGTTTACTCAATCCAGGATCAGAGGGAAGTATAACATACTAAATTTATCCTGCACAGTGTCTGTTTGGATAGTCAACCTTTGTTCCTCAGCCTTTCATAAAGCCTTCCTGGCAGACAGCAAAAATTTTACGCATCCCAGAATGACAGTTTTGTTTCTTTTCTTTTTTTTTTTTTCATGTTTAAATTTGGCAAACTATTCAAATCTTAATGTTGCAGGATATTGCGGTTAGCTCTAGGTTGATATTCTAGGCAATTTTTGTTCAGTAGTTTGCCATTGCTTTCTAAACGAGAAGTGGACGATTAAGTCCAATTTCATGCTGGTGTAGGTATTGAATGCCCTACCTCGCCAACAGTGCACGGGAAGTTTAAGAGTGAGCCCTCTTGTAATTTTGGCAACGATAATTTTCTTTTTAAAAAAACCTTCAAATTTAAATTCTAAATACCATAATAATAAGCTTGTTAGTCCAACCACATCACTGGAAATTGATTAGTAAAGAAAAGAAATTGAAAAGAAGCAATTATAGAACCAAGGGGGAATCAGAGCATCCAGAACCACCAGAAAATTATGTATATTACCAACTCTAGAAAAGAGAACAAGTAACAATTTCCAGCATCTGGATGGAAATACTACTACCTTGCCGTCTTGACAGATGATAGTTGGTTACTTTGTGCTTCAAAAATAACACAAAGCCTGGGTTGAATTGTAGAG
Organism: Cepaea hortensis; assembly: GCA_963921405.1. Taxonomy (NCBI): domain Eukaryota; kingdom Metazoa; phylum Mollusca; class Gastropoda; order Stylommatophora; family Helicidae; genus Cepaea; species Cepaea hortensis. The sequence goes on from OY992880.1 coordinate 30,791,963, forward strand.
ACCATGTGTTCCCCATGCAGCATGATCCTTCTCTCAGCCTGCCTAGTTCACTCCAGAGGAAAGGTAACACCAATACATCTGGAACAAGACAAGCTGCTGGATCAGCAAAGCAATGCTCTAACTGTCCGCCTGTTGGAGCTTCGATCCTAGACCAGTTGCCAGGACATTTAGTTTTTAGGTTGCATTTCCTCACTCTAGGATAAAACTTGTACCCTCCCAATTGTGCTCCTCGACCTGAAGCCGTTGGCACAATGTGGTGTGTCAGGTTTGGTAAGTGCCTCTTCTCCCCCCCCCCCCCCCCCCCCCCCAATTTGGTGCTAACAGATGGCAGGTATTACCGTCTACTGTAGGTCAGTCATATCTAAGATCTGACTTACAACAACGACGTAAGAAGTTGAAATATTGCATGATTAATAAACTGAAGATAAGATAGGAGATACAGATTATTGTATCTTGAAGACAGGTAAAATGACAGCAGGAGTTTCCAACACACAGAACAGATAAAGCTATGTTGGCCTCCACCCGCTCCAAATTGTATGAAGATGTCAACAAGCTCAAGTTTACTACTGCAATCTTTAGATATATTCATATTGACATCTGAAGGTGTACAGAAGAAAATAATCCTGAAATTTACATGAATACATTACTAGTCTTCACTTGCATAATTAACATTGCATTTGCAATATTTGTCCATTTTCAGGCTCTAAAGATATTGTAGATGCAGCTTGTAAGTGCATGTTTGGTCTGGCCCCGTCAGAAATGACCCTCCTGTACTTTCTGATGTATGTCAAAGCTGCTGGAGGCCTGAGGATCTTTCTTCATCCAAAGGAGTTCACTGGACAGGAATGTAGAATAAAAGTAGGTTTGTCTCCTGTCATCGTTGGTTGGTCACTGGTAGATGCCTTAGGTTGTTTGTTGAGCTAGCGAAGATGCCGAATGAAGGCAAGTCAGAAAGGGGAAATAAACTCTGGGCAAAAGACAATGGAGTCATGACCAGGGTGGGCCCACGCCCAGAGAGTGTCAGGAAGGAAATGGGTTGAAACATTCCAGGAAGTGGGACCTCTTCTGATGATCAGAAGAATCTTTTTGTGCTTGCTGCACAGCGGAGTTTTATCAAGCAGAGAGATGTTTACCATTTTAGATGGAATAGGTTTAAAGTACACCTTAGTTTGACTGTAGTTTAATTAATTCAGTACACTTTTCTAACTCCTTCTAATCTTTATCCCCGCACTGGAGCATAGACCTTTAGCCAGCTCATGCCAGGCCATTCTAACATTTGCTGCCTCCTGCGGCTCCCTCCATGTTTTCCTGATCTTCTTTGTGTGCTTTTAGTCTCCCTCTATTTCATTTGCTGTGTGGTTTCAAGTGAAGAGACTTTACCAACTTACTTTTGCATTGTAACCTGCTTGACTGTGGAGACCTTTAGCCAGCTCATGCCAGGCCATTCTAACATTTGCTGCCTCCTGCGGCTCCCTCCATGTTTTCCTGATCTTCTTTGTGTGCTTTTAGTCTCCCTCTATTTCATTTGCTGTGTGGTTTCAAGTGAAGAGACTTTACCAACTTACTTTTGCATTGTAACCTGCTTGACTGTGGAGGCATAGTGATTAGTGTGCTTTCTTACTACCACAGTGGTTTGGGTTCAAGATTCAATCCCCAGCAGTGACAGGATGCCCTATTTTCCCTCACCAGCTCTAAGATAGGCCCTGTTTTATGAAATAGATACCAATTAATTTTCAGAATCTTCTAGGAATTGATTTAGAAGAACCAGTTGCAAATCAGAGAGCTGGCCATCCCATCTCATTATGCCATGGCCTAGTGTATGTGAAAACTAACACTCAACACCCCAGCTGCATGATTGTCATGGGGCTATCATTACTGTTCAGTAATTATTACAGTTTAGTATTTCTTTACATTCCACAATGTTTCCTTGTTTAATTATTCTTTATGTAAACTGTCCATTTACAGGGCGGCGTGCAGCAGATAGCCTCTCACTTGGTCCATAGAATAGGAAAAAGATTTGTGTATGTCAGCCAGCCAGTTACACATATAATTCAGGTACCCACAAAATGAATTATAATAATCTTTATTCTCATAGTATATATATTAGGAAATAAAACGGGGGCTTTATTCTGTCCCCCAAATCTGATACTTTCATCATCATCATCATAAGCCATGCCGACAAGCGTGGGCGGTCATGTTTTGCCTTCTCACACGATCACCACAGTCATGGATCTGCTCTGTGTTCTTGTCTTGATCATGCCATGTGGCCAAGCCATTCGGATATTTACTTTTCTGCTTTTCCTCTCAATCTTGCCAGTTGTCACCAAGCTCTCTAGTTTATTTTTTCTCATAACATGTCCAAAAAATTGTGACTGTCTATGTCTAATTTCTCTAATCAGTTTACGGTTTTCATTTGCTTCCTGTAGGACTTGCTCATTGGTTTTTTTTTTGTCTGTCCATGGTATTCTTTGCATTTTCTTCAGAAACCACATTTCCGGTGCCATTAGATGTTTTTCAGCTTGTTTGCTCATTGTCCATGTTTCACATCCATACAAAAGTGAGGTTCTCTGTAGCACTTCAACACTTTTTCTCATTGCAATTGACATCTTTTTATTGGTCAGTATGTTTTCCTTATTGCAAAAGGCTAACGTAACAATAGCAATTCTTGTTCTAATCTCTTTTAGGCACCTTCCATCAAATGTTATTATTGTTCCGATACTTTTGGGGTGCTGAAAACATGACTGGGCTATTTGATTTGATGGTTCTGATATTGTGGTCAGAACAAGATTTATATGTAGAACAAGATTTATATGTATATTGTCAGATCCTTTTTTGCTGTTTTTGAATAATTTTGTTTTATGCTAATAATAGAGAGCTTAACATTTTGAGTGATCAGTTTGTATTTTAACAGAGTTCGTGGAATCGATGTAAGCAAAGATATCTGCACCCATTAGCAAAAATTAAGTTAATTTTACAGTGGATGAGACCCCCCCAAAAATGCTTCCATTAGCAGAAATTGTAGCAGATTTAGTCAGTTTAGTTCATGAGAAGTATTATGAGTGATGGAAAATAGTGACATGAAGACTTTAATTCATGATTATTCATTAGAAGAGATCTTATGTGACTGAGATGATACACAAAAATAAATCGAAAATACTCAAAATTGGAGCACTATTCCCCATAGGCTGATACAAGGTATCTGAAGTTTGCAGGGGCAGAGGTGTCTGGTTATGTGGTTAGCTGGTTGGTGGCTGGAGAATCCTCTGGAAGTCTTGAGTTGTTTTAACTCTGTAAATCCCATGCATTCTTGTTCGGGTCGCCTATCTATCACAGTGAGACTGGTGTAGAGACTCATCCCGCCCTGGTACCAAAATACCATCTACGTGGGGGGTGTGCTGCAGAGTGCTCCCTCCCCTCTCTAATCTTATAAACTAGCCGGGTGTGCACAACCGGTACTAGAACTGTGGAACTGTTAACACTGGAACTTCACATCTGTGGAGAGGCAGAAGGGTGGTACCTCTGAAGTCGGAGTGGGTTCGCCTGATGGCAAGGGACACTATTAATAGGGAAAGGAAATCCACATGCAAAATTCAGTCCAGCACAACTAGAAGATGTGTGTTTGGACTACGCTTGAGTTCAAAGCAAGGGGGTGCCCAAAAAAAATCTGTGAAGAGGCATTTTTGGATGTAACTGGGTCATGACTCAGCACCAGCACATATGGGCTGGCTGGGATTAAATCTATGTTGGGCAGAGAGTACATGAGGCAGAAGACCTGGCAGGAGATGAAGACATTTTTGGATGTAACTGGGTCATGACACATACATGAAGAAGGCAGAAGACCTGGCAGGAGTGAAGACATTTTTGGATGTAACTGGGTCATGACACAGCACCAGCACATACATGAAGAAGGCAGAAGACCTAGCAGGAGATGAAGACATTTTTGGATGTAACTGGGTCATGACTCAGCACCAGGACATACATGAAGAAGGCAGAAGACCTGGCAGGAGATGAAGACATTTTTGGATGTAACTGGGTCATGACTCAGCACCAGGACATACATGAAGAAGGCAGAAGACCTGGCAGGAGATGGAGACATTTTTGGATGTAACTGGGTCATGACACATACATGAAGAAGGCAGAAGACCTGGCAGGAGTGAAGACATTTTTGGATGTAACTGGGTCATGACTCAGCACCAGCACATACATGAAGAAGGCAGAAGACCTGGCAGGAGATGGAGACATTTTTGGATGTAACTGGGTCATGACTCAGCACCAGGACATACATGAAGAAGGCAGAAGACCTGGCAGGAGATGGAGACATTTTTGGATGTAACTGGGTCATGACTCAGCACCAGGACATACATGAAGAAGGCAGAAGACCTGGCAGGAGATGGAGACATTTTTGGATGTAACTGGGTCATGACTCAGCACCAGGACATACATGAAGAAGGCAGAAGACCTGGCAGGAGATGGAGACATTTTTGGATGTAACTGGGTCATGACTCAGCACCAGGACATACATGAAGAAGGCAGAAGACCTGGCAGGAGATGGAGACATTTTTGGATGTAACTGGGTCATGACTCAGCACCAGGACATACATGAAGAAGGCAGAAGACCTGGCAGGAGATGGAGACATTTTTGGATGTAACTGGGTCATGACTCAGCACCAGGACATACATGAAGAAGGCAGAAGACCTGGCAGGAGATGGAGACATTTTTGGATGTAACTGGGTCATGACTCAGCACCAGGACATACATGAAGAAGGCAGAAGACCTGGCAGGAGATGGAGACATTTTTGGATGTAACTGGGTCATGACTCAGCACCAGGACATACATGAAGAAGGCAGAAGACCTGGCAGGAGATGAAGACATTTTTGGATGTAACTGGGTCATGACTCAGCACCAGCACATACATGAAGAAGGCAGAAGACCTGGCAGGAGATGAAGACATTTTTGGATGTAACTGGGTCATGACTCAGCACATACATGAAGAAGGCAGAAGACCTGGCAGGAGATGGAGACATTTTTGGATGTAACTGGGTCATGACTCAGCACCAGCACATACACGAAGAAGGCAGAAGACCTGGCAGGAGATGGAGACATTTTTGGATGTAACTGGGTCATGACTCAGCACCAGCACATACATGAAGAAGGCAGAAGACCTGGCAGGAGATGGAGACATTTTTGGATGTAACTGGGTCATGACTCAGCACCAGCACATACATGAAGAAGGCAGAAGACCTGGCAGGAGATGAAGACATTTTTGGATGTAACTAGGTCATGACTCAGCACCAGCACATACATGAAGAAGGCAGAAGACCTGGCAGGAGATGAAGACATTTTTGGATGTAACTGGGTCATGACTCAGCACCAGCACATACATGAAGAAGGCAGAAGACCTGGCAGGAGATGAAGACATTTTTGGATGTAACTGGGTCATGACTCAGCACCAGCACATACATGAAGAAGGCAGAAGACCTGGCAGGAGATGAAGACATTTTTGGATGTAACTGGGTCATGACTCAGCACCAGCACATACATGAAGAAGGCAGAAGACCTGGCAGGAGATGAAGACATTTTTGGATGTAACTGGGTCATGACTCAGCACCAGGACATACATGAAGAAGGCAGAAGACCTGGCAGGAGATGGAGACATTTTTGGATGTAACTGGGTCATGACTCAGCACCAGCACATACATGAAGAAGGCAGAAGACCTGGCAGGAGATGAAGACATTTTTGGATGTAACTGGGTCATGACTCAGCACCAGCACATACATGAAGAAGGCAGAAGACCTGGCAGGAGATGAAGACATTTTTGGATGTAACTGGGTCATGACTCAGCACCAGTACATACATGAAGAAGGCAGAAGACCTGGCAGGAGATGAAGACATTTTTGGATGTAACTGGGTCATGACTCAGCACCAGCACATACATGAAGAAGGCAGAAGACCTGGCAGGAGATGAAGACATTTTTGGATGTAACTGGGTCATGACTCAGCACCAGGACATACATGAAGAAGGCAGAAGACCTGGCAGGAGATGAAGACATTTTTGGATGTAACTGGGTCATGACTCAGCACCAGGACATACATGAAGAAGGCAGAAGACCTGGCAGGAGATGAAGACATTTTTGGATGTAACTGGGTCATGACACAGCACCAGCACATACATGAAGAGGGCAGAAGACCTGGCAGGAGATGAAGACATTTTTGGATGTAACTGGGTCATGACTCAGCACCAGCACATACATGAAGAAGGCAGAAGACCTGGCAGGAGATGAAGACATTTTTGGATGTAACTGGGTCATGACTCAGCACATACATGAAGAAGGCAGAAGACCTGGCAGGAGATGGAGACATTTTTGGATGTAACTGGGTCATGACTCAGCACCAGCACATACATGAAGAAGGCAGAAGACCTGGCAGGAGATGGAGACATTTTTGGATGTAACTGGGTCATGACTCAGCACCAGCACATACATGAAGAAGGCAGAAGACCTGGCAGGAGATGAAGACATTTTTGGATGTAACTGGGTCATGACTCAGCACCAGCACATACATGAAGAAGGCAGAAGACCTGGCAGGAGATGAAGACATTTTTGGATGTAACTGGGTCATGACTCAGCACATACATGAAGAAGGCAGAAGACCTGGCAGGAGATGGAGACATTTTTGGATGTAACTGGGTCATGACTCAGCACCAGCACATACATGAAGAAGGCAGAAGACCTGGCAGGAGATGGAGACATTTTTGGATGTAACTGGGTCATGACTCAGCACCAGCACATACATGAAGAAGGCAGAAGACCTGGCAGGAGATGGAGACATTTTTGGATGTAACTGGGTCATAACTCAGCACCAGCACATACATGAAGAAGTCAGAAGACCTGGCAGGAGATGAAGACATTTTTGGATGTAACTGGGTCATGACTCAGCACCAGCACATACATGAAGAAGGCAGAAGACCTGGCAGGAGATGAAGACATTTTTGGATGTAACTGGGTCATGACTCAGCACATACATGAAGAAGGCAGAAGACCTGGCAGGAGATGGAGACATTTTTGGATGTAACTGGGTCATGACTCAGCACCAGCACATACATGAAGAAGGCAGAAGACCTGGCAGGAGATGGAGACATTTTTGGATGTAACTGGGTCATGACTCAGCACCAGCACATACATGAAGAAGGCAGAAGACCTGGCAGGAGATGAAGACATTTTTGGATGTAACTGGGTCATGACTCAGCACCAGCACATACATGAAGAAGGCAGAAGACCTGGCAGGAGATGAAGACATTTTTGGATGTAACTGGGTCATGACTCAGCACATACATAAAGAAGGCAGAAGACCTGGCAGGAGATGGAGACATTTTTGGATGTAACTGGGTCATGACTCAGCACCAGCACATACATGAAGAAGGCAGAAGACCTGGCAGGAGATGGAGACATTTTTGGATGTAACTGGGTCATGACTCAGCACCAGCACATACATGAAGAAGGCAGAAGACCTGGCAGGAGATGAAGACATTTTTGGATGTAACTGGGTCATGACTCAGCACCAGCACATACATGAAGAAGGCAGAAGACCTGGCAGGAGATGAAGACATTTTTGGATGTAACTGGGTCATGACTCAGCACATACATGAAGAAAGCAGAAGACCTGGCAGGAGATGGAGACATTTTTGGATGTAACTGGGTCATGACTCAGCACCAGCACATACATGAAGAAGGCAGAAGACCTGGCAGGAGATGGAGACATTTTTCAGCTGGCTGTAATGAGAGGAACATTCTACAAAGAACCTGCAATGACAAGTAGTAATAGTTGAGTCATTACAATATTTTGCACTATTACTCACATCATATTGTAATTTACTTTCTGTGACAGCAGCAGCTCCCATAGAAGGTGGGTTGTCCTAGTCATTGAGCTTTAATGATATCCTCTGTCTAGTACAGCTGAAGTGATGTCCACTTCTGATAATAAACTGTTCAGCCGCTGACTGCTTTAGTCCATCATCTTCCTGCCATGACTTTTCATAACCATGATCGGGGAGGGATTTTGTATTGGGTACCCCACCCCTGCCCATGAAAAACATACATCAAGACCTTTTCAACATTTTGCATGAGCTCAGCAGAGATGGGAAAGATAAGAATATATTTTGAGAGCATACACCAACAGATTAGTTGCAGACCAAGGCTTGGGGTCTGGTCTGCCTTGCCATGACATTTAGTCTTTAGGTTGCATTTCCTCACACTTGAATAAGGTTTGTACCCACTCAATTTGCTCTTCTGCGAGAAGCCGTTGGCACAATGTGGGGTGTTGGGTTTGGTGAGCGCCACCCAACAGGCAGCGCTAACAGAAAGTAAGTAGTATCGTTAACTGTCATAGCGGTAGCTTCAGTCATATCTGACAAGAACTGACACCCTCAGATTTATTCACTTTCTTTTCTACCCATACTGGTATACGTTCTGATACTTGACTTTGTTTATAATTGTATTTTTCATGTCCTCAGTCTATAGAAGGTGCACGTATAATGACCTCGAACCGGTTGGAGATTCTGTGTCAGAGAGTCATCATGGCAATCCCGCCTCACCATGCAGGTGAGCTCACGTAACCATTTACAGCTTTACTGATTCGCTGGATGTATGTATATCTTGCTTTCTTACCTGCATGATATTCTTATGTTGTGTTTTGTCTGGAGGTTTTTCGTTTGCTTGCTTTGAACTCAAGCGTAGTCCCAACACTCTACTTCCAGTAGTACTGACCTGAATTTTGCGTGTGGATTAGCTTTCCCTATTAACAGTGTCCCTCGCCATCAGGCGAACCCACTCCGACTTCAGTGGTACTTGTAATTTACGTCCCCAAGTCAAGGATGAGAGGTCAACATTTTAGTCCAACTGTCCGGTGTAGGGGTTGAACCGCTTACCTCGGCATCAGCACACTGGATGTTTAAGAACACGCGTTCTTATCCATTCAGCCACTGACCTACACATTCTTATGTTTTACTGCACCTATAAGAGAAGAATCTAGTGTTAAAGCATTATGTAATTTTTAATTACATTTGTGAGAGCAGAATGCAGCACAATAACTTAATATAATAGTTCACAATGGTAGCTTAATATGAGGCTCCATGGTGAAGTGGTCAAGCCGTCTGCCTTGCTCTCTGAAGATTGTTAGTTCAATTCTCGGCTATGTCATTCGGTTCATGAGTGCATTTTTCTTGGAAACCCCTCGGGGTCGTCGCTGGAGCCAAGGAGTATGTGTTGTGTGCGATGCTTTTGACAGGCCGTCCAGCGGAAAGAGACCGAGCTTTGCGGGATCAAACCTGGTGCAATGATGTCGATCCTCTCAACATAATAAGATTTTTGTTTTAAGCTTAATATCATGGTTGACAATGATAGCTTAATATAATGGTTGACAACGATAGCTTAATGTAATGGTTGACAATGATAGCTTAATATAATGGTTGACAACGATAGTTTAATATAATGGTTGACAATGATAGCTTAATATAATGGTTGACAATGATAGCTTAATATAATGGTTGACAATGATAGCTTAATATAATGGTTGACAATGATAGCTTAATATAATTGTTGACAATGATAGCTTAATATAATGATTGACAATGATAGCTTAATATAATGGTTGACAATGATAGCTTAATATAATGGTTGACAATGATAGCTTAATATAATGGTTGACAATGATAGCTTAATATAATGGTTGACAACAATAGCGTAATATAATGGTTGACAACAATGGCTTAATTTAATGGTTGATAATGATAGCTTAATATAACGGTTGACAACTATAGCTAAACATTATGGTTGACAATGATAGCTTAATATAATGGTTGACAATGATAGCTTAATATCATGGTTGACAATGATAGCTTAATATCATGGTTGACAACAATAGCTTAATATAATGGTTGACAACAATAGCTTAATAAAATGGTTGACAATGATAGCTTAATATAATGGTTGACAACAATAGCTTAATTTAATGGTTGACAATGATCGCTTAATATAATGGTTGACAATGATAGCTTAATATAATGGTTGACAACAATAGCTTAATATAATGGTTGATAAAGACAGCTTAATATAATGGTTGATAAAGACAGCTTAATATAATGGTTGACAACAATAGCTTAATATAATGGTTGATAAAGACAGCTTAATATAATGGTTGACAATGATAGCTTAATATAATGGTTGACAATGATATCTTAAAATAATGGTTGACAATGATATCTTAAAATAATGGTCGACAATGATAGCTTAATATAATGGTTGACAATGATAGCTTAATATAATTAATGGTTGACAACAATAGCTTAATATAATGGTTGACAACAATAGCTTAATATATTGGTTGACAATGTTAGCTTATTATAATGGTTGCAAGCAATAGCTTAATATAATGGTTGACAATGATAGCTTAATATAATGATTGACAATGATAGCTTAATGTAATGGTTGACAACGACTGTATGAGAAGAATCTTGTGCAAAGGCATTATATAATAGAAGAGCATGTGAGAGAAGAATGCAGTACAACAGCTTAATAAAATGATGGACAACATTGTTGGAGAAGAATGTAGTATGAAATTGGTGCCTGTGGTTTAGTAGAACTAAACTGGTATGACAGAATTACCCATGAAGAGAACTAAAAGATATACTAATAAACTACAAACACTTATTAATCTATGCCTGCACGGTGCCTGCAGGTTTAAATACCTAGGGGCACATATAACATTAGATGGAAGATGTACAACAGAGATTAAGAGCAGAATAGATCAAGCAAAAGCCGCATTTCAGAAAATGAAGAGTATCTTATGCAATAAGTCGCTATCAATGAATGTAAGAAAGAGTGTGCTGAAATGCTATATAGAACCAGTTTTGCTGTATGGCAGCGAATCTTGGAATGTAAATGAACAAATTAGGAAGAATTTAAAAGCAACAGAGATGTGGTTTTTAAGACGAATGTTGCGAATTCCTTGGACTGCCAGAGTAACTAACAATGATTGCCTGAAAGAGGCTAATGAAACTAAAACACTATACACAACAATAAGAAAGAGACAAACAGCTTTCTTTGGTCATGTGATGAGAAGAGTGGCATTGGAGAACATCGTGACAACTGGAAAGATCGAGGGGAAGAGAGGCAGAGGCAGACCAAGAGAAATTATGCTAGACAGATTGAGATGGTGGCATGGAGGAATATCATCAGCAGAGTTGACCCAGAACACCAAAGACCGAGATCTGTGGAGAGACATGAATGCCTACGCCAGCAGGCAGGGCATTTGATTATGAAGATGATGATGATGATGCACAGTATAGTGGAATTAAATTGGTATGACAGAATTACCATGTAGAAGTCATAAAGAGAACTAAAATTCCAATGAATCAAGATGTGAGGACAAGATGATGTGCAGGGTAGGAGACACTGAGAAAACAAGAGGATACTATAACTAGACACTCTCTTGTCTGGAACCGACAAGATGGGACACACACTGAGAAAACATGAGGATACTATAACTAGACACTCTCTTGTCAAACCCACAAGGCCCCGGGAAGGTTAACCCAGTCAACAAATGCCCGCAGAAGTCGGATGTGTCGGCCTAACGGCGCAAGAACGCAGCTCTGCTGTAAACAGGCACAATGCAATCATGTCCGAAAAAAAAACTCCGGATGAACGAAGAAGAAGAAGAAGAAGAAGAAGAAGAAGAAACCCACAAGGCAAATTAAATAATGAAAGATCTAAAATCGATGGAGAAGAGAATTACAGAGATAAATAATATGGGATGTATTCTACACAACTGCCATTACATATTCCATTCACAGCTGCCATCACATATTCCACTCACAGCTGCCATCACATATTCCATTCATAGCTACCATTGCATACTCTATTCACAGCTGCCATCACATATTCCATTCACAGCTGCCATTACATACTCCACTCACAGCTGCCATCACATACTCCACTCACAGCTGCCATCACATACTCCACGCATAGCTGCCATCACATATTCAATTCACAACTGCCATCACATACTCCACTCACAGCTGCCATCACATATTCCATTCACAACTGCCATCACATATTCCATTCACAACTGCCATCACATACTCCACTCACAGCTGCCATCACATATTCCATTCACAGCTGCCATCACATATATTCACAGCTGCCATTACATATTCTATTCACAGCTGCCATCACATGTTCCATTTACAGCTGCCATCACATATTCTATTCACAGCTGCCATCATTTACCAACCATCTCTACCCCATGTGAAGCTCGGCTTACTACAGAGTGTGCCCTTGGCTTTCTTGGTGAAATTTGCAATCACCTATGAGGAGGTTTGTATGTGTGTTTTTGTTGCTGTCCTTTTGATTTTTAACTACAACTTTTACGTGCCCTATCTCTACTTTGGTTATAGCATAGCCCATTTAAGTGTCCTACCTTCATTTTGGTCATAGAATGTCCTATCTTTACTTTGGTTATAAAATATTCCTTTTAAATGTTCTATCAAACTGTGGCTTAGGGACACAGTTTCACAATCCTGACGTACTGGATTTGAAGACAGCCACAGGCAGTTTGGAATCAGAACGCTTTGTGTTGATTTTCACAATGGTTTGGACGTTCACCTTCAGAAAGCAGTGGCAAACTACTGAATGTAAACTTACCTAGAAAATCGAAAAAGCAAAACAAATGCAGGGGTTGATTGCTAGTTCCTATAAAATAACATGCAACTAGTTTAATTAATCTTCATGTTGATTTGTGTTTTAAATAGTTTATTTAAACGTCCTATCTTCACTATGGGAGCTGCAGTAGTGCAGTGGCTAGCTTGTTTGCTTGTCGACTCTATGGTCATGTGTTTGAATCTCCATCAAGGTTTGGATTGTTTTAATTGGCCTGAGTTCCTAGGTCGACATAGCTTAATTGACTGAGTTCCTGGGTCAACATAGCTTAATTGACCTGAGTTCCTGGGTCGAAATAGCTTAATTGACTGAATTCCTGGGTCGAAATTGCTTAATTGGGTATCAGGAAATGTTCTGGGCAGTAAAGGCAGCTGATGGCTCATCGAGTACTGATTGTTCTATAAACATGTGGGGCCAGCACCATATACCCAATACACTTCAAGGCAGGGAAGAGGGTGCTTTACTGTTACTTTTTTAATAATTTCCACTGTTATCTCCACGATACTCAAAACAATGTTTTCCCATGATGAATTTTAATAACGAAGACACAAACAATAGATTGCACGATTTATTGCCTGGCATATTTCGCTCTCTCTCTCTCTCCCCCCCCCCCCTATAGTTATCTCCACTGTAGTTACCTCCACTGTAATTATCTCCACTGTAATTATCTCCATTGCATCTCCACTGTTGTTATCTCTTCTGTTGCCTCCATGTTTGTTATCTCAGCTGTTGCCTCCATTGTTATCTCTGCTGTAATTATTTCTGCTGTTATCTCCACTGTTGTTATCTCCATTGTTATCTCTACTGTTATCTCCACTGTAATTATCTCCACTGTAATTATCTCCACTGTTATCTCCACTGTAATTATCTCCACTGTTGTTATCTCCATTGTTATCTCTACTGTTATCTCCACTGTAATTATCTCCACTGTAATTATCTCCATTGTTATCTCCACTGTAATTATCTCCACTGTTATCTCCACTGTAATTATCTCCACTGTTGTTATCTCCATTGTTATCTCTACTGTTATCTCCACTGTAATTATCTCCACTGTTGTTATCTCCACTGTAATTATCTCCACTGTTATCTCCACTGTAATTATCTCCACTGTAATTATCTCTACTGTTATCTCCACTGTAATTATCTCCACTGTTATCTCCACTGTAATTATCTCCACTGTTATTTCCACTGTAATTATCTCCACTGTAATTATCTCCACTGTAATTATCTCCATTGTTATCTCTACTGTTATCTCCACTGTAATTATCTCTACTGTTATCTCCACTGTAATTATCTCCACTGTAATTATCTCCACTGTTATCTCCACTGTAATTATCTCCACTGTTGTTATCTCCATTGTTATCTCTACTGTTATCTCCACTGTAATTATCTCCACTGTTATCTCCACTGTTGTTATCTCCATTGTTATCTCCACTGTTATCTCCACTGTAATTATCTCCACTGTAATTATCTCCACTGTTATCTCCACTGTAATTATCTCCACTGTAATTATCTCCACTGTAATTATCTCCACTGTAATTATCTCCACTGTTATCTCCACTGTTAGTTAGTTAGTTAGTTAGTCGACAGATCATCCTCGTTGCACATCGGACCATTCAGTCCATAAGTGCTCGGATCCCCTCCTCAGCAAATCCCGCAGCGTGTAGCGGCTAACGACGCCAGTTCTGTGTTGGTTTATCAATCTTCTTTGGCTTCCTGCGTAGTGTTCTTGTTTGGCCACCCCTCTTTTAATTTGCTGCTCTCGCAGTCTGGCCATTGTTGTAGATTCACAGTCATCACTTGGTTCTTGCAAAAGTCTCACTTCTCGTAGAGCATTCAGAATGTCAGCCTGGTCCATGGCGCGTCCGCCCTCAACAGTAGCCTCACCTGCGAGCTTGTCAGCCCACTCATTTCCTTGTACTCCCGCATGCCCTGGCACGAAGATGAAACTAATCTTTGCCAGCCGAGACCGCTTCAGAGGCAGCAACCATTCTCTTCGGATCGACCCCTCCTCTATCCTCTTGATCATGTTCATTGAGTCGCTAAGGAAACAAGCCCTAGTGAATGTCTGTGTCTCGAGCCATGTTATTGCTTTACTTACTGCCATGACTTCCATGGTCAGGCTACTTGTGGTTTCAGTGAAAGCACCAGAGTCCTCCTTCACAATTCTCCCTCCAGCCCGAGCTGTAAAGGCCCATGAGCTTCTCACATGTCGGATGACCGACCCATCTGTGTAGATGACCGCGTCACTGTCTAACGAATTCTCGAAAATCAACGCTTGTACTTCAGCCTCAACAGCAGCCGGATTTTCTTGTCTGCATTTTCTATCTAGTTGGATGCAAACTGAAAAGGATGTGCAGAAGTCTGTTGGCACTTGCACCCACTCCTCGCCAGGTTCTAAGTCCTCAAGTGAACACACCTGTTGAAGAATGTCCTCGGCTTGACCCATCCACGACCGTCCTCTTTTTAACCTGCTGCCCTTCACCTTCCTAATTTCACTATGCAGTGGATGCTGTGTGTTTGCGTTAATTCTGAGGTAGGCGCGTGCCCTGCAAACTTGCATTCTCTCTTCAATGGTTGGAAAATCAAGAAGGTAGCGCATCGCCCTGCATGCTGTATCTCTTGTACATCCAAGAATAATGCGCATAGCTTCATTCTGTATCCTTTCCATCCTTTCTATCTGCTTATGGCTGACAGTCAGGATTGCCATTGCATACTCCAAAACAGACATGACCAGCCCCTCGTACAGAAGACATAGATGGCGCTGCTCACAGTTTGCTGCCGCCATCACCCGCATCGCTGCCAAACCCCGCTTGGCCTTTGTTATCACCTGGTCTATGTGCACATTATAAGCAAGGCTTCGATCAAACCGTATCCCCAGGTAATTCATTGCCTGCGTTCTTTCCACCGTCTCTGAACACAGCATTACAGTTGGTGTTGGATTGTTGACAATATGATTATTCAACGAGAACCAAGTCACTGCTGCCTTTGTTGGGTTGACCATTGCCCCAGCTTCATCACACCAAGTACTTATGCGATTGAGTTCGGTTTGTAGCTCCACAACAACCTCCTCTCTATCCTTACCCTGACGATACACTAAAACATCATCGGCATATGACAATGTCCTGCCAGGTCCAGTGATCTGCTCACTGGTGATTCTCACTGTGTAGGCGTTGAACAGTACCGGAGATAATGGTGATCCCTGTGGTAGGCCAGGATATATTGTTGTTGGTTCCGAAGTCCAACTGCCACATCTAAAAACTACTTTCCGTTGGAAGAGAGCTGCAGCGATCCAACTAAGGAGGAATGGACTTACGTTTAGTTCAAGAAGCTGAAACATTAAAAAATCCAGTGGTACTCTGTTGTATGCGTCCTCAAGATCAATCGCTGCAGCAACGGTTTCAGTGCCTGAGTGGAAACCTTCATAGACATCATGGGCAAAGACTGCTGCATTGGTCCAGGTTTCTCTTTTTGGACGGTACCCACCCAGGGTAGGTGGGAAAACACCTTGCCTCTCTAGTTGGCTTGATATTTTCCTGGCAATTACCTTCTCCAGCAGCTTGCCTATTGTATTCTGCATGGTTATAATTCGATATCCCTGAATTTTCTTGTGGTCTTTGTCAGGCTTCGGCAAGGGAATCAGATAGCTGTGTAACCATTCCTCCTTGATGCTAGCACTCCCTATACTGTTGTTGTACATGTCTGCTAGTTTCTCTAGCTCATTGTCGGTACACCTATTTATGTCGTCGTATCTTATGCCATCAGGACCTGGAGCACTGTTTTTTGATCCACTGTAATTATCTCCACTGTTATCTCCACTGTAATTATCTCCACTGTAATTATCTCCACTGTTATCTCCACTGTAATTATCTCCACTGTTGTTATCTCCATTGTTATCTCTACTGTTATCTCCACTGTAATTATCTCCACTGTTGTTATCTCCATTGTTATCTCCACTGTAATTATCTCCACTGTTATCTCCACTGTAATTATTTCCACTGTTATCTCCACTGTAATTATCTCCACTGTTATCTCCACTGTAATTATCTCCACTGTAATTATCTCCACTGTAATTATCTATACTGTTATCTCCACTGTAATTATCTCCACTGTAATTATCTATACTGTAATTATCTATACTGTTATCTCCACTGTAATTATCTCCACTGTTATCTCCACTGTAATTATCTCCACTGTAATTATCTCCACTGTAATTATCTCCACTGTAATTATCTCCACTGTAATTATCTCCACTGTAATTATCTCCACTGTAATTATCTCCACTGTAATTATCTCCACTGTTATCTCCACTGTAATTATCTCCACTGTAATTATCTCCACTGTAATTATCTCCACTGTAATTATCTCCACTGTAATTATCTCCACTGTAATTATCTCCACTGTAATTATCTCCACTGTAATTATCTTCACTGTTGTTATCTTCACTGTTGTTATCTCCATTGTTATCTCTACTGTTATCTCCACTGTTATCTCCACTGTAATTATCTCCACTACTGTTATCTCCACTGTTGTTATCTCTGCTGTTATTATATGTGCTGTTGTTATCTAATCTGTTATCTCCACTGTAATTATCTCCACTGTTATCTCCACTGTAATTATCTTCACTGTAATTATCTCCACTGTAATTATCTCCACTGTAATTATCTCCACTGTAATTATCTCCACTGTTATCTCCACTGTAATTATCTCCACTGTTATCTACACTACTGTTATCTCTGCTGTTGTTATCTCTGCTGTTATTATATGTGCTGTTGTTATCTCATCTGTTATCTCCACTGTAATTTCCACTAGTTATCTCATCTGTTATCTCCACTGTTGTTATCTCTACTGTTGTTATTTCCACTAGTTTAAAAATGTCCCATTTAAATGTCCTATCTCAATACTTTAATACTTGTAAATGTCCTGTATCTACTTTGAATATAAAGTGCCCTGTTTGCCCTTACCTCCACTTGCATAAAACACACACACAGCACATACATACAAATGACAGTATCTGACATGACAGTAATTATAAACCAAATGTGTTGAACAGAATGTATATGACTTTGCTTGAATATTTTGTAAATGTAATATGTACTCAGTATATGAGACATGGAGTACTGTTTAAAACACTGCATGGCAAAATTCAGGGGGAAAAACAAAGAGGGTGTACAAGAGACAGAAACAACCTTCATACATGCAAGAGCGTTGGTATTGGAATTTACAGAGCTGGATCGACTTGCTGAGAATTGAGGACAGTACAGCAATATGTGACCTTATGTTAGCTGAATCAAACAGTAGTAGCACTGTAACTTACCCTGCATGTCGTCAGAGGGGACTAAGGTGTGTTAGCTGTAACATCCAACCAACAGTGAACAAGTCTAAAGATTAGGAAACAAATGAAGAAATATCAATATCAAAATTTCGACATGTGTTCTAAATGCCAAGATAGGATTGCATAACACGGGTTGTGAAGATGTCATGGGGAAATAAAGACTAGAGGGTAATGATTGAACATGGAGAATTGTTCACCAGTTGTTAATATGATGGGAATACGAAGCTGCAGGAAATGGCAAAGATAGCATAGCTTGGCATGGGTTGGTTGACAGACTATGCTCCTAAAGGGATAACAAAGAAGAAGAAGAAGAGAAATATGGTCATGGGACTTTGATATCAGTTTTGAGAGAGTAAACTGATGACATGTCCAAGTGAGGAAACTGATGACATGTCCAGTGCTTGAGTTAAATCTTGTACAGGCAAACGTAACAAGTGAAAGAGATAGTTGATGATTGCTTGTCCTTTACAGGACATTGCAATCAACCCCAGCTTTATTGGCTTTTTGTGATTTACCAGCCAATGTTAGTTCAGTAGTTTGCCATTACCAACAGAAAAACCAATTACCAAGTCCTACAAGAAACAGATTAAAACCGTAAATTGATTAGAGAAATTAGATTTAGACAATCACAATTTTTTGGGCACGTTATGAGAAGAAATAAATTGGAGAACTTGTTGACAACTATCAAGATTGAGGGGAAAATAACAAGGGGAAGCAGAGAAGTAAATACCTGCAGGGCTTCGCCACATGGTATGGTCAAGACAAGAACACAGAGCTGATCCATGACTCTCGTGATTGAGTGAGATGGCAAAACATGACCGCCCACACTTATTGGCATGGCACATGGGATGATAAGTTTGTCGTTGTTTACTGAACAGCCAAAACCTCATACCATCAAAATGAACAGAAAGCAATCTGCTTCCAAATCATCTGCAGCTAATTTTGAACCCTCGACTCAGTATGACAGGAAATGATCCCGCTGAGCCACAGCCAGTGAAGAGTAAGAGATACCTACATGAAGCTTTTGCTCAATCTCATTGCAGGCCTTCTGGAAGCAGGACAACAGCAGGTTCCACTATGGGTTCCAGGCCGTGCTGGAAAGCACTGAGTTTGGCCCCGTGGGTATTGTTTATGATGCAACATCAGGCAGGGGCAATCCAGCTTTGGCTGGTTTCGTTTCGTCATCCCATTGTTTCGACAGTGATGTAAGTATGTTGTTTACTTAGTATGCCATTTGCTTAACTTATTTGGTATGTAATGTCTGGTGTTAGATTGTCAGGCTATTTAATTTTGCTATGCTGTCTAGTATTAGTAATAGATTCTGGTTAGTTTTCTTGCTTTTTTCTTCTATTAAACGTTGAGTTTGAGCAATTTTTCTTTAAATATTTTATTTGTTAGTAATTAAAACCATTTTCTTCTAGTAATTTGACCTTTGCTTGGTTATTTCACCTTTCTGAGTTTATAGTCCTTTAAATGTCTGGGATACAAATGCTGTCCATATTCCGTGGTTGTTGATTCAGGCAGACAATACACCTGACTAGTGATGACATTTTTAGGATGTGTCAATGGCAGTGTCGACGGTGTATAACCAGGGCTCATAAAGGAAGCCAGGAATAGTAATACTGTAACCTATCACTCAATTAAATGGTGTCAGAAACAGCTAAGTTGGGATGATCTGGGACTGCTTGCCTTATGCTGTAGAACCCCTTGCTGCAAAATCCAGCCAATCAAGAGCAAGTCTATTGGCTTGCCATGAGTTGGTTGAGCATCTAAACTTTTTATAGGAGATGAAAGGCAGAAGAGAAGTATTGAAGTACACTTGCTCATTTACTCATTGATTCATTCAATCATTCAGTAGCATGTCCTTTGCAGAGCCTCGCTTCCATAACAAGCTTCCAGAAAGGTTCTCGATCATAAGCAAGATTCCCGCATCCAGTACACCCATCTGGCGACCATCTGCCACATCCTGCACCCATCTTCTCTTTGGCCTTCCTCTTCCTCTCTTCCCAGGCATATACCTCTCCATTATTATTCTCTCCAAACTTTCATGACTTTCATTTACTGCTGCCATCAGTTTGACAACAGGTTCAAATTTCATTCGGCATGTGGCTTTCAATGACCAGCTCCGTGGCCGAGGGGTTAGCAGCTTTCTCCGCTAACCCCGAATACTCTCGTCACGTGACGCGACGAGAATTAGCAGTGGTTCGAATCGCAAAAGTGACTTATGAGAGTATGGAGCCGGTCGCTCAGAAAGTCATGGCGTGCTGATGAGCGTAATCTAGCCTAGGAATCAACATACAGCTGAAAGATGCTGGTGTTGACCGCAATATCCTGAAACAGGATGGAAACGCGGAAAAAAAAAAAAAATGTGGCTTTCAATGTTATGTTATCTAGAATGTTCTCTTATATCTGCTGCTGTCCCTTGCTTCTTGTGAGTTCAGATCTATACTTGTGAATGTATTTCTCATGATGTATTCAACTAGAATGTTCTCTTATATCTGCTAGTGTCCCTTGCTTCTTGTGAGTTCAGATCTATACTTGTGAATGTATTTCTCATGATGTATTCAACTTGTGAATGTATTTCTCATGATGTATTCAACTTGTGAATGTATTTCTCATGATGTATTCAACTTGTGAATGTATTTCTCATGATGTATTCAACTTGTGAATGTATTTCTCATGATGTATTCAACTTGTGAATGTATTTCTCATGATGTATTCAACTTGTGAATGTATTTCTCATGATGTATTCAACTTGTGAATGTATTTCTCATGATGTATTCAACTTGTGAATGTATTTCTCATGATGTATTCAACTTGTGAGTGTATTTCTCATGATGTATTCAACTAGAATATTTTTTCTTGTGTTTGCTCACTTTGGACATAAGCATAGCTTATACACAAGCTCCTACCTCTAGTAGTTGCCAATACTGGGGACATGCTGGACTGATGTTTGCATGTGGCTCAGCTTCCCCTATTACCTGTGTCCCTTGCCATTAGATGAATCCACTCCATCTTCTGAGGCATTTGTAATTTACATCCCCCAAGTCAAGGGTGAGAATTCAACATTTTAGTCCAGCTGAACGGTGTAGGGTTGAACCCGCTACCTCACCATCAGTTCGCTGGAAGTGTGAGAGCAAGCGCTCTTATCCATTCGGCAATGTTAACCTCCCAACTGAAATTTTAGTGTTTATCTGAATCTGTAATATATTGTTTATTTTTCTCATGAACAGCCCAAAACCAGAAGAGCCATCATCATGAGGCTGATAGAATGAATCTGTAATATATTGTTCATTTTTCTCATGAACAGCCCAAAACCAGAAGAGCCATCATCATGAGGTTGATAGAATGAATCTGTAATATATTGTTCATTTTTCTCATGAACAGCCCAAAACCAGAAAAGCCATCATCATGAGGCTGATAGAATGAATCTGTAATATATTGTTAATTTTTCTCATGAGCAGCCCAAAAACAGAAGAGCCATCATCATGGGGCTGATAGAGACTCTGCTTGGGCCACAGTGCCTGAAGGTCTTGGAGTTTTCCCAGATGGACTGGAGCAAGGAACCCTACAACGGAGGCTGTTTTTTGAAGTCTCTCATGCCTGGGACAACAAAGTACTTCAACAGTGAACTAAGGGAGCCTTTTGATCGGTCAGTCTTTGATTATTGTATTATGAAAACACTGCAACTGTTCCATAGTATGTATAAGAGAATGTTCTTGCCTTGTCAGTCGTAATGAAATAAACCAAATGTTAACAACATTTTGAAGATTTATTTGTCATCTTCAATAGTTTTTCTCTGACACGCAAATACAAAAATGTGGTTTCTGTGACATATGTTGCGAATAATGTGTACTGCCAGAGTAAACAATGAGTGGCTGGAAAAGGGTAATGAAAGTAGAACGTTATTTGCAGATATCAGAACAAAACAATGGCAATTTTTGGTCATGTGTATGTGTATGAAGAAGAGAACAGGAAATTCTTTGCCCAATAGCCACTGACATTTAGTTTGTTTTATTGTGAATGAATAGATCCACATTTTTCCAACACCATGTTATTACTGTGTCAAAGTCTTGCTTAGGGCAAGCAATATGGCTCGTATCTTGACAAGTGTGATACTAACTATGCTTATCAAATAACACGAGGCTAACAGCCGATAATATAATTCACGCTATTTATTCGCGCACTGCACACATCAGAAACAATACAAGCTTCGCGCAATCACAATTCACATTATCCAATAGATTATAAATGCAAGCAATCAATACATCAATATAATAATACATCAATGCACTCCACTTACAAGTCACACAGACAGGCGTTCCCTCTCCAACGTTCATACAGGCTAGCTCTCAAGACATGCATCAAACTCTCAAGCCTAGTCTGCCTGGACTTTCAGCACACAACACAGTTGTGCTCGCGTCAGCCCGCGTGACCCCTCAATGTTCACGCTGCGTTCCAGCTGACCGCCGACTGCTTAGTATCGCTCAGCGTTGATTGCCTGGCGTTGTTGAAGACGCTGCGTTATAGCTGTAGTGCTTATAATAGATCCGCGTTGCATTGTCGGGCGTTGGTGCAGACAACGCGTGATCACTCTGGGTGAGACTCTGACATTCTCCCCCCCCCCCCCCCCCTCATTCTCATGAAAGGTATTCCTTTCATGTACTCTATATAGCTGTTCTTTATCTTGTCAGAATCGAACTTTGCACTTCATCTGACGTAACTTTTTAGTTTGTCTTAATATGTACAGGTGATTAGTAAACAATATGCATACAAATCCCATGCCTACCCATCAAGCATACTTGTCAAGTACAATCAATTCCATGGTTTTTACCTCGCTGAGACACAGCCAGTCTGGTAGGTTACGGCCCCTACCTCTCCACCAAAAAGAAAAATTACAAACAATCAGGTGAGTCTGTGAGTATCTACCTATAAGATAACTCCGACATTGGACATCTACCCTTATCTCATAGAATATCCAATGAAGGTCTTCAGTTTTGGTAAGTTTTCCCATATACACATGACGTCACATTGACGTGATACCTATTAGGCAAACCTGGTAGTTTCAATACATATCTACCCATCGCCAACAATATTTAGTTATGTCCCTTGGTTATGGAACAAAAGTTAGGGACAGTAATTTTATCATGCTTTCAACAAAATAAATTACAAGTAACATTTTCTTTCTTAGTGTCATAATTTGATCCTCCATGACAAAAGTGCACAAAAGGTCACTCTTGTGAAAAAGTAAATCAAGCTATGATGCTGAGATTACATTTAACAAAACTCGACGTATACAATTTTGTATATGGAAATGTTTCATACCCAAATTTTCATACAATTGTCATAAATTTATAAACATTTTATTATGGTATTCTAACTTTCAAATTAATATGGACATCTAACGGAAGTGTGGAGCTGTGTTGTTGCACACTCAAGGTCTCTCGTTTTAGATGTACTTTAAATATACGGAGCACCCAGATCTTGTCATCAGCTGTTGGATCGCTTCTTCCGTCTTATCCTCGGATTAGGTTGTCAAGGTCATCATTCGTACTTGTTAAAACGTCGTGGGCCATCTTTGTAGCTGTACTCAGGATTACTTGGCGCTGTTCAAGCTCAGTAAGTCTTTGGGTCCTGTAGTACTGTCCTGTGACACTTGTGGTGTCTATTTCTTATAATACTACATATTTACAATAATAATGGCATTCTTCCACATTTCTCACAATTATACGACCCATTCATTCACATAATAATAATAATAATATGTACACAATATATTTACAATGGGAGATTAAATCTTCCCTATCACACTGTTCCTCACAGCGTACCTGACATAAAGTCACAATTGGCTGTGATGTTGAGCACTATTTACGTTGCAGTTTACACACCATCTGCAATGTGCTCGGGTGTTACCTGGCTATTGTTTATCAAATAACACGAGGCTAACAGACGATAATATAATTCGCGCTATTTATTCGCGCACTGCACACATCAGAAACAATACAAGCTTCGCGCAATCACAATTCACATTATCCAATAGATTATAAATGCAAGCAATCAATACATCAATATAATAATACATCAATGCACTCCACTTACAAGTCACACAGACAGGCGTTCCCTCTCCAACGTTCATACAGGCTAGCTCTCAAGACATGCATCAAACTCTCAAGCCGCTTTCACACGTCAGTCCGTAACAGCCACCAAGCCTAGTCTGCCTGGACATAGATTTGTGTGCTGAATAACTAGAATATTTCCAAATTGTAGTTTTTGTTGTATTGTAGATTTGTGTGTTACATAGGCCAGAATTAAAAACCTGTTTTTATACTTGGAGTCCCTGGATTAAGTACCACATATTTTGTTTCATTCTGCTTTATTGTCATGTCCGTTTATATTTTATTTTAAAATATGAGCAGTGTATACTTTTCTCCTGTCCTTGTCAATGTTTGAAGTGTAAACATGACTGTTGCAGAGTTCACTTTGCTGGGACGGAGTCTGCCACAGTATGGTGTGGGTTTATGAATGGGGCTATACAGTCAGGATTCAGGGCTGCTACAGAGGTATTTCTTGTATTCTTTTATGTTTCTTTAGGAGACAACACTGATTATATCTAAGAAACATGACATTTTCCTGTGAAACACTGATTAAATCTAAGAAACATGACATTTTTTTCTGAAACTCTGATTAAATTTAAGAAACATGACATTTTTCTCTTAAATGCTGATTAAATCTAAGAAATATGATATTTTCCTCTAAAATGCTGATTAAATCTAAGAAATATAAAATTTTCCTCTAAAATGTGATTAAAGTCAAGAAACATGACATATGCCTCTAAAATGCTGATTAAATCTAAGAAACGTGACATTTTCCTCTATAAAACTGATTATATCTAAGAAACATGACATTTTCCTCTGTGATACTGATTAGATCTAAGAAACAGCCAGTCAACAAATGCCCGCAGAAGTCGGATGTGTCGGCGCAAGAACAGCGCAAGAACGCAGCTCTGCTGTAAACAGGCACAACGCAATCATGTCCGGAAAAAAACTCCGGATGAACGCAGAAGAAGAAGAAGATCTAAGAAACATGACATTTTCCTCTGTAATACTGATTAGATCTAAGAAACATGACATTTTCCTCTGTAATACTGATTAGATCTAAAAAACATGACATTTTCCTCTAAAACACTGATTGAATTGAAGAAACATGACCCAGCCTAAACTGTGTGCCAAGAACTGTCTTGGGAAGTAGAGGCAACCAGCATAATATTGACCACACACCACCTTACTAGACGTCTGGTACTGCAGTTATAATTAAGAACTGTCTTGGGAAGTAGAGGCAGCCAGCATAATATTGATCACACACCACCTTACTAGACGTCTGGTACTGCAGTTATAATTAAGAACTGTCTTGGGAAGTAGAGGCAGCCAGCATAATATTGATCACACACCCCCTTACTAGATGTCTGGTACTGCAGTTATAATTAAGAACTGTCTTGGGAAGTAGAGGCAGCCAGCATAATACTGATCACACACCACCTTACTAGACGTCTGGTACTGCAGTTATAATTAAGAACTGTCTTGGGAAGTAGAGGCAGCCAGCATAATACTGATCACACACCCCCTTACTAGACGTCTGGTACTGCAGTTATAATTAAGAACTGTCTTGGGAAGTAGAGGCAGCCAGCATAATATTGATCACACACCCCCTTACTAGACGTCTGGTACTGCAGTTATAATTAACTGTCTTGGGAAGTAGAGGCAGCCAGCATAATACTGATCACACACCACCTTACTAGACGTCTGTCTGGTACTGCAGTTATAATTAAGAACTGTCTTGGGAAGTAGAGGCAGCCAGCATAATACTGATCACACACCACCTTACTAGACGTCTGGTACTGCAGTTATAATTAAGAACTGTCTTGGGAAGTAGAGGCAGCCAGCATAATACTGATCACACACCACCTTACTAGACGTCTGGTACTGCAGTTATAATTAAGAACTGTCTTGGGAAGTAGAGGCAGCCAGCATAATACTGATCACACACCACCTTACTAGACGTCTGGTACTGCAGTTATAATTAAGAACTGTCTTGGGAAGTAGAGGCAGCTAGCATAATATTGATCACACACCACCTTACTAGACGTCTGGTACTGCAGTTATAATTAAGAACTGTCTTGGGAAGTAGAGGCAGCCAGCATAATACTGATCACACACCACCTTACTAGACGTCTGGTACTGCAGTTATAATTAAGAACTGTCTTGGGAAGTAGAGGCAGCCAGCATAATACTGATCACACACCACCTTACTAGAAGTCTGGTACTGCAGTTATAATTAAGAACTGTCTTGGGAAGTAGAGGCAGCCAACATAATACTGATCACACACCACCTTACTAGACGTCTGGTACTGCAGTTATAATTAAGAACTGTCTTGGGAAGTAGAGGCAGCCAGCATAATACTGATCACACACCACCTTGCTAGACGTCTGGTACTGCAGTTATAATTAAGAACTGTCTTGGGAAGTAGAGGCAGCCAGCATAATACTGATCACACACCACCTTACTAGACGTCTGGTACTGCAGTTATAATTAAGAACTGTCTTGGGAAGTAGAGGCAGCCAGCATAATACTGATCACACACCACCTTACTAGACGTCTGGTACTGCAGTTATAATTAAGAACTGTCTTGGGAAGTAGAGGCAGCCAGCATAATATTGATCACACACCCCTTTAATCCCTGGCGGATCTATACAAATAACAGACTAGTGCCATATGCCTCATAAGCTCCCAGGCATGTAAAAAGAGTTCTTTACTTATATTTATGTATACTTCTGGTCAAGATGGCTATGGGCAGTTGTGTTGTTTTGTAACTGCTTCTTTTTCACATAGAAGATGGATAGTTTCATTTCTTACATGTAATTTTTGTGCTAGAATGTAAACCAGGAGTTTCCTCTTTTCTCAAGAGTGAATCCATCCTTGAGTGTATTTTGCAGTGTGTGGATATGCCAAACAAGAACACTATGTAGGAAGCCAAAGAAGATTGATAAACCAACACAGAACTGGTGTTGTTAGCCACTACATGCTGTGGGATTTACTGAGGAGGGGATCCAAGCACTTATGGACTGAATGGTTTGATGTGCAATGAGGATGATCTGTCGACTAACTATTTACATATACACTATGCAGCAATGTCTCCTGTTTTATCAGGACTGATTATGTGCGTGGACACCATCAAGAGATGGCCTGGAAGAGCCTGTATGAGAGAATCATGAAGACAAAGTGTGGTAGATGTTTGAGGTCATAATTACACCCGACCTTCACTGCAGATATGGCACTTGACGATAATAAATATCAATTCTTTTTTCTCTCATGTAGGTACTATATCACCTGCGACCCCTGATCGTCACATCCCCAGATCCAGACATAAACAGCCTCAGAGAAGAGAGGTCGCTGAATGGACGGACACACAACTCGTGGCTAACCTGGACTGTACTAGGTTTAGGCTTTGCATCCGTTATTCTTCTTCTGTCTAAAAGTAACCGCCTTTCAACTCCAACCACATTTGTAAAAAATATACAACTGGTGTTTGACACCAGTCATATTAGCTGAAAACCCCAGGCTGTCAGTGGCACCTGTTTTCTTGTGAGTTTTTAACAGTATTTATTGTGACCAGAACTTGATTGTTGATTGTTCTTGTCGCTTTATGATTGCCTATATATTTGAAACATATCATTGTTGATTGTCAAGGGCTGTGTTGGTTCATGGAGGGTCTTTCACAGGCAGTCAGTTTATTGTATGGACCTTGTTGTGGTGAATTTATAATGTTATTGAATTGATATTTATTATTTCGATAGAGCGGTATAAGTGTCACCGATTTGTAGATCCTGTTTTTATTTCGTCCCTTTCAGGAAATGTACCAGTGATTCCTACATCTTAATCTGGGCTAAAATTTTTTTAATGAAAATTTGCTTCCACTTCTTCAATCCCTTTCTCAGCATCAGGATTGCAGAATGTTCTAGAACAAGCTCTGATGTGTACTTCAAACACTATAGTGTTGAATGTCTCAGTGCTGTTTGTCCATCTCTTTAAACACAGAAATAGAAATATCATTTGCTGGAGAGCCCTTGAGATCGAAGAAATAACTTGAGAAATACATTTGCAGGTATTGCTCTGCACTCATTGTTATTTACTCACTGTTATTTACTCATAGAAGTAAATAACATAAATAAAGGGTGTTTGTAAAGTCTCACTACACTTTATATGTAGAACAGCTGTTTGTTGGAGAATATGTTTCCAGCTTGCAAACAGACAACTGTTCTACATACAAATTGTAGTGAGACTGTACAAACACCCTGTAGAATCAAGAAAGAAAAAAGTCGACAGGGTCGACTTCATTGCACCGGGTATTCTCCCATATGGCTCGGTCTCTTTCTGCAGCGCGGAAAGCGTCGCACAAAGCACAAACTCTGTAGCTCTAGCGACAACCCACAGGAGTCTAAGAAAAATTTAACTCGTGAATCGAAGGACGCGGCCCAGAATCGAACCCACAACCTTTGGAGCCCGAGTCAAAAAGGTTTGACCACTTCGCCACGGAGATTCCCCCTGTAGAATCAAGTCTTCTTATTAGTCCTCTGCTTCTTTCCATGCCTTCTGTGTGTGTCAATCAGTAATGAATGTCTGTCCTATCAGTATCTTGAAGGGACACTGTTACCGTTTTCCTTGTATCAGAGTTACATTGCTTTCTATAGAGCACTGGCTAGCAATGGTTGGGATATGTGTTCACATCTCAGGCATGAAGCAAGAGAAACAACGAGAGATAGAGAAACATTTCAGCCAGCCACGATGGGGGAAACATTTTAATAACAACCTGCTACATGATGATAATGTCAGCAAACATGTAATGGACTCTTGTACACATGTATGTTGCTAGCCCCATATTTTAATAGCCAACCTGGCATTCGCTGGGTGATATGGTCAGTAACACACCCACTGCATTTACTTCCCACGATATTTCTTGGTACCAGCTTTAGGCTGGGGTGAATGGGAGCCCAGTTCAATTTGGTAAGTCCCTGTTATGCAGATTTGAACCCATGAGCGCCGGGCTGGCAGTTGAGCATCTAGCCACTAAAGTGCCCAATTCTTAACCCTTTGAAAATATAGTTTGTTCGTTCTGCTGCTGCTCCCAATAATGATGTGGCCAGTGCATTTTATTGGCTGTTATTTTTTTTTTCTTATGACATCTCAAACTGGAAGTCTTTTATGTTGATAAAGTACCATCAAGTTGTACGGGTTTCAATACATTTTTGCCATATTATATATCATACATAAGAAAATATGCACATGTATAAGTAAGAAAAGTACCAGAATAAATGTATTATGACACGTGAATTTTTCAGAATGTCTAAATCATTTATTGTAAGAGGCCGGTGGGTAGAGAAACAGTATTTAAAAATATCACATTGGCACCTTGCCGTCTTGACAGACGATAGTTTGTGCTTTAAAAAGGCATAATAACTTTTAACTATGGCGGTAGCGAGTGTGACTGATATGGCTAAAATATCAAATAGACTGTTTATCTATGCTTGAGGTCACCGTTGCCATGGGGGTGAGTACATGTGCGATTAAACTTCCCGTACACTGAGCGCAGGGTAGTGGGTTCATTCCTCATATCGGGTATATTTTTTATGACTGTGCGGTGTTTGAAAATCTTGCCGGTCCATGTTTTGTATTCACCCTCTGTAATGTTCATGCAACATAATAGGTAAATAAAAAACTTGGACCGGCAATATTGTCAAAGACTGCACAGTCATTACAAATACACCCTCTACTAGTCACTTGAACTGAAATGTTGACTGCTAGTTCAGACAGCAGTGGCAAACTACTACCTAGTAAATCAACCTGGAGTTGGGGTTGATCACGAGGACCCACAAAGGACATGCAACATTTTTGTTTTATGTATGCATATCAGATAGAAATGTAGTTATAATCTATTCAACATTTGAGAAACTCTGCTGTGTAAGTGTGCTTAATTCTTCAGTTTTGCTTAATTTTGTAAACCATATTTGAACCTGTAGCTGTTTCCTCATTGTTTTATATGTAAATAATGCACAACATATCTTGGCTGTTTGATTGATTCTATTTATTGCATTTGGTAGTAAGTGTGCAAATGGAAACACGTGATTGATTTGATCATCGTATACCTCAAAGTAGTTGTCTAGACTTCCTGAAGAAGCCATTGTGTCTCTTCCAACTATTGATATTTATAATACAAGCAGGTCATTTTCTTCTTCTGTGTTCATCCGGAATAGCATTGTGCCTGTTCACAGCAGAGCTGTGGTATTTGCACCTTTCGGTCGACACATCCGACTTCTTCAGGCATTTGTTGGCCAGGTTACCTTCCCTGGGGTCATTTTAAGACTTTCTTTTTACTATGTCCAATTATTTTGAACATCTTGTGGTGCAGACATTTGTTACTTTTAAAACAAATATCTGTTATGAATATCGTAAGACTGCCAGAGTCACTAACAATGAGTGCCTGGAAGAGGCTAATGAATGTAGAATTTTATGTATAACTAATTTTTTTTTTAAACTATGTTATTTGGACATTAATAAGAAGAGAAGCTTGACGACTGGAAAGATCAGCTGTTGCAGAGGCAGGCCAAGAGATAAGATGCTGGATGACATAAAATGGTGGCATGGAGGTATATCATCAATAGAATTAATCCAGAACGCCTACGACCGAGAGTGTGGAGATGCTCATGCATCTACACCATATGGCAGGGCACATGATGATGCTATCTGCTTGAGAAGCAGTGGCTTAGTAGTAAGTGTCCACCTTCAGCTTGAAGTGCACCAGGTTTAAATAATTAAAAACAAGGAACCCAAGGATGTTCTGAATTATCTCCCCCAATGCTGGGGTAATAAACTAACCCAGACTCACGAGGTTTCAGAATTTTCTGGAACAAAAGGTGGCGTGTGAGGCTGACCACATGGCCCGTGCTGTGGTCAACAACAGTATAGGTCTAACGCCATTTCCCCATTGGCATGTAATGGGGTACTTTACCATTTTTTACATGAGTAAATAGAAGACAGTGTTAGTGGCTCATTGGTTAATAGAAGAGTGAGTAGCTCATTGGTTAATAGAAGAGAGTAGCTCATTGGTTAATAGAAGACGGAGTGAGTAGCTCATTGGTTAATAGAAGACAGAGTAGCTCATTGGTTAATAGAAGACAGAGTAGCTCATTGGTTAATAGAAGACAGAGTAGCTCATTGGTTAATCCTCGGGAAGACTTGAGTTTTAACTTCTATGCCCATGCATTGGTGATTACGTCACCTGAAATGGGTTTGAATCTATCAGAGTGGTTGCAGTCTGATAAAAGACAGGGCCCATGAGTTTAGTGTTAGGATGGGTCAAAAGCAGAAGATGAGCTTCACAGACAATTTTACTTATTTTTATCAGATGAAGCTCATCTTATGTAATTCTCAGATAACCCTGAAACTTGTACAGTGTGATTCTTGATCCAAAACACTGTCAGAAAATATACACATATAAGGGACTCCGACATTTTTTTCTATGTGACTAGTATGTTGTTGGTGACAATAAAAGAAGTCAAGGATCTTTTTCAATGTCGTGAGAAATATTGGACATATGGTATTCATACTATATTTTTACAGACCAATCAGCACTAACTAGGTGACATGATCAGTATCATGTCTGCCGCCTGTACTGCACAAAAGCACAAAACATGTCCTGGTACACATTTGAAGGCTGCTTTAGAGCTGTTCTCCCAACCCAACCAGTACGACAGCACTGTCTTTTAAGCTCAGAAACAAAGTGTGTGTGCAAGACCAGCAGTGAAACTTCACATCTTATTTTTTCTTGCTGCCTGGTATCTCCCAATGAAGCATGGACTATCTCCCAAGGAAGCATAGACTATCTCCCAATGAAGCATAGACTATCTCCCAATGAAGCATAGACTATCTCCCAATGAAGCTTAGACTATCTTCCAATGAAGCATAGACTATCTCCCAATGAAGCATAGACTATCTCCCAATGAAGCTTAGACTATCTTCCAATGAAGCATAGACTATTTCCCAACGAAGCATAGACTATTTCCCAATGAAGCATAGACTATTTCCCAATGAAGCATGGACTATCTCCCAATGAAGCTTAGACTATCTCCCAATGAAGCACAGACTATCTCCCAATGAAGCATAGACTATTTCCCAATAAAGCATAGACTATCTCCCAATGAAGCATAGACTATCTCCCAATGAAGCATAGACTATCTCCCAATGAAGCTTAGACTATCTCCCAATAAAGCATAGACTATCTCCCAATGAAGCATAGACTATCTCCCAATGAAGCATAGACTATCTCCCAATGAAGCTTAGACTATCTCCCAATAAAGCATAGACTATCTCCCAATGAAGCATAGACTATCTCCCAATGAAGCACAGACTATCAGCCTACTCTTGCCATGACCTTTGTAGAGTGCTTGTATTTTGCAGCCAGGATGAATAGCCAGTCTCATACCAACCCTCCTCATCACCTCTTATGACACGTAGGTCACAGTTTTACTGTTTTTTGATTCCCTTATGGGCACTGGTAACACACATCTATGGAGAGGCATACTATTCAGCACCGCATCGGCTGGATTTTTTTTTTCCTTCACTCGCTTTGAAATCAAACATAGTCAACACTGGACTAATGTTTTCATGTGTCCCCTGCCATCAGGCGAACCCACTCTGACTTCTAAGGTACTTGTAATTTACATTCTGGGACAAGAAGTCAGCATGAAAGTACAATTGACTGGTGTAGGAAGAGAACCCCACTACCCATCCATCAGGGCATCAGAAGTTTTAAGACTGAGCACTCTTAACCTTTCAGCCACTTGATTTCCACTGGCTGGGATTAGGCTGAGTTTGGTAGTGTTTCTTCAACAGGTTTGATGTGTTTCGTTGTCAACAGGCTGGGATTAGGCTGAGGTTGGTAATGTTTCCTCAACAGGTTTAATTTGTTTCATTGCCAACAGGCTACAGCCCAGAATGCCAAGAGAGACAAAGGGAGAATACATGACAAGAATTTGGCTGTGCAATTTTTAGACATACTTTGTGGCTGAGACAAACATATTGTTCCATAACTAATCTGTTTGCTGGCTGTTTTTAACAGATTTGAAGAATCATGTGATATGCCATGAATATGAAAGTATTAAAGAATGTTGATTTACCGTACACAGCTGTCCAATTGTGACAAATGTAGAATTATAGCTAGCACAAATATTTGAATATTAATCAGCATTCTTTTTTTTTCTATTGCTTGAGCTGTAAATAAAGAATGGTTTAGCTGATGTCAAGTCTCCTGTGTTGTGATTGATCTCCTGTATTATCTTATCTTGTATGTTGTGATCTTATCTCCTATATTTTGAACTGATCTCCCGTGTTGTGATTTGATCTTCTGTATTGTGATCTCCCGTGTTGTGATCTGATCTTCTGTGTTGTGACCTGATCTCCCATGTTGTGATCTGATCGCCCATGTTGTGACCTGATATCCTGTGTTGTGATCTTACCTCCTGTGTTGTGATCTGATCTCCCATGTTGTCTGATCTCCCAGACTGTGATCTTACAAGCCTTAACACATAACCACTTTATTGCTACAAGTGAATTGTATATCTTTTCTTCTAGAGTCATGGTTAGTTCACTGTCTGTCAACACAGAGGTTCTAGACTTGATCCCTACTAGCGAGATCCAGGAAGGTTCTGGGGGTTAACCAGGCCTAATAAAACGAGTACCAGAGTTCTGGTAGGCAAAGGCGGCCAGCTGTTGTTCATCCATTACAGGTAATGAGTGGCCACACTCTATTCTTCAAGTTGATAGGAATGAAATACATGAATTTTGTGTACCAGGATGACCAGTGGAACACACCCCCCCCCCCCCCCCCCCCCCCATTACCAAGGTGATGGGTAAAAGGCTGACAAATGCCACATTCTACGGCTGTTTTTTTTTTTTTTGGGGGGGGGGGGGGGAGGGCGAGACAAATTTTAATTTTACACACCTTTAGGCATATTAGCCGGCTTCTGTAGTGAAGGGGTTACTGACGTGGTTCGTAATCCCACATACCACAACCCGCGTTTGAAACAGCTGCGCGTGATTTGGCAGCAGACCGTGTTGCGCTGGTTTTTTACAAAATGGTATGGGTGCCTGTTGTTCAGAAAGCAGTGGCAAACTACTGAACGTAAACTTGCCAAGACATTAACGACAGCAAAAAATGGTGTTGACTGTGACGTCCTGTAAAGGATATGCAACTAACTTTTTAGGCATATTGGTGGGGGAAGAAAGCAAAGTCCTAGATGATTGGCAACGGGCAATAATAGTACCAATATGGAAAGAGAAAGGCAATATGAGAGAGTGTGAAACATACAGAGGTATATCTTCTGTGTTCATCCGGAGTTTTTTTCCGGACGTGATTGCGTTGTGCCTGTTTACAGCAAAGCTGTGTTCTTGTGGCGTTAGGCCGACACATCCGACTTTTGCGGGCATTTGTTGACCGGGTTAACCTTCCCTGGGATACAGAGGTATATCACTCTTGAGCCACAAAAGGAAAATGTACGCAAAACTATTGGAACAAAGAGCTAGACCCATAGTTGAACAACAGTTAAGCAAAGTACAATTCGGTTTTCAGAACGATAAAAGTTGCACTGATGCACTATTTACACTTAGTTTTACAAATATTTACAAATATGTGAAAACACTATCGAATATAGTGACCAGCAGAATATTGTGTTTGTAGATCAGGAAAAGGCTTTTGATAGAATAGACAGATACAAATTATGGACCATCCTTGAAGACTATGGGATACAAGGGCAACTGCTAGAAAACATCATAGCCATGTATCACTCGAGCCGAAGTGCAGTAAGAACACCCGACCAATCATTTCTCTTCTTTAAATGTTTGTTAATATACTGGACACAGCATTTACGGTCTGAAGTGTTTGTGTGTTTGTTATTTGACCTATGCTGGTTTAATATAAATTATGAGACCTATGGTGCTATCCGTTTTCCATAGTTGTAGGTTCATGTGTATGATAGACATGACTAATGAACACACTTTTTTGGAGTCTCTAGTTGGTCATGCATCGAAGTACACTTGCTCCTGCAGCGAGGCGCTGTCGCCACTTGGAGGTGACAGGTTCGAATCCTGGTCGGTAACTATAGCTTTCAAATTTTGTGTTGTCTAGTGCGTCCTCTAGTCTCTATTTCTTTAGTCTCCTTCTGTGAGCGCCTAAAAATACTATGTGTTTTTATTTATTTAAGTAAGAACACAAGAAGGTATATCAGATTTGTTCACAGTCAATACAGGAGTGAAACAGGGATGTGTGCTCTCTCCTCTGCTATTTAATGTCTACGTGGACAGAATATCCAAAGAAGCAAGTCTTGACAGAACAGATTCAGAAAATTTAGAACTCTTTACTCCAGATGAAACAACTGAGCCACAGGAAATAAATGAACTTCTATTTGCAGATGATCAGTGTCTGTTTTATAGCGATGAGGGCAGACTACAAAATCATATTACTAATCTGAGTTCAACCTGCAGCAGATACAATATGAGTATAAATACAGCCAAAACCGAAGTAATGCAAGCTAGCAGATCGCCGGGCCTACTAAGTATACAGATAAATAGCACAACTCTGAAAGTTAAAGAATTTGAATATCTTGGAAGTATGATCACAGAAGATGGCAGATTGGACAGAGAAATCGAAAAGCTAGTGCACTTACATATCAACTATCACCCTTACTGAAACATCCAAATATACCCATGTCCGCAAAACGACAGATAATAAACTGCATATTCACACCAACCCTATGCTACCAATCTCAAACCTGAACTTCATCCAAACCACACTTCCGCAAAATCAACACCTGCGAGATGAGATGCCTGAGGAGAGCTGCCAAACCTAACAATCTGAGACCGAGTAAGAAATGCTGTTATCAGACAGACAGTGGGATAAACACCTTGTGCCACATTTTTTGAAAGACAAGATCAAGTGGTTAGGCCATGTCGTTAGAATGCAACACCAACAACTACCATCACTGGACTTACATCAAAAAAAAAAATCATCTTCGACGAGACCAAGAGGACGTCCAAGAAGAAACTGGATTGACGACATCAAAGACATTGTACAATCACACAAAATGACACTATCCAGTGCCACCCATTGGGAGCTGGAACGCAAATTATTCCTCCCCACGACGCTTGATGGCAGAAGTAGAAGAAGATGATGATGGTGGTGGTGGGCATATGGTGCTGGTCCTATAATTGTATATATCAATCAGCGCTTGAAAGGTGATTCACTCAAAATCACAACCCACCTCCTCTACATCCCAAGACATTTCCCAGCTATAGATTTTGGCCTCTGTCAACCTGCAAGCCCAGGTCAGTTTCACAAATCCTCCTCCTCAATGCAGATCTGAACCCACGACCACCAGACAGACAGACAAGCATGCTAGCCACTACGCCACCACAGATCGTACAGTGTTGTTGAGTAGTGGAACTGACCGGCGTGTCATGAGACAGACAGGGATGTCTTAACCAAGGTTACTGGCTCGCTGGTACAGATGATTAAGTGCAGCACGTACGGACTGATGGGGTAATATCATAGGTTGGCAATGCTTCCTTCATGGGTTTTAGGTAGTTCAGTGTCACCATGTCATGACACAGAACATCAGTCTGGATGGAGCTTGTCACTTGAGAGCATGAAATAACACATGAGAGCATTAAGTGCCTGTTATGTCAGAACAATATTTCCTTGCGCTACGAAGGTCGTATGTTCAGTTCCGGGCTGTGTCTTTCGGTTCACAAGTGCATTTTTCTCTGAGATCCCTGGGGGTCATCGCTGGAGCTATGGAGTTTGTGCTTTGTGCGGCACTTTCTGCAGGCCACCCTGTGGAAAGAGACTGAGACTGAGCCATATGGGCCTGGTGCAATGAAGTCGATCATCTTGACTTATAAGACTAAGACTTTTATAAGAACATAACATGTCACATGATAACAAGAAATGTCACATAAGAACATGAAATGTCATGAGAACATGATGTGTCACACGAGAAAATGAAGTCCTTACAATAACAACAACTATAACATAACAAAAAGCATCACAAGCTATGGTTATCCAGCCTGTTACAGCAACACCAAATTAAACAACAATATCACAAACTTCAAAAAACAATTCACCAACACACATCTTAAATACACAATTAACAGTTTAATTTGTGAACATAATTTGTTACAATTGTTGACATTATTAACAAAGTGGGTAACCTTGGAACTTGGCAACTGGTTTATTACCTTATACGATTGTCTACCCTTGCTCAACATCATCATCATGTGCCCTGCCAGCGAGCATAGGCGTTCATGTCTTTCCATAAACCGTGGTCCTCTGGATCAACTCTGCTGATGATATTACTTCATGACACCGTCTCAGTCCATCCAGCATTATTTCTCTTGGTCTGCCTCTGCTTCTTTTCCCACTGATCTTTCTAGTTGTGATATTCTCCAATACCTCTCTTCTCATCGCAGGACCAAACAAATATGTTTATCTCTTTCTTATAGTTGTATATAATGTTCTAATTTCAGTAGCCTCTTCCAGGTAGTCGTCGTTAGTTACTCTAGCAGTCCAAGGTATTCACAACATTCATTCAATTCAGGAACCACATCTCCATGCTTCCAAGCTTTTATTAATTAACTGCTCAAGGGAGAGCAATCTGAACATATAGTCATATATTTGGCATCAAAATGTACACAGTAAAGGGCCCTTCTACACGACTTGAGGCTTATCGGGTATATGCTGCTTGCTCCATCTATGTATAGATATTTTCCTGAACATTTCTTGCTGCCCACTTTAGACTGGGTCAACCTGGGAGCCAGGGTCAGCTTTTAAATCTGCCTTGATGGGGATATACACACGTCCCCCAGACTGGCAGGCCAGCTTGCTAGCCACGGTTACCCCCAGACTGGCAGGTCAACTTGCTAGCCACTGCTCTACCCCCAGACTGGCAGGCCAACTTGCTAGCCACTGCTCTACCCCCAGACTGGCAGGCCAACTTGCTAGCCACTGTGTCACCCCCAGACTGGCTGGCCAACTTGCTAGCCACTGCTCTACCCCCAGACTGGCAGGCCAGCTTGCTAGCCACGGTCACCCCCAGAATGGCAGAGCCAACTTGCTAGCCACTGTGTTACCCCCAGACTGGCAGGCCAACTTGCTAGCCACTGTGTTACCCCCAGACTGGCAGGCCAGCTTGCTAGCCACTGTGTCACCCCCAGAATGGCAGAGCCAGCTTGCTAGCCACTGTGTCACCCCCAGAATGGCAGAGCCAACTTGCTAGCCACTGCTCTACCCCCAGACTGGCAGGCCAACTTGCTAGCCACTGCTCTACCCCCAGACTGGCAGGCCAACTTGCTAGCCACTGCTCTACCCCCAGACTGGCAGGCCAACTTGCTAGCCACTGCTCTACCCCCAGAATGGCAGGCCAACTTGCTAGCCAGTGCTCTACCCCCAGACTGGCAGGCCAACTTGCTAGCCACTGCTCTACCCCCAGACTGGCAGGCCAACTTGCTAGCCACTGCTCTACCCCCAGACTGGCAGGCCAACTTGCTAGCCACTGCTCTACCCCCAGAATGGCAGGCCAACTTGCTAGCCACTGCTCTACCCCCAGACTGGCAGGCCAACTTGCTAGCCACTGCTCTACCCCCAGACTGGCAGGCCAACTTGCTAGCCACTGCTCTACCCCCAGACTGGCAGGCCAACTTGCTAGCCACTGCTCTACCCCCAGACTGGCAGGCCAACTTGCTAGCCACTGCTCTACC
The DNA here is from genome assembly GCA_963921405.1 of Cepaea hortensis. Lineage (NCBI taxonomy): Eukaryota > Metazoa > Mollusca > Gastropoda > Stylommatophora > Helicidae > Cepaea > Cepaea hortensis. The sequence goes on from OY992880.1 coordinate 30,830,870, forward strand.
CCCAGACTGGCAGGCCAACTTGCTAGCCACTGCTCTACCCCCAGACTGGCAGGCCAACTTGCTAGCCACTGCTCTACCCCCAGAATGGCAGGCCAACTTGCTAGCCACTGCTCTACCCCCAGACTGGCAGGCCAACTTGCTAGCCACTGTGTCACCCCCAGACTGGCAGGCCAACTTGCTAGCCACTGTGTCACCCCCAGACTGGCAGGCCAACTTGCTAGCCACTGCTCTACCCCCAGAATGGCAGGCCAGCTTGCTAGCCACTGCTCTACCCCCAGAATGGCAGGCCAGCTTGCTAGCCACTGCTCTTGAAGGCTGATATTTCCAAACCACTCCTGGCAGACTGCCAGTATCCATAGTTCCTAACTTTGTCCAAATGTTTTGTTGCATTTTGCCCTGGTTATAATTATATATATTTTATAACCATGTGTAACATCAACGTAATTTTGAAACCTAAACTTAGCAAACATGACACCTATGCTTTAGCAGTGTATGAAAATACAAATAGATAGAAACATCCTGTGTCAAAATTACAACACATGATGTGTAGCTGGCACTTCCTCTTTCAGGGGAAATATTCAGACCTAGTTATGCATCTCAAAAGTCAAACAACTGCTCCCTAGACTGTCCCAATGATACCAGACATCAGTTACAGACAAGTTCATATATGGTTATATGAATTATATACTGATAACAATAATATGCATACACTGATATGTTTAGATTCTGATAGAAGAAGCTTTCAACAAGCAACAACACCACACAGAGAACCATGACCTCTACACTGTCCTTGGCTGTGAGTGGTCAAAAATATTTACATCTGTATTTGTTCCAGCATCACTTCAAATAATTATGCAATTTACCTCCTAAGCACACTGTGAGAGAGTATCATCATGTAGCAGGCCCTAGGCAGAACATCGCTCTCATTACGGTCAGTTGGAAAGATTCTTGATCCTTTACCACATCCCCTGCCTCATGCATGTTCATACCCCAGGTGTCTTCACTGTCTCGTGTCCATCTCTCTGCTAGCCAACCCCTGCCTCCCATCAATGCTCTATCCAATCCTGTCACGTTTAATATAACCAAAATAGTTCAGTCTCCGAGACATGGCGCAGGTTATGAGCGAGACGTTTAATATAACCAAAATAGTTCAGTCTCCGAGACATGGCGCAGGTTATGAGCGAGACGTTTAATATAACCAAAATAGTTCAGTCTCTGAGCCATGGCGCAGGTAATGAGCGAGACGTTTAATATAACCAAAATAGTTCAGTCTCTGAGACATGGCGCAGGTAATGAGCGAGTGTTCTTTCTTGTTAAGATCTTGTTGTAGAATGTCAGTATTTTTCCTCTTCTTGGTCCATGATATTCTAAGAATTGTCCATGACAATTAAACTCACAAGCCTCAATTATCTTCTTTAGTGATGGCGAAACGGTCCATGATTCACAGAGAGTGCACATGACACTCTAAACAAATTAATCACTGATAACCTAATTGTGGATTGTGTGAGTACCACGATGGAAGCATCAACACTCAGTACAAGCCAACCCATGTGACAAGAATTCTTTACAATTTGTTGCTAGTACATTAGTAAATCATTTACTGTGGAGTAAAAATACATGCCTAAAAACAATCTGTTGCACAATTCCTTTACTTTTATTTTCACCCAAAGAAGTCTATATAATTTCAGCTGTAGTTTGTCAAATGTCACACGTTATCTTATGTCTCCGTGGCACAGTGATCATGGTGTCTGCCTCCTACTCTGAAGGTCATGGGTCATATTCAGACTCCATCACTCTGACCACAAGTGCAATTTTTCCAGAGACCCGTGGGAATCATCGCTGGTGCTTCTACGGAGCTTGTGTTTGTGCGATGCTTTCAGCAGGTGACCTGCTATTCCATGGACAACCTGAGCCAGATAGGATAAACCAGGTGCAATAAAGTCGTTCCTCTCATCTTTCATTAATGTTTGCATAATCTGGATAAATCATTGCTTACTTTTAATTCTGTATTCAACTGCATGAAGTATTACAATGTCCACAGTTTGTGGTACTCAATGAGTTCAACCCTACATTTTGACAATTCATTTGCAATTTAAATAAGAAATTAATAGAGTTGTCCTGTTCTAAGTACTATACTAAAAGTTACAGTGCAAAGAATAAGTACAACTATGTTCTACCTTTGTCAATCATCTTCCACCATGTGACGCACAGCACAATAAAAAAAAGTCGCTTAAAAGTTGACAGGGTCGACTTCATTGCACCGGGTTTTATCCCATATGGCTCGGTCTCTTTCCGCAGCACGGAAAGCGTCGCACAAAGCACGAACTCCGCAGCTTTTAGCGACGACCCACAGAAGTCTCCGAAACATTTAACTCGTAAACCGAAGGACGCGGCCCGGAATCGAACCCACAACCTTCGGAGCACGAGTCAAACGGCTTGACCACTTCACCACAGAGACTATTGGATAAATTTACACATGTGTGCTACCAGGAAACATAAGGGCAGATAATGAATAGTAAAAGAGTAACCTAGCAAGCGTGTCATAGGAGGCAACTAAGAAAGGTTGGTCACCTCACGCCATAGAAAACTGTAATCCACCCAATCATGAGCAAGTATACACAGAGCTTGGAGTGAGCTTGTTGATTGTGTATGCTCCATTCAGAGATGAATATCAGCAGAAGAGGACATCGATGTTTCTGATTATTTGTTTCTGGCTGAACTTTCTGGTTACAAACTGACCAAAAATGTTACTGGCTATTACTTCAGACGCAACCAACATGTCACATTAATTATTATGCCTGCAAAACAAGTCGCCCACATTGTTTAGCAAGATGCCAATGTAACAATAAACATCAACATTAAACAATATAAAATATATAATTATTCAACACTTTTACTAAAAATTTCTGACCCAGGATAAGATTACTGCATGCGTGTAACACCACAATTATTGGTAATACTTTCGATAATTTAAAAACAAACAATAATACTTTTACAGGTAATTGTATTGCAAACAAATCCTGTGTCATGTTATTGTTACACAAGTCTCATGTTGAGTGTCAGTCGTCAAATTATCTTCACTGCACATCGAACCATTCAGTCCACCAGTGCTCAGATTCCCTCCTCGGTATCTCCCTCAGTGTGTCGTGGATGACAACACCAGTTCTGTATTGGCTGACTGTTCTTTTTTTGCCCCCCTGCATGGCATTCTTGTCTGGCTTCACCCCTTCTGACTTGATAATGTTGCAATCTGGTCCAGGTTGCCCATATCAGTTACCATGGATTATTCTCACTGCACTTCACACGAGTTCATGAGTACTCATCTTAACGAATCCATCCATGTAGACTAGCTGCTTGTACCAGTTCTGTGTTGGTTGATTGACTATAATCTGATCCCTCATTGAAACACTAATTTGTTTTCTACCTTACCCAGAAGAAAAAAAATAGTTCAAATATCTTATTCTGATATGCATACATTTTGATCCTCACCAATGCTACAAAGTTTTGTGAACTGTGTAGAGATTCCCTTGTGATCTATAGAAGAAAACTGGAGCCATTATGAGGAAACCATGTGCAGTGAAAGTGATTATTACAAATCATACAAACCATTTATCTGTAGCAATGCCAACTGTTACCAGGGTCAATAAGGGGAGGAAAGAATTGTAGCACTGTACCCTACCATGTATGTCAGAAGAGGCGACTAGGGAGAGATTGGCATAAAACTGTCTACCTCAACCCATAAACAACTTCAGCTGTAAAATCTAACCAATTACAACCAAGTCTATAAAGGGCTTGATGTGGGTTGGTCGAGGACTGTGTTCCTTTGGGACATGAAAGGCAAAAGAAGAAGATGTAAGTCGAGCAGCAATGCTGCAGTCTGTCCATTCTGTAATGATATCTGTCCACGAATTCTTTTCTCTGCCCCTTTTATTTGACAGTCAAATATGTTTTCTGCATCTACTACTCAAAACTGACCTGACCTACACATGTGACATAAAGTTACAGGTAACAATATTGAAAACAACCATTAATCTACGTGGAATAGCACCGTAACATTATGTAAAAGATCAGTATACACAGTGGGTACTCCCATCAGTCAATACAACAATGATTTTGGGTGTGTCAAATGATTTCTCTGATGTATGGTGTCTCCGTGGCGCAGTGACAAAGCCATCAGCCTCATGCTCAGAAGGTTGTAGGTTCATTTCTGGATTCCGTCATTCAGCTCTCTGGTGTGGGTTTTCTCTCGGGAATCCTTGGAGCCATCACTGTAGCCACAGAGTTCATGCGAGACATTTAGCAGGCAGTTAGCTGCTCTGTGGAGACAGACTGAACTGGATGGTATCAAACCAGGTGCAATGAAGTAGATCCACGTGCCTCTCAGCCTCTTTCCCTAATGTTCACATATGGGTATCATTTCTCACAAACCCCTGTCTATCATAATGTATAATACATGTTGAATACAATAAACAAATTACCAATTGTTAACGTTTCTTAAACATGATTTTAAAAAATTTAAACACACATACACTAGTGCTACTGAAAGACTGTGAAAGTACTGTATTAGGCAATGTTATGTATTTATCACAATAAATTCCTAAAGCTACCAGTTCAGAAAGCAATGGCAAACTACTAAACATACAAATTGCCACATAAATCACAAACAGCCAAAACAGATGCTGGACTTGATTGCAACACCCTGCAAAGGGCATGAAACTAACTTAACCAATTCTAAATGCATTTTCTAGTGAAGATTTTTGTCATAAGTTTTCATGAGAAACACTTTGAATGTCTTGTGCTGTTTCAAACACATGTATTTTAAATCCTGGCCCAATCAGCAATGTGTCATGAAACATTAATTTTAACCCCTGAACTGTCACAATGGTTGACCCTAAGACAATTGGTCACTTGTTATGGCCTCATGTTTGATTATATTTGCCGTTAATAAATCACAATTCCACATACAAATCTAATTTTTTTGCCTTCCACTGCCAGGAGACGATAGCCAATATAATTAGTTGCCATTAACAAAAACCCATATATGATTATGTATTTTATAAAATAATATAATTTGCAGTCAGATAAACACATTGAAATGAAAGACAGGACCGGTAAGTTAGTGGGGGGATAGGTCAAAGGCAGAAGATGGGCATCACAAATCATTGTGCTCAATTTTTATCAGATCAAGCCCATCACACAAAATTCTGAAATAACCCTGAAATGTGTACAATGATTTGTTATCCAAAAAACTGTCAAGACAATATACACATTTGGGTCCGTGACTGTATTTTCTGTGTTTTGAATATTTTGTTAGCTATGTATTTTCTGTTTTTCAAATATTTTGTATTTTCTGTGTTTCAAATATTTTGTTAGCTATGTATTTTCTGTGTTTCAAATATTTTATCAGCTACATATTTTCTGTGTTTCAAATATTTTATCAGCTACATATTTTCTGTGTTTCAAATATTTTGTTAGCTATGTATTGTCTGTGTTTCAAATATTTTGTTAGCTATGTATTTTCTGTGTTTCAAATATTTTGTTAGCTATGTATTTTCTGCCGGTCTCTCTGGCTGTGGGGTTACAACACTTTCTCTCTGTAATCCCGTTTATCACGCAGAGTCTTGTAGCGGAGCGAGAGCTGAGGCGGTTCGACCCCCGCTCGTGACTTGCGGGATACTGAGCCGGCCGCTCAGAAAGCAATGGCAAACTACTGAGCGTAATCTTGCCAAGAGATCAACATACAGCTGAAAGATGCTGGTGTTGACAGCTAAGTCCTGTAAAGGATATGCTAAAAAAAAAAAAAAAAAAAATGTATTTTCTGTGTTTCAAATATTTTGTTAGCTATGTATTTTCTGTTTCAAATAGTTTGTTAGCTAAAAACAAAAAAGGACTCTCTTCCATGTCATGAGACATATTAGGTTTATGGTGCCAGTTTGTATCACCCAATGGGTGATGTAGGTCATCATACCAGCCGCATGGACTCCACAAGACATTTCCTAGAACCCATGTTAGGCTGGGTTGGCCTGGGAACCCAGCTCAATGTTTAAAATCTGCATGGATAGGGATTCAAACACATGACCACCAGCCTGGCAAGCTAGCCAAACTTCCCCCACAGCCACGTCATCATTAACATGTGTTATCTACGCTGCCATTGACCTGGCTTGAGACAGCATTTCAGATATATGTTCATTAGAATGTCAAATAACACAGAGTAATGTAGCTTTACAGAATACAGTTATGGAAAACACAGGATGTTGCAGTGACTAGCCTTCATCAGCAAACAAATACATTCACAAAACACAACATATAAACACGGGGGGAGGACAGGATGAGAAAAATGGAAAGATGCAAAAATTAGAACAATGAAAATGAAAAACAAAAATGTGCTACTTATCTCAGAATTCTAGGAGTATCTCAGCATGGGATTTTCAGATAAGAAGCAAATTTTTTTTCATCATTTTCTTTTCATTGTTCTCATTTTTTAATCTTTCCATTCTTCTCATCCAATTCTTATGCCCTAATGTAGTCTCTATAGTGATTTCCCCCTGTCTATATGTTGTGTTTCTTGTATGATCAAGGCTAGTCGTCACAACATTCTGTGTTTTCTCTAATTGTGTTATGTAAAGCTGCATTACTTTGTATTATTGTATACTGTTTACATTTTCACAGCTTACGCGGTTCAAATAATTTTATTCATACTTTAACTATGTTCATGAGAAGAAGAACAATGTTACCAGATGAAGCTCCTACCCTGAAACAATATAAACCAACTGTGAGGTAATTTGTTCAAGGGCACGTCTGCATGGATATCAGAACCATAGCCAATATGTTAATGCATGCTAACAGCCGCAGCACAACAAACAGTAACTCATGCCACTCTCATGCTCGCTTTCACTCATGCAAACTGATTCCTCCAGACTAGGTCTTTCCAAATAGATGAGAACTTTTTTTCATACACAACGAATTCACAACATGGACAAAACAATATGATGTCAACAATGTAATGGTGGTATAGCAACAAGCCAATCTTTCATTAGTTAACAAGAAATTTCATGATTGTTTTCATAATTCTAATTAAAACCTGCGTTGTGCAGGCAGCAAGGCTTTACAGTGAATCTGTGATTACCGTGAGGATAATAAATGCTCTACGTCTGAACAGTATCAGTGAGTGTGTGCTACGTATTTCAGTCAAAATACGATTCTTCTCTTCATTTCATATGATATATAACTCTGCAGTACACATTTGACGAGAAGAAGTGAATATTTCTTTCAGGCAACAAATTGTGCAACCTATTGTTTACATTCACTAAGAGAATGCACTGGTTTGAATTCCATTTGTTTCCAAAATGGCTACCTTGAAACTGACAAACAATTTTCTTGTTCTTCATCTGTATCTGAAAGACCAGTAGCATGATTTGTGTTCATAAGGCATGTTGCAAAAACACTTACACAAGCATTTATACAAAATTTTGGGGCAAGACTCTTTTTTGTTTTAAAGAGACAAAAACACATGGTCAGGGGTAGACAAATACAAGGAGCCAGATCGCCATGGCGTCTGAAAATTTTTACCCCGTGTCTGAATTTCCAAATTCAGTTCTAAAATATATCAGCCCATAATTGCAACGATGACAAAAATAGTTAAGCTGGCTCCTGAGAAAAAAGGGGCTGGCTCTGAATTAGTTTTGGCTTTGTCCACCCCAGCTTATGCTAACCCACTTCCATAAATATTTAGAGAGAATCAATAACTAGATGTAGATCTTCCAAATGAAACTTGCCTACTGCCTCCAACCAGTACAGCATTCATTCAGTAAAAAAGGTAGTAATACCATGCTTCTTCGCCAACATAAACCCTTTAAACTTTATTGCTATTGACCTTCAGCCACTTAGACCTCTAGGTCCAATTGGAAAAAAATTCAAATTTTGCATTAACGTCTATTTTTATCATCTAAATCTTATGTGATTTCTTCTAACAAATAAAAACTTTGTCTGTGTGGCAAAATGGTCAGGCTGCCTGCCTCGTGCTTTAAAGGTTATGGGTTTATTTTCAACTGTCATTCGATTCACAAATGCAATTTTTTCGGAGACCCCTGTGGAAGTCATTGCTGAGCCATGAAGCTTATGTTCTGTGCAGTGCCTGGCAGGCTGTTTCCTGAAAGAGACTGACCCATGTGGGATACCACCTGATGCAACGAATTCAATCTTTCCCTTTTAACTTTTTTCTTCTAATGAATAATCCTGAGAAACAAATTTGTCATCGTCAATATTTTTTCAGTGCTTTAGACACTTCTCGTGAAGTAAACAGGTCACATCACAGAAAATGTTCATTTTCGTTGTAACTTGGACATCATGAAAAATAAGAGAGCAAAAAAATTACACTTGCACTTGCTAAGTTTATAATAATGAGTGAATAGCAATGGGCAAATCTGTCCAGCCATACATGATTTTAAAACAATGAGTGAACAGCGACAGACAAACCTGTCCAGCCATACATACTTTAAAAATCTGATGTCTGTACAAGATGAGTTCAGATCATTAAAAACATATATATATATATAAAATAAGCAAAAAATAATACACAACGAATCCTGGTCAGTTAAAATGCAAGGGAAACATGAAATAGACCTAACCATGTCCTGAAAGTAATACAAGTTTACCCAGAATTGTTCAACTTGTTATGACCAGCAGTAAAAAGGAATCTATAATTTGCTCCTACAAGCTACTAGAGTTGAATTGAGTCAAGAACAGAAACATGGGACATTCCCATACATGCTCCATCCTCATCTTCAACAGCCAGTGAAGAGTCACAATACTAATAGTATTAGCTGTAGTCTAATCATGTGTTCATTTGGCCTTTCCTCTGAGAACTCAGTGTCAGCCAGATCCTCTAAGTCACCACATGCCGAACCATTTTCTCTAGGCCAGTAGTTCTCAACCGGTGGGGAATTCCCCCCCCCGGGGGGGGGGGGGGGGGGGGGGGGGGGGGGGAAAGAAGAGAGGAGAGAAGGGGGAGGGGGAGAGTAGGGGGGATTCAGATTATTTCAAGATCACATTAGTACTACAAGAACCAATTACTTCATATTGTTTTTCCCTCCATACTTTACATTTCTGTACTTCTCGCTCTTCTGAAATTCGTTTTATAACATAAGTAGACCCACAAATCACTTTTTATGTAGACGTCTAGACGTTTAAATTATAAATCGTCTAAATTTTGCTTCCATTTTTACATATACTTTAGGGGGGGGGGGGGGGGGAGATTCATAGGGAGGAAATACAAAGGGGGAAATGACATGGGGGGGGAGATTTATAGGGAGGAAATACGAAAGGGGGGAATGACATTCTGAATATGTGGTGAAGGGGTGCATGGGCCAAAAAAGGTTGAGAAGAACCACTGCTCTAGGCTATGATGACTGATCTGTTTCACAACACTATAAACGTGATCCCACAGGTCCTGACCATGTGGGCCTTATGATGCACCAATACCCCACCCAAAATTTGTAGATAATCATTTTAAACAATCCCTGAAATCCATTACCCTGTAACCGACCACTTTTTTGGCAACATTCCAAACATTAGAGTTGCCAACAAAAGGATATTTACATATTTCATTGGGTGTGAAATACAAGGGAAAACCAGCTCTCATACCCATGGTAAAAAGTAGTTCTTTCCTATTACTACTCGTGTCTCAAGAATAAATAAATGTATGGGCACTGACACAGTTAAGAGTATGGTGGGCTGACATGTTCAACATTTAAATGCTAGCCTTCACACTTCGTAAGTTGACATGACAATTGTAACTACTTAAAGCTCTACTAAATAATAAAATATGTTTTTATGTGTCCCATTTTTAACAAACCTGTAGCACTCCTAAAAAAAAAAAGTATAGATACTTCTGGGCAATTTACACTATTAAAACAATTCCCTTTATTTTTGTGAGAAATATTACACAAAAATCAACAAAACTTTTACTTTTCTCACAAAAAAATGTTGCTTAGTGTTTATTTTTAATCAACGTGTGGACGTGTGGGTGAATTTAAGTTTGTTTGTTGAAAAGGTGTGAACCTTCAATAAAACACTGACTGTTGGTCATGACCCTGAACTGGCTAACCACACTTAGTGGGAAATCTGGTTTCAATGGCAGAAACAAAATACTGAATGTACATTAACTGGCCTAAACAAAGTTGTCCAACTGTACATGTTATTAGTTGTTCATATATTGTTATAATTTACAATAATGTTCTCATTAGTTATGTTTGTGTTGTTCCTGACCAAGATTGTTCTAATCCAAATGTCAGACATGTGTGGTGCATTTTTGCATGTTTATTAGTAGTTTTCCAAGTCATTATTATATTATTTCTATTCATTTTCCCCCACTGTGATTTCTGTTCACCTGGCCTGAGGTCCTTGTATGGTATGTATATGTGTTTGTGCTCGTTTCTTCACAAGATCGTAACATACCCTTTTGTTTCATTTTATACAATATCTCATTGTAAACATATTGTAAAGACAGCTTTCATACCAACTGTCAAAAGTAGTTCTATCACTGCCCAGTGTACTCCAGTTTATAAGTGAATAGCTTATTACAAAAGCTATTTTTGTTTTCAGTGTACCAACATCCTGTATAGTTTTGTGTCCTCCTGTCATTGAAACAGGACTGAACCATTCAAATTAGATGTTTACTGATTTCCATTAAACACCTTCTAGATACGTACTGGCAAGTCATTCTCAATCTCTGCTAAACAGCAAATCTGCTGCATCATTAAACAATGGAATGAATATTGTCTATATTCTGCAACATCCATGCAGAACTGAGAGAGATCAAATCCTTTGCATATCTGTATTTCAGAAACTACATGACAGCATTTTGGAACGGCTAGTGTCTGGTAGGAAATATCTGTTGACGGCTTATAATTTAAAACCGACGTCCCTTGCAGTTACTAATTAATGCACAAGCTAGGTGATATTTGTTAATGCTACCTCTGACAGATGCAAACAGATCTTTTGTGTTTCAAGGGACAATTTGCCTTCATATTTTAGAAGCCTAACTACTTAGTCAGTTATTCCTCATCATCTTTATAACAGTGCAGTAAATAAAACCATTTCATTCTTTTATTAGTTCTGTGTCAAAAACTATGCAACAATCAGCCTTCAAATTGGAGGTGTCAAATTCAAAACTGGTAGCTAGTGAACTGAAATCAGATTTCAGGCATGCATATTTAAACACCATCAATCAAATCAACACAATGTCCATATATCACAAAGTAAATCTGTAATAAGTGGGGCTTGTAAATACATTTCAGCCACTTTCTAGATATGATTAGCACACCAAAAGTTGAATATCTTTAAACATTTTAGCAAATTTAATGTAAATGAAAGCAATTCTTCTTTCCCAACTTCACTTGCCTCCAAAGTTTTTTTTTTACTTCAAGCACAATTTTTTTCAAAAGAGCTCCCATGATCTTTCTGCAGTACTCAGTATGCAGTTCATTGCTATCTGGCGCCATACTGCCCTTCCAGTGTCTATACCTAGAATTTGTTCAGCATTACACTTTCTTGTATCACCAGGACCCATTAAATCAGCGTAGAGAAACCATATTTATCTGCACCATGTTAATAAATAATTGCATATAGCAGCATTAGTTCTGTTTGTGCTTATCCTTTCCTTTTTGTATTCTCTCGCTAATAAGTGTGCAACTACTTCTAGTGCACTGGACTGATCTTTGCGTGTGGATTAGCTCTCTCTATTACCACTGTCCCTTGTTAACAGATGAACCCACTATGACTTCGGAGGTACTTATAATTTACTTCCCCAAGCCAAGGATGAGACTTTTAATCTCTAACGAAACCAAAAAATTTTTTGTGTAGGCCATTTTACAAAGTGCTACAGTTGTACAAGAAACTTCCAGCGTCTGACTCACATTGTACTGTTAGTATTAACTGAATAGATCAGGTTTCTAATCCAGACTATACTGCTAGTTGCATCAACATTTTACACATGATCACCTCTGCTAAATAAGATATGATCTTTAGCTTTACAATATCTAGCTGGCTTCATTCTCAATTTATATTGCAATCCTTTACTGACTTCCTTCATTGTGTTTCTATTACTGAAAATAGTTCCCAAGTGTCTGAAGCAGACTAACTTCTTAATTAATATAGTTCCCATGTATCTCAGGCAGTCTAAATTCTGAATGTAATTCCCAAGTATGTGAGGGAGATAGTTCCCAAGCATCTTAAGCTGTATAACTTCTGAATATGGTTCAAGTATCTAAGATAGTTTAACTTCTGAATATAGTTCCCAAGTATCTCAGGCAGTCTAACTTCTAAATATGGTTTCCAAGTACCTGAAGAAGTCCAACTGTTTGAAAACTATATCATCATCTTCCATTTTTTCCATCAAGTATCATGGTGAGGAATAACTGACGTTCCAATGCCCAATGGTTGGCACTGGATAGTGTCCTGAAAACTATATAAACTAGTATATTTCAGTTTCTGTTGTAGTTGCATTTTCTAAATATCAACAAATTTGCAAATACAATCAATTAAATTTAAATAACGAAATCTCAAAGTTGATAAATTTCAGTCAACATATTTTTTAACATCAAGAATACTGGCCAGTTTGGTAGAACTATAAACATCTGGTAATAAGGAAAGATAACTTTGTATCTAATAGTTAAATGCATTTACATGTTATTTTTATTAGTTTTGGCATCATAAAAATGTATTCAACTATCTGTTTATGCAGAAAGAAAATACAGTTTCATGTAAAAACATTTTTGTGGCAACTGGTTACCTGGCAAGAAATGTGAAATTCTATTACTACAGAATTTAATAAAGATATGTACTTATATATTGCAACAGCAGTGTAGGAACAAGCAAACTGATTCAATGTGGGCTTATCTGGCACAAACTTGTGACAATTTAAATAGTTAACACTGTCTTACAATCAACAAAACATTCATATTATGGACCTGTGATGTGATATGGCTATCACATCTTGTAGGCCTGAATAGTTGGCCAGTCGTTCTCTACTGACACCTTGTCTGACCGCGATCATGATATATCAGCTACACTAACGCACTTGCCATATTATACTTGAAGTGGCAAAATATAATGTTGCTTTCATGTAAAATACTAATCTAATCATAGATATGAAACTGGCACTCAGCTGGTGATCAGTATAATCTATTCATTATACGATTTATCCAAAAGGCAATACTGTCCAAATGGACATTAAATTTCAGACTTTGAAGCTGACATTTCAAATCCTAGAGCCAGCATTCAAGTCTCCAAACTGGCATTGTCAGGTATCAGAGCCAGTATTTCAGGTATGAAAGCCGGTATTTCAGATGTTCAAGCCAGCATGTCAGTTCTTGGAACACAGTTTGAAGTATCAGATCTGGCAGTTGTCTATAAAGATATTTGCCTAAAACAACTGTTCCAAAATATCTTTCCCCCAACTGTGAACAAGGCACTTAAATTGAGCATCCCAAATATTACAGACTTCGAAAATGTATTATTTATCAAGAGCGCAGGCATAAATGTTGTTTGCAGGGAACATTCTGCAGAATTTAAACAGCAAACAAAAGTAAAGCTTCACCCTCCAGCCTCATGCTTACTCAAAATTGTAAAAAACTGTGAACATGAAAGTGTAACAAAACTATCTATGGAGTGTTGTAGAAGAGGACCTGCTGGCCACCAAATCTCTGGAAATCTAATTGACCTTTGACTTTTCTGGTGTGCCAGTTTTGACCCTGTGGAAAACTTTCATGATTGGCTGAAAGTACTTATCTGCTAATTTATGATGAAGAAGTCCTGGGGTCAGGAGAATTCCATTTACTGTGGAGAAATGTATTATAATAACATCAATAAGTGTAAGTAAGTTAGTTGAAATTAGGAAATGGAGAACAACTAAAGGAATTACTAATAAACTACAAATGGTCATTAATTGGTCCCTGCACAGAATTGTGGGGCTAAAATGGTATGACAAAATTACCACTAAACAAATTCCGGTGAATCAAGAAGTGAAGAAATTATCGTGGCACTGGATAAGACACACCGAGAAATCATGAGTATAATATAACTAGATACTCCTTTGTTTGGAACCCACAAGGTGAATAAAATAGTGGAAGACTTAAGTAAAACACATGGAGAAAAGACTTAAAGAAAAAGAATAACAACATGGGGAGAACATGGACAGAGCTGCAGGAGACAGCAAAAGATAGGACGGCTTGGCAAAGGTCAGCATGGCCGAATGGATAAGAAAGCGTGTTCTTAAACAACCGGTGTGCTGATGCCGAGGTAAGAAGTTCAACCCCTACACCGAACAGTTGGACTAAAATTTTGACCTATCGTCGTTGACTTGGGGATTTAAAATACAAGTACCTCTGAAGTTGGAGTGGGTTTGCCTGATGGCCAGGGATACCGTTAAAAGGGCAAGCTAATTCACACGCAAAATTCAGTCCAGCACTACTGGAAGTGGTGTGTATGGACTACGCTTGAGTTCAAAGTGAATGAGCACGAAAAAAAAGGACGGTCTATGCCCCAATCAGAGAAGAGCAAAAGAAAACTGTCAGATGAAAGATCCAGGGTTTACAATGTAAATGCCACAGACAACTACTGCTCACTTTACATCATCATCATCATCATCCAGTGGCTTGTCCTGTGCAGAACTTTTCCCCCATAACAGTATTTAAATATTTCTATTTATCACATGCTAGATGTCCTGCCTCTGTTGCTGTCATGTATATATTATCTATCACATCTTGAATCCATCTACGACATCATCTTCCTGTTCTCCACTTTCTCAGAACACCTCGATCCGTAATTATCTTTCCCAGACATGCATGTCTCTTCTTAACATGCCCACAATATTTCATTTCCCTCCATTTTGTTTGTCTTAATAGCCAGTTTTCTTCAACACTGAGTTCTTATTAGGTAGATCTGTTCTCTTTTCTGTCCAATGAATTTTCAGTACTCTTGTTTTAAATGCAGAGTATACAACTAATGTTTCTGATAATGAATAGTCAGTGATTGTTCCATTATACAGGAGAAATTAACACAAAATTAACTGGAAAGCTTCAAACAAGAAAATCGCATACAGAAAAAAGTGAATTAACTGTTTGCTTCTATCTGTATCCACAATTATTTTGTGTTCATTCTGTATGTGTGCTTCTCATTTTGTGTTCATTCTGTATGTGTGCTTCTCATTTTGTTCTCGTTGAATAATCTGGACAAGAGGCAGGTTCTCGTTGAATAATCATATTGTCAACACTCCAACACCAACTGTAAGTCGGTGTTCAGAGACGGTGGAAAGATCGCAGGCAATGAATTACCTGGGGATACAGTTTGATCGAAGCCTTGCTTATAATGAGCACATAGACCAGGTGATAACAAAGGCCAAGCGAGGGTTGGCTGCAATGCGGGTGATGGCGGCAGCAAACTGAGCAGCGCCATCTATGTCTTCTATACGAAGGGCTGGTCATGTCTGTTTTTGAGTATGTGATGGCAATCCTGACTCTCAGCCGTAAGCAGATGGAAAGGATAGAAAGGATACAGAATGAAGCTATGCGCATTATTCTTGGATGTACAAGAGATACAGCATGCAGGGCGATGCGCTACCTTCTTGATTTTCCAACCATTGAAGACAGAATACAAGTCTGCAGAGCTCGCGCCTACCTCAGAGTTAATGCAAACACACAACATCCACTGCATAGAGAAATTATGAAGGTGAAGGGCAGCAGGTTAAAAAGAGGACAGTCGTGGATGGATCAAGCCAAAGACATTCTTCAACAGGTGTGTTCACTTGAGGACTTAGAACCTGGCGAAGAGTGGGTACAAGTGCCAACAGATTTCTGCACATCCTTTTCAGTTTGCATCCAACTAGACAGACAATGCAGACAAGAAAACCCAGCAGCTGTGGAGGCGGAAGTACAAGCGTTGATTTTCGAGAATTCGCTAGACGGTTATGCTGTCATTTACACAGATGGGTCGGTCGTCCGATATGTGAGAAGCTCATGGGCCTTTACGGCTCAGGCCGGAGGGAGAATTGTGAAGGAAGACTCTGGGCTTCTGCTGGGGCCACAAGTAGCCTGACTATGGAAGTCATGGCAGTAAGTAAAGCAATAACATGGCTCGAGACACAGACATCCACTAGGGCATGTTTCCTTAGCGACTCAATGAACATGCTCAAGAGGATAGAGATGGGGGGATCCGAAGAGAATGGTTGCTGTCTCTAGAGCGGTCTCGGCTGGCAAAAATTAGTTTCATCTTCGTGCCAGGGCATGCAGGAGTACAAGGGAATAAGGGGGCTGACAAGCTCGCAGGTAACGCTACTGTGGAGGGCGGACGCGCCATAGACAGGCTGACATTCTGAATGCTCTACGAGAAGACTTTTGCGAGAACCAAGTGATGACTGTGAATCTACAACCGTGGCCAGACTGCGAGAACTGCAAATTAAAAGAGGGGTGGCCAAACAAGAACACTGCGCAAGAAGCCAAAGAAAACTGATAAACCAACACAGAACTGGTGTCATTAGCCGCTACACGCTGCAGGATTTGCTGAGGAGGGGATCCGAGCACTTATGGACTGAGTGGTTCGATGTGCAATGAGGATGATCTGTCGACTAACTAACTAGCTTCTCATTTTGTGCTCATTCTGTATGTGTGCTTCTAATTTTGTGTTAATTCTGTATGTATGCTTCTCATTTTGTGTTCATTATGTGAGTGTGCTTCTCATTTCATGCTCATTCATTTTCACTATCAGCTCAACAGCAGCAGCTGTTGTTAGCTGGATTTCCAGGAGATTCCTATTCTCTTCTTCTTTGGAAACAAAGATTGTGGGCTTTCAGTTGGATAAGTGTGATCTGTGAAAACATTATTACTTTCTTTGTATGATTGTACGGACGCAGGTACCGTACTCATAAGGGAAGCAAAGGATAGTAATCAGATAACCTACCATGCATGTCGTAAGAGGCAAGAAATCCATAATTTAAAATATTACTTTCATTTCTGTGCCTGGACAAGCTGGTACCAAAGACAAAAAAAGGTTGACACTTTCACTGGCTCGGTGGTTCTTGGGTAGAGTCCATCAATGTACTAAGCAGACTTCATATTCTTCTTCTGCTGCTGCCGCTCATCTCCTGATGGAGCACAGGACCTTGACAGCTCCCGCCAAGTCCTTTGTAAACTGGTTCATGATTGACTGGATGGTGCAGCTAAGATGTTCTAAAGGATGAGAGAGCCAGTCTTGTGCCAACCCTCCTTAGTTGCCTCTTATCACATGCATGGTGGTTACAATATTACTACTCTTTGCCTCCCTTATGGGCCACAGTCAAACAAGGCCAGGCAAACATCTTACAGGCAATTAAATATTTTCATCAACTGCTGATTTTAACAACAATGGTGAGGCAATGGTCTTGCTCTGGATAAAAGACATATATGTCAAGCAGGGAAGTGTGAGACTTGAAGACTTTGTAAGAAACACAAGAAAACTGGTAAATGCCAAACTGGCAAGATCGGCCACCAGACTTGCAGAAATTCTGAGGAGATAAAAACATCTTTGGCCTTGTCCAGATGATAATCCATTTTCATAATCTACATGATGAAGGGGGTTTACGGACGTAATTCATAATCCTGCATACCTCGTTTGAAACACAGCTGCAGGAAATTTGGGAGCAAACCACCTTGCGTTGTATTTTCATACAATGGTATGAGTGCTGGTCATTCAGAAAGCAATGGCAAACTACTGAACTTAAACTTGCCAAGAAATCACACAGCAAAAAAAATGCTAGGGTTGACTGCAACTTCCTGTAAAGGATATCAAACTAACTAACATGATTGGGTACAAACTTATACTCACCAATAAGATAGATCAAAAACAGGTTGTCAATGAGGTTTCCAACCCATGCAGTCACAGTAAGAACTCCCATCACAATGAAGAAAAACTGTATACATAAACCAAATAAATGTGATAAAAAGTTACAAATGTAACAATTAACTTCCATACATTTATCAGAAAATGTTACAAGTGTAACATTCAACATCCATACATTGATATCATATGTTGAACTGTCAACACTTCAAGGGGGAAAAACAGTTCAGCAATAACAACACTTTAACAAGAATTACTATAGAAGAGTAGCAAAAGTGTTAGAGACACAAAGAGGTGAGGGTGAAAGTGTGTGCACCTTCCTTATCCATCAAATAAAAAGGACACTGGTTATGTTGTATTCGTTTACATTTGTTAGCTGACACACTCAACTTCACTACAGCAATTTGCTTGGGTTTACCTTTCTTTTTTTGTCACCCTAGTCTGAGAAGACCAGGTATCCGATTCACTACCCAGAGATTCAGGAAGAGTACAACATTATCAGGTTTCTCTGAAAATATTGTTCAGAAAATGTTGCCCTAAAAATGTTCATTTGGTACTTATTGAGATAGTCGGTGTTGTGAATGCGTTTCACAATTCCCCGACATACCATATCACGATCTAAATCAGCCGCAGACGATATGAAAGAAAACCACCTTGCACTGCTTTCAATGATATGAGCATCAGTTGTTCCTAAAGCAAACAACCGAACGTAAAAATTGCCTAGTAAATCACAAATAGCCAAGTAATGCTGGGGTCGACTGCAACATGCTGCTATGGACATGCAACTAACTGAGGTAAAGACGGTACCCTACTTCTAAACCAGCCCAATTCATGAAGAATGTGTCTGAATCTCCCCTCTCTCTATCTCATACCAGTTTGTACCGCTCGACTCATGCAGGTTCAATTCTACACCAGCTATTACTGTCTTATCTTTCTC
This sequence comes from Cepaea hortensis, assembly GCA_963921405.1. NCBI lineage: Eukaryota > Metazoa > Mollusca > Gastropoda > Stylommatophora > Helicidae > Cepaea > Cepaea hortensis. The sequence continues at coordinate 30,849,675 of OY992880.1, forward strand.
ATCCTTGGTGTTGTACTATTAAATCACAGAGTGTGTCCCTTGTTTCAATGCAAGACTCCATTTGCTTCATAAGGTTCAGTCATCTGAATCTGTGTCTTGAAGTTTGCAAGATGTGGCTATCTATGCAATTGTAGATATTTGTTCGTTTCTTTCAGTTCTTACTACTATCAATGTTGTATGCCAGGGAAGTTTTCATGAGGGCTGAGAAGATAAAGGCTGCTTAGTCCAAACAGATGCCATGCAGTGTTCAAGTTTGGATTGTTTTTCACTTCTGATAAAGATCCCTTACCTTATCAGAGATTGCTAATATAACTAAAATAATTACTCATAGACTACAAGCATTCATTAATTGGTGTCTCTTCAACAGAACAGGTAGACTACAATGGTAAAATAGAATCACTAATGACGAGCTCATGGAGAAACTAAACAAGTACCTGTGAATCAAGAGATGAGAAAAAGATGCTGGTGCTGGAAAGGACACACATTGAGAAAACCTGAGAATGGTGTATCTAGAAAGTCTTTATGCCTACAACCAACAAGGCAAATGGAACAGAGGAAGGCCTAAAAACACATGCAGAAGAGAATTTAAGATAGAGATGAATTATAAGCGCACATGACCAATAAATCTTTTTAAAAAGGTCTTAAAAGTCGAGAGGATCGACTTCATTGCACCAGGTTTTATCCCATATAGCTCAGTCTCTTTCCGCAGGGCGCCAAAAGTGTCACACAAAGCACGAACTCCGTAGCTCCAGCAACAACCCCCCATGAGTCTCTGAGAAAAATGCACTCGTGAACCGAAAGACGTAGCCCAGAATCTCAACCACAACCTTCAGAGCGTGAGGCAAACGGCTGGACCACTTCGCCACATGAATTATAAGCACATGAACAGAACTGTATGAGACAGCAGAAGGCTTTGGAGTGAGCCAGTTGAGGGTCTGTGCTTCAATGGGGTACAGGACAGAAGAAGAAGAATGTTTGAGAATCCTCTAAGACTGGAGAGTATGGGACAGGCCACCAAGGTCTCGTACTTGAAGAAGGGAAATTCCCAAATGCAGCTCCAAGTGGAGGAGGACGGGCAGTGCAAATTTGTGCAGCAAATGCAGGTGTGGGGATCAAGTATTCACCAGTACAAATGGACAACTCTGTCCTGATAGTCAAACACTGTTGTCAAAAGCAGAGGCAACGTGCCCCTGGTGGATGTGGAAGGCAAGGGGAAAACAACAACATCTCAAGTTTATATGAAGCAAAGCAGAACAAAGTCAGACAATGACACTATGTGGCTGTATTAGGACATCCTCATCTGACAGGATTTATAACAAGCCACAGGTGATACTAGACCATCATCAAGCTACTGATGGCAAAAACAAAACCAACAACTTTAGAATAGGCACTAGGAATGTCAGGACACTGAAAGAAAAAGGAAAGTTAGATAATGTAGTAAAAGAAACGGAAAAGATGAAAATTAATATCCAAGGAATGAGTGAGATGAGGTGGAAGGGATCTGGTAAAATATTAATGTACAAACACAATTCAGAAAGTGACAATCCAAAAATAGAGTAAAACTAATATTTGATCAGGAAACAGCTAAATCATTTAGTGGTTACTGGAGTCTTTCAGATCAGGTTATCATGATTAACATCAAAGACAAAACAATACATATAAATATTATACAAGTACATGCACCAACAACAAACAGTAGTGATGAAGAAATGCAAAGATCTGATGATGAAATAGATATCATGACCTATCAAATCACAAGAATTTGCAGGTCCCATTGGATAAGAATGGTGTTCTCAAACACCCGATGTGCTGAAGCTGAGGTAAGCGGTTCAACCCCTACACCGGACAGCTGGACTAAAATGTTGACCTGTCGTCCTTGACTTGGGGATGCAAATTACAAGTACCTCTGAAGTCGAGTGGGTTCACCTGATGGTGAGGGACACTGTTAATAGGAAAAGCTAACCCACACGCAAAATTTAGTCCATCACTATTATAAACAAAGTGTGTATGGACTACACTTGAGTTCAAAGCGAGCGAGCGCCAAACAAAAACACACAAAAATCACAAGAATTCAACAATATTTTGAGATGTGTGTTCATAATGTACATAAAAGCCTACCGTTTTTGCATTTTGTTGCCTCATTGCTGTAAGTCTGTGCCATGTCTCTAGGATATCATGGCGAGCAGATGCAATCTTCTCACAGATACCGACGAATTCCGATTCCTCAACTTCTGTCCTGCAATTTATGACAAATGTGAAGGAGGATATGCACAAGTAATAAATCTTAATAACACATAATCTTTACAAATGTCACAAAATATACATTTCACTCATCACCCTCACCCACAAGTGCCTTGCCAACTGGCATGGGTGATCAAACTTCCCCACAGCTCCCATTCTCTACCAAATCAATATCAATTCTTGAGTAATAACTTAAATATCGCTGCTGTACTTATTTTGCTTTGCTATTGGTAAAGGATGACATTCACTGCACATGAATATCTCCACAAGTGCACTAGACAAGGACTCTTTTACACGCCGGCCCTTTGGGCAATGGTGCTTGACCCATATCTGTATAGACCAATCGGCACTAAGTGGTCTGTATTATACTTCCCAAGACATTTTCTCGTACATTTTAGGCGTGATTGACCTAGAAGCCTAGGTCAATTTTTTTAAATCTCCACTAATGAGAGTTTGAACCCATGACCCCAGGCCCGGTAAGCACCAGCCCAGCAAGTGAACATCTGGCCACAATGCTACCGCTGAATATCACAGCCACTGCTATATTCTTTTGGTGGCAAGCTTTCGTAATTTTCTTTTAACTTGGCCAATTGCCTTTAACGTCCCAGACAATGTTCAGATACTCATTTTATGTAATTGGGTAAACCCAGAGATGTATGGTCAAGTAAACAAAATTCCAGCATCAAGAGGGTTCAACAGTATGAAGAACATATGGTAAAATCCTAGTAAATTTATCAAACTAAAACTGCTAAGGCTATGTATCTTTCCTGTTAAAAGGTATGGAAGTGAATAATGAACTATCACACAAACATTACAATAGAAAATCAAAGTATTTGAGCTAAAATCTTACAGAAAATTCTTAGCATTTCCTGGATTAAGAATTTGAAAATGTAGACATCCTACACGGCCTGAACATCATACAGATCTGGCTCATAAGCAATATCATTTCTTGTGAACTGAAGTACATTGGCCCCATTAAACCTCACAATGGTTTAGAACAGTGGTTCTCAACCTTTTTTGACCCGTGCCCCCCTTCACCATATTTTCAGAACGTCATTCCCCCCTTTCGTATTTCCTACCTAAAAATTTGGCCCGTGCCCCCCTTCACCATATTTTCAGAACGTCATTCCCCCCTTTTCGTATTTCCTACCTAAAAATTCCCCCCTCCCGCCCCTACACAGTATACGTAATAATGGAAGCACATACTAAAACAAGTCTAGACGTCCACATAAAACGTGATTTGTGGGTCTACTTACTTTATAAAATGAATTTTAGAAGGGAGAGACGTACAGAACCGTAAAGTATGAAAGGAAAAACAAGATCAAGTAATCGGTTCTTGTATTAACGCGATCTTGAAATAATCTTCATTCCCCCCCTGGAAACCCCAAAATTCCCCCCTGGGGTGGAATTCCCCACCGGTTGAGAACCACTGGTTTAGAAGGAGCAGTGAAATTACTTTGGCCTACACCCACTCCATTTCAGGATAAACTATTTTACAGAGATATCAACAACCTTAAGTTGACTGCTGTTTTCTTTAAATATGTGTGAAGGTGCATGAAGGAGGAGAAGGAGGAGAAAAATAAGAGGAAAGAGAGGTGAAAGAAGGCATAGTTCATGTGGAAGATGAGACAGGGGCTGGCCATAATGATAGTAGACAGATCTTTTTATTAACTATAAATATGACAATGGATGAGGTGAGAGAATAGATGAAAGGTAGAGAATTTTGCAGGTGAGCAGTGATGAGAATGATTTTCTATAAAGGACATGATACATGATGATCGTCATGACCATGTGGATAACAGAGAAGAAGTATAAAGAGGAAAAGAATATGTCCCTAAATTAATACAGATGTATTGCTAATAGATAAAGACTCGAACACAAGTACCATGTTTTGTATCCCGTAATGGTGGCACCCATGAAAGGAACACTGAAGTCAATGATTCCTGCTATCATACACGCCAGGGACACCGTTGTCAGGGTCGACAGCTCTGTGTACCATACAATCCTGTACATGATCAAACAGACAAAGGATATATTTATTGTACTCACCTCCTTCTTCATCTTCATTCGGTTGTTTTTTTTTCCCCAAATAATTACAGCTGCATACATGCTGTTAAGTCCTCAAGAGAGGATACAAACATGAGCATTTCAGATCATCCAAAGAGGCTTCCATTATTACAGAGCCAATACATGATACTCTGGTTCTGGGCTTACCTTAGAAATAATCACATACTGGCTACTTAGTCTCACTTTCGTGTACTGGGCCTCTTGCTTATAACAAGTTGTGCTGTTAGACACCAGTAGGATGCAGTCTGTGGACTCGCTGGACCTCAATGACATCCCCACAAAAAACAGTTTGATCTCGTGGTACGGTACTAACAGCTCAAATAGCATTAATGTGATGTTTTCAGGATCAGGTTCTTGTAAGAGGCAGCCATTTTATATTCTGACTCAGGGCAATCAATGCAACAAATTTGTGACAGCCAGAGTTTTCCCTTCACCTTTAAGAAATGTGTATGAACAGAAAGATTCCCTCTCACAGAAATGATTTGACATTTAGTAGTATCTATATTCAATAGATATCAGAACCGATTTGTCATTTAGCAGGATTCACTTTCGATGGACATTTGGAACTTGGCAATACAGTACAACTGGAGATGATACTTTGGTCCCAGGCTAGAAGAGAAGTCTACACACTATGATACATGGCAAGCCAGAAGAGAAGTCTATACACTATGATACATGGCAAGCCTTTCCAGGGCTTAGATGATCTGAATGCCAATGCATCTTTTGCAGCCTTCAGTGAGATTTACAACCAATATTTATACACAGAAAGTTAAACTCTCAGAAACATATACACAGTCAGTTAAACTATCAGGAATGCTCAATAATAAATATATTTTCAGTAAGTTAAACAGTTTCACACAGAATATATAAATCTAGCAGATGTGTTAACAGAATACAATCCTGAAAATACATTTCATTCATCATCAAAACAAAGACTTGGTTTTTTTTTTTTTTTCAAGATTTGCGATCTAAAATACATGCCACTTTAAGTTGCTTGTGATATCATTGTTGTCAGCATGTGTCATGCTGAGCAGTGCATGTGATCATATACCTTCAAAAACATGACCTCTTGTGTTCTTAAGTTCAACTGCCAATCGTCTTCTGTGCCACACTGTTAACTAATCCAGCATTTTCCACTCTCAACCTCTGTCTGACACCCTTATCTTACCAGCTTTCACAGCTTTCTCCAAACTCTCTCGCCTAATAAAGTGATCAAGCAATGATGATTGTCTTGTCCAAACGTGTTTAGTCAAATGTCTTTGTGAACTGGCCTCATTCAGTACCTGGTTATGCTTGCTTGCTTGTGTTCATTGGCTGTGAACTCCAGCGTGAAGTCCTGTATGTCGGATGAAAACATCCTGTTGTCCAACATCAATGTGATGTCACACTGGACTGAGGTTTGCGTGAGTATCCGTTGTCCCATGCCTGGCTTATTGGTGTGCAGAATAGTGGTTCCTCGCCATGCAGGCAGATACTCTCCGACTTCGGAAGAATCAGCGATCCTACTATGTTAGCCAGGACCCCAAAGGGACCTGTTGCCCAGGACGCACGGCTAGGACGTGTTAGTAGGTCTAGGCCAGTATAGAACCTGACCCTGGTGCCTTGGAAACACCTCTGCATCCCACCTGGATATGTATTCTTAGACATCCATAGGATTCATAGCATTCTATGGAGAAACCACATCTCTGTGGCTGCCTGTTTTTCAACTCTATTTTCAGTGTCGATGACTCACAGGCATACAGCAGTATGAGCAGCATTTAACATAATAAAACATTTTCTGACTTCCATGGACATGGGTAAGTTAGACAAAATGATCCTCATCTGATGGAATGTGCTTTTGTTTTGGGTGATTCTGCATGTTATCTCTTTGTTACTTTGCTTACTAAATCTGTTGTTATCACTGTCCCTAAATAAATGAATCTCTCCAATTGTTTCAGTGTTATCTTGTTCACTATCACTGTGCACTCTGGTTGAATTTTTTCCCCATGACTAACATTTGTTTTTGTGATGTTTAGTTGTTCTTTTTACTTTCATTAGTTACTGTAATGTACATTATGATTCGCTTAAAGACTGTCTGTCAAGTCTTGCAATTAATTTTTACTTCTTGCCAGATTATTTTTACTTAGTCCTACTTTAAAACCTGGTTATCTGTCACAGATCTCATTATATGTTTGCGGTACAAGCAAAAGATATCTACAAACAGCACACATAGGTCGTGATTGTAACGGAGTCACAGAGCATAATGAGAAGGGTGGAGATAAGCATGCTTTGTGCAAAGTGACATGTTTCAATTTAAAAATCAAAGACAGGCAACATCTGTTGGATCTTTTCCCTCGGGCATGCTGGTGTATTGGTAAATGATTAAGCGGACAAATTGACTGGGTGGGGTATTGGTGCACGATAAGGCAGAAGTGCTCAGTGCCCTTTGGGATCATGTGTCCAGTGTGAAAGAACAGATACACAATCATCTCATCTCATCTCATCTTGTTCCTCTTGTACCGTGCGGTGTCGAGGTTAAGTATAAACAGCGGGACAGTGCCCGATTATGGGCTTCATGTATCGATATTCCCATGGACTGTTATTCCCTGCGTCCATAGAGATACTGTCTGCTGCCAATACAAACTGTTTATAACAATCAAATATATCCCATCCGTGTCTATTATTTCTGCAATACACTGCTTGAAATGCTTCAGAATAATCTCAAAAGCACATATACAGATCTAGGCAGTTTGATAATCAATTTATAACTACTATAGTAACACTTACACAGAAACATGGGACTATGTATTGTGTATTTCAGCTAAAGAGATTCATGGTGTTGCATTATTCTATTTTGTTCAAAGTCTGTAGTTTGCATCTGACGAGATGCAGCGAAATATGCCAGGCAATAAATGCATAACCTATGCATAAACACTGTCTATATATATATATCTATATATATATATCTATATATATATATATATATATATATATATATATATATATATATATATATATATATATATATATAGATATATATATATATTCAATGAACCCCTCAATTAATGTTCACAGAATGTATAAAGCACTGCTTATGGTATATTAAGAGTTAAGGAGATGAGAAAAAAAAGGAATACCAATTCATAAAAACAATGTACTTACGAAAAGAGAAAAGTGGTAATACCAGCAATAATTGCTGGGTAGTATGGCTTATCCCATCTGAAAAGTCCTGCTAATGGAAGAAGGACTTCTCTCCAGCCGTTACCTTCCAATGTACGTTTTACATCGCAAACATTGCTGTTCGACTCACCTCCCCCGATGCACTGCCATAAAAGAGATTTACCAAGAGGTTATTAAGATAACAAATTCATCATCATCATTGACACCTTGCTGTCTTCACAGACGATAGTTTGTTACATTGTGCTTCAAAATGGCATAATAACTACAACCCATGGCGGTAGCGAGTGTGACTGATAAGGCCAATTTGCGCTGTAGATGTTTGTCCACAATGGATTTATGTGAACACATGGTCATTTCCACCATCATGCACCATCTTACAACTCCCACACTCGGTGTGTAACTTATCTGCAATCATTTTCTCCTTTGTCTTTATTCGATTACTGATATTTGCCCTCCATGCAACACGTTCAGCGGCGAATTGCTCCCAATGTGCATTATCAATGCCTGTATCAATCATGTCCCGCTTACACACATCTTTGTATCGTAGTAGAGGCCGACCCTGAGATCTATTACCCATCTGTAATTCACTAAAACAGATGTCCTTTGGTATTCTACCATCATCCATCCAAGATAACAAATTGCATAAATGAAATATCTATATAGATGGAAATCAGAATGACGGAGAAAATCGTGAGGCCTAATTTTGTTTCTTCAGCTTCCCCAGCCTGCAAGGTTACAAGTGGGTCAAGTAAAGGAACCTTTCACACACCTTAAGTTCATTGGGTATATGGTGTTAGACTCATATTTTTATGGATGTGAGGTTACAAGCACAATGTTTTCATTTCTTGCTAACCCCAGTGATGCCACTTCAGCCAACGATATTCTACTCAGTTCTTCTATATATAATTGTGCAGTGCCCCTCAATCTTTCTAGCCCCAGTGAGGATGTTTCAGCCAATTATATATTCTATTCAGTTCTTCTAAATATAATTGTCAGGTGTCTCCCCATCTTCCTTTGGTTTTGAAAATAGCTGATTAACTAACAGATACTGATATTTTTGCAAATTTATTGCTAGTCCACCATTTAAAAAAAACTTCTTGCTTTCATCCAGCAAGGCGATGGCATTTTGTAGAGGGAAGAAGTTTAAACCTCCATTGTATTTAGCCTTACATTTCACAAACATATTAGCAAATTCATGCCTTTCAACAACTGCCATTCTCTAGAACTGTGCATCAACTCGTGTGATGACATATCTCTATGTCAAGATCTAAGACTGTACAGTATCTTTTCTCTCCGTCTTCCTCAATCTCAATGTCTCACCAGTTGACACAACGTGTTTCAGTTTTCCTTTTTTCATGAATGTAAAGGAAGAATGTTGACCGTTTCCTTTTTAATGTCTGTGATAAATGTCTTGGCCCTTCTGAAATATTTAGAATACTTATTTTGGCTGTCAATTGAATTTTCAACATTTGGTACCTTATTTTTAATTCACTCCAAACAAAAAAGCATCCCTTACAGGGCCTCATTTGCATCGGTCCAGCAATCACTTCTGGTTAAGTGTTTGGTGGACTGCTAGACCGATCGATCGATGGATGTTTTGTTAGTTTTTGAGCAGATATGGCCCTCACTGTCGTATTTTTGGGCCCTACGAGCCCAAAAACTAACAAAACGTCAATCGATCTGTCCAGCAGTCCACCAAACACTTAACCGGAAGTAATTGCTGGACCGATGCAAATGAGGCCCTGTAAGGGATGCTTTTTTGTTTGGGGTGAATTAAAAATAAAGTACCCAACATTTTTCTGTAAAACCATATTCCCATAGCATCAAGGGAATTTCTTAATTGTTTACTAATTATCCAAAATGTGCAGCCATGGGTTAAAACTGGTCTTAAGTTTATTTATGTTACTTCTAATGACAAGGTAGTTTCTTAAACTTACTGCTATGAAACTATTATTGCAGTGTGCCCTGTCAAATCATGTTGTTTCCAGTTTTATAAGCTATTAATTTATCTATTTATAAAAGTGCAGGATCGCAATGTAAGCTTGTTAGATACATAACAAAAATGTCAATTCAACAATAACAAAGCAGTTCTAAAACAATATCCCATGTAGCTGATTATGAAACAAGAAAAATACAATATAAATACATAAAATATAGCATTCTGAAAGCATACCAACTATTTTACTTCAGACCTGTTAATAAACTTGTTTCCTGAACTAAATTAAGACTGACTGACTCAGGCAAGACAGTGGGGTCGCCATCTAAGTCCCACTTAGAATGATATGTAGTTGCTAACGGTTTCATTTAACAACAACAAAAAGTTAACAGTAATTTAAAACAAAGTTTTTTTTAGTCATTTCAGATCCCATAATATTTCACACTGGGTCGTAAGACGTAAGTCAGCCTGTCTTGATTGTGAGTGTGAGTCAGTCATTTTCTTGTGGATTTCTTTATTACTGGCACTACAATAACGAATATTTCCACTTAGAATTGACATACAGGATTTAATGGTGTGCCGTTTAATATGATATCTCAACACCTATCCAGCTGCGATAGTCTCAAATATAAATCTCAATTTATTAATATTAATAATTATGTTTATATTTTTTATAATAAAAATAAAAACGCGGCCACAGTTGCAAATCATTCATAGGGCCAGCATATGACAACAGACAGGACAGAGCTTTCATAAACAATTCGAACAATTATATCTATGAATACGCCTTCAATATGTTTTTGCATCTTCTTAAATAATGAAGTCATCTGTCATACAAACCGACAAATTCTGATGCTGAAACTGGTGAGATCTGCGAAGACTGTCTGCCATTTTGTGAACCGTGCCCGTTTTAAATGCTCGTCGAATCAGGAGCGGCAGACTGATCTAAGTGTATCACTGGTGCAATAGAAGATGGATCTCTTGTGAATCTTCCTTTCAAAACTTCAAATGTGAATGTGATCCATCTATTTATACATCAGATGTGTATCCAAGTTCATTTTTAATTAACATTGCTCATGGTTGTCATTAGAAATAGTAAGTTCGATAAATTATGTTTGCCAATTTAACTCATTCAGTGCGTAGCGTATCATATCGTTTAGAAAAACAGCGTTAGTTGCATAAAGCATATCCTTTACAGGACGTTTGCAGTCAATACCAGCATTATTTGCTGTCGTTGATGTCTTGGCAAGTTAACGTTCAGTAGATTGCCATTGCTTTCTGGACGGTCGGCACCCTTGCCATTTCGTAAAACACCAGCGCAACGCTGTCTGCTGCCAAATCGCTCGCAGCTCTGTTTCAAACTCGGGTATGCGGGATCACGAACTGCGTCCGTAACACCTTCTCCACGAAGCCTTTTAAAAAGGCTGTTTAAAAGTTTTATTCCGATGTTCATGTTTACTTGTTTATTTTTTATAGTCACAAGCAGGGCCTGCCTGCCGTTCTGTGGGCCATCGTCACCTGTTGGGCTTCCATAGATAAGGTGTAAGCTTGAGAGAGAGAGAGAGAGAGAGAGAGAGAGAGAGAGAGAGAGAGAGAGAGAGAGAGAGAGAGAGAGAGACATAGAGAGAGAGAGACAGAGAGAGGGGGAGAGTTCTGATTTTCACGTTTACTGATTTGATAATTTATAATTTTACAAAACAAAAAGTGTAGTTCTGTGGGCCTCCGTCTCGTCGGTTATTGGGCCATCCTAAGATTAGATGAGCACGCGTGAGTTGCTGGGCCATCCTAAGATTAGATGAGCACGCGTGAGTTGCTGGGCCATCCTAAGATTAGATGAGCACGCGTGAGTTGCTGGGCCATCCTAAGATTAGACGAGCACGCGTGAGTTGCTGGGCCATCCTAAGATTAGACGAGCACGCGTGAGTTGCTGGGCCATCCTAAGATTAGACGAGCACGCGTGAGTTGCTGGGCCATCCTAAGATTAGACGAGCACGCGTGAGTTGCTGAGCAACACTGGATCACATTCATGTTTAATGTTGCTTTTATTATTCTAAGCTTCCCACTCTTTTAATGCTTTACCCGCCTTGTTTGATAACATTGGGGCCACTTCTTCGCGGGCGGAGGTTTTTCCTCATGGCCCGAGGACAGGAATGTTTCATCTGTGCTTTAAAACTGTTTGTCTGCTCTGTTCCACCTTGTTTCGCACAATCCCAAAATGCTAATCTTATAATAATTCATTTTTATTTTTCTACCACCTGTGCTGTCTTGCCTAGTTCATACATAGTTTTAACACTTCAAGTGCCAATACTAATTGGATTTTCCTAGATAAGTAAAGTTAGTTGTATATCTTTACAGGACGTCGCAGTCAACCCTATTATTTTTGGCTTTTTGTGATTTCTTGGCAAATTTACGTTCAGTAGTTTGCTATTGCTGGCCTCCCTGGCCTAGGTGTTAACCACTTTCCCCGTAATCCCGTATACTCTCGTGAGTAACGTGGCGTGCGCGAGAATCGGTGGCGGTTCTCGCCGCGTCGGTAACTTACAGGGTATGTGAGCCGGTCGTTCAGAAAGCAATGGCAAACTACTGAGCGTAATCTTGCCAAGAAAGCGACAATCAGCTGAAAGATGCTGATGTTGACAGCGATGTCCTGTAAAGGATATGCGAACGAAAAATAAGTTTGCTATTGATTTTTGAACGGCCGGTACTCATACAACTGTATGAAAATCAGCCGGAGAAGGTTGTAGCATGATGAAACAGAACCCCACATTCCCAGTCCGACACATTTCATAAAGATACTTTAAGTCTTAACGGGGACCATCCCAAATATAAGGGCTATTCTTAGATCGTCAGGTCTTAGTCAGATATGACTGAGCTACCGTATAACAGTAGACGGTACTACCTGGTTTCTGTTAGCGCCGAACGTTGGGCGGCGCTTACCAAACCCGACACCCCACATTGTGCCAACGGCTTCGGGCGGAAGAGCGCAATTGGGAGGGTACAAGCCTTACCCTGGTGCGAGGAAATGCAAGCTAAAGACAAAATTGTCATGGCAGGGCAGACCAGGCCCTAAGCCTTGGTTGGCGACTGGTCTAGGATCGAAGCTCCGACAGGCGGACAGTTAGAGCATTGCTTTGCTGATCCGGCAGCTTCTGCAGCTTGTCTTGTTCCAGATGTAGGGGTGTTACCTTTCCACTGGAGTGAACTAGGCAGGCCGAGAGAGGGATCATGCTGCATGGGCAACACCTGATCTCTATATTTTAGCCCAGGCTTTTTGCTATGGAGAGGCAATAACTCCATCCCTGGTCTTAACTGGTCTCGGAATCAAAGCGAGAGGCAACTGTTACGGGTTATAAGTCCTTGTCAGTTGGCGTAGACATGGGGCGCCACGCGTTGCCTCTGACGGTGGGAGACACCTATAGGTGTCACTGATCAGCTACCGCCCGCCTCAAGCTGGGCAGCCCCCAGCCAATTGGGTGCTGATCCGCCACAGCCTGCCTGCTTCAATGGGTGCTTGGGGCTAGGACAAAATCTGAATCGCAGGCTGTAAAACCAATGCACCAGGTACAAACAAAAATATAAATAGAAACCTCAAGCTACGGCTTGCAACCTGGAACGTGAGAACCATGTGTCCAGGATTTTCCACTGACTTGACCAATATTGACGATGTGAGAAAAACGGCTGTGATTGATGCCGAACTCAATCGTCTTAACATTGATATTGCTGGCCTGCAGGAGACTCGCCTCGCTGAGGAAGGGTCACTCAGGGAAAACAACTACACCTTTTTCTGGAAGGGTAAAGGGCAGGCAGAAAAAAGGCAACACGGTGTGGGCTTTGCAGTGAAGAATTCGCTACTGGGAATGATTGAAATTCCAGCAGGAGGAAATGAAAGACTATTATCCCTGCGCTTGGCAACCTCTTGTGGGTTTGCCACCATTATTACTGCATATGCACCGACACTCGATTCCTCTGATGATGTGAAGGATTTGTTCTATGAGGAGTTAGACTCTGTGATCAAGGCAGTTCCAAAATCCGACTACATTTATATGCTCGGTGATTTCAATGCTCGTGTGGGCAAGGACTCGAGTTCATGGCCAGTGTGCCTTGGAAAATACAACATCGGTCGCATGAATGAAAATGGGCAAAGGCTGCTGGAGCATTGCACCAGTAATGACCTATGTATTACAAACTCTTTTTTTAAAACAAAAGAGATGCATAAGGTCACATGGAAACATCCAAGATCCGGCCATTGGCACCAGCTGGACTTCATCATCACACGGAGACAACATCTGAACCATATATCATTGACTCGTAGTTACCACAGTGCTGACTGTGATACGGATCATTCTTTGGTTGTTGCAAGGGTTAGACTGAGACCAAAGAGAATCTACACAGCTAAACACAAATCTAGCCCCAGGATTAATATTATTAACACTCATGATCCTGAAAAGTGCTTTCAGTTTCAACAGCAACTTGAAGACGCTTTCACTGATACACCAGAAAATTGTACAGTAAATGATAAATGGAATAAACTTAAGGAAACTCTTTGTAAAACTGCCGTAAAGGTTTACGGCACTGTGGATCATAAGAGGCAGGACTGTTTGCAGCCAACAGCGAGACTCTGCAGCCCTTGATTGATAAGAAGAAGAAAGCTCTCTTAAGAAACAAGGAAAGACCAACGCGTAACACTCTGAGTGAGCTAAGGCAAGCTAGGAAGGATGTGCAAAAGGCTGCCAGGCAGTGTGCAAATGATTATTGGATCAAGTTATGTGAGTCCATTCAAATCGCAAGTGATAAGGGAGACATAAGAAGCATGTATGAAGGAATAAAGAAAGCCTGTGGTTCAGTGATCAAAAGAAGTGCACCATTGAAAACCTTGACTGGAGAAGTCATCACTGATAAGAAACAGCAGATGGACAGATGGGTAGAGCACTATTTGGAGCTTTACTCAAGTGAGACCAAACTAGCGGATAATGCCCTCAACGCCTTAGAGGCTCTACCAACTCTTGACCACCTGGACACACTTCCCACCATAACAGAAGTTAAGTGTGCTATAAATGAACTTGCATCTGGCAAGGCTCCAGGTAAGGATGGGATTCCAATAGAGGTTATCAGGAGTGGGCAAGACACACTCACTATACAGATCCACCAGCTAATAGAGCTATGCTGGCGTGAAGGACAAGTCCCACAGGATTTCAAAGATTCAAGCATCATAACACTGTACAAGAACAAGGGCGATCGGAGCGACTGCAACAACTATAGGGGTATCTCACTTCTGTGTATTGTTGGAAAAGTATTTGCCAGAATTGTTCTGCGCAGACTTCAAGTCCTAGGAGATCAAGTCTACCCCGAATCACAGTGTGGCTTTCGACAGAACCGGTCTACCACTGATATGATATTCTCATTGCGACAAATGCAAGAAAAATGCCGTGAACAGAATCAACCACTGTTTATTGCCTTCATCGACCTCACAAAGGCATTTGATTTGGTCAGTCGTGAGGGTCTGTTCAAGGCACTAAAGAAGATTGGCTGCCCACCAACTCTTCTGTCCATTGTGGAATCGTTCCACACAGGCATGAAGGGTATAATCAAGTTTGATGGTGCAACTTCTGAAGAATTTGAAATCAAGAGTGGAGTTAAGCAAGGTTGTGTACTAGCTCCCACCCTCTTTGGAATATACTTTTCACTTCTACTGAAATATGCATTTCGTGATCAGGATGGTGGTATATACATTCACTCACGCTCAGATGGCGGCCTCTACAATGCTCAGAGATTGAAGGCTAAGACCAAAATTAGGAGGGTACTGATCAGAGAGTTGCTTTTTGCAGATGATGCTGCAGTTACGACCCACTCTGAGGAAGAATTGCAATGTCTACTATCTGCATTCTCCAATGCTTGTTCTGAATTTGGTTTAACAATTAGCAAAAAGAAGACACAGATTATGTCACAAGGTGCACATGGGGTACCATCAATCTTTATTGACGACGCCGAACTAGAGATAGTAGACCATTTTACATATCTAGGATCGGTGGTAAATAGCAAATTATCCCTAGATCAGGAAATCAACATCCGGATTGGTAAGGCAGCAACAACAATGAACAGGTTAAGAAAAAGAGTCTGGGAGAACAGGAAGCTTACTGCCAAAACAAAAGTCCTTGTCTATCAAGCCTGTGTCCTTAGTACTCTTCTCTATGGCAGTGAAACCTGGACAACTTACTCACACCAAGAGAACAATTTAAACAGCTTTCATATGCGGTGTCTGCGAAGAATTCTTGGTATTAAGTGGCAAGACAAAATCACAAATACTGAAGTATTGGAAAGATCAGGTTGTGTGACAGTTTATTCCATGCTCAGTCTTCGTAGACTTAGATGGATAGGACATCTTAGGCGGATGGATGATGGTAGAATACCAAAGGATATCTTTTTTGGTGAATTACAGATGGGTAAGAGATCTCAGGGTCGGCCTCTACTACGATACAAAGATGTGTGTAAGCGGGACATGATTGATACAGGCATTGATAATGCACATTGGGAGCAAGTCGCCGCTGAACGTGTTGCATGGAGGGCAAATATCAGAAATGGAATAAAGTCAAAGGAGAAAATTATTGCAGAAAAGTCACACACCAAGCGTTTGAGACGTAAGATGGTGCATGATGGTGGAAATGACCACGTGTTCACATGCACCCACTGTGAACGGACATTTACAGCGCAAATTGGCCTTATCAGTCACACTCGCTACCGCCATAGTTAAAAGTTATTATGCCTTTTTAAAGCACAAACTATCGTCTGTCAAGACGGCAAGGTGCCAATGTGTCTTAGATCGTATGTTCTAGAACGAGTTGGGGGAGGCGGCGGTATGCACTTGTCTTTTGATTGGTTCATAAGTAATGAGCCCACGCTATTCCTGGGCCATATTTTAAAATCTAATTAGTTTGAGCGGGGATCTCACCAGGAGCGGTCGCTAGTGTGATGTGATGACCCAACAATGCCCTTAAAGATTCAATAATATATTGTTCTCTGGACAGCAGGTACCACTTTAAAACATACTTTAATGTTGTAGTTGTGGCTAGACCTAGTGAACGAAAGAGAAGGATATAAGAGTATTTTATGAATAAAATGTGAAAGTGGAAAACCTAACTTCTGTGCGCCAGAATTCTGAACACTGCATCTTCAACCTTGACACGTCTTTCACGCTGTATACTCCAAGTGCATATCAATCCCTTGTTGTGACTGGTTGCGTATGCTTGATGAATGTATGACACACTCATGCAGATTCGCAAACCCAAACCCCTTGTGCATTCTTAATGCCTAGGATGACTCATTCTTAACTCAACTGTACCTTTGCTCTCGTGCGAGTTAACAAATGGCAGTTTGGATTGGAATGAGTGATGAAACATGTACACGTTCCTTGGTAAAAAGCTGAAAATGATGGAGTGGGTGAGTTGGTGATTTAATAAATAGCCTCTCACATCTAGTGGAAGGAAAGATGCTTCAATATCCATATGTAAACAGGACGGTGATGGCACGCCAGAATTGCTAAGTCCATGTGATACCTGGTGGCAAAATTAAGCTCAAGAGAATATCATTTCTCTCTGCAGCATTACACTGTTACCTCTACTGTTGGATGGTTCATATAAACTAGTTCCTAAGAGAACCATAGGTGTGTGAACCTGTGTCTTAGTTGGCTGAATATATGTATGGCTCATGCAAATTTACAAGGACTAAACATGTTTTTCCACATATGTGCTTGGTGCATATGTGAACAGTTGCTATGCAGTTGAGCTTCTGTTACCTACTGTAGTAGACATGAAAATTACTCAGTGGGGAAAGAGCACATGATGATGATGAAGATGATGTACCTGTGAGCCAGGTCTGTCTGAGAAAAGGGGTGAGGTCTGGCATTGCTGTGTGAGTGAATATGGAATAGGACATTCATGCACCAACATCACAACCATAGGAATGGATGTCTGGTCTGCTAATTGGGTAAATGCCATTAGTTAATCCATATTGCATATTGCAGTTGTAAATGCCTATTTTCCATTTTCCTTCACAATGCCTGTCCCATGTTGCTATGTCACAATGATTGCTGTACTGTGTCTGGTCCTCCTTGTGCCCAGGTCTACTGTGGTTCAAACATGGTGAAACTTAGACCACATGAATGCTTGTAATTGTGTTAAGCTACCCCTGTCTCAACATATGGTCTTGTGATTACCACAGATAAGGGTGAATGGAACACATATCACCCACAGTACATCAGAGTGAAATACACTGCATCATCAAACTAGGAGAGGTGTGTTTGGACCACACCCATCCTTTTCCTCCCCATCCCCAATCTGTGTCTGTTGATGTATAATAACATTATCTTTTAACATATGTAAAGAGATGTTGTGCCATTTTATATGTCAACAGAGAACAGTATGGTGGAGAGGCCATCCATATATCATCTGGGACAACTAAACAGAAGTCCTAGATCCAGATGTGACTCCCTATCAAAATGTAGGAATCTCAAGAAGAGTTTTTCTCTCAGCTTAACAGCTGAATGCATAAATGGGAGCATGACACAATCTGAAGCACTACAAATGTGGTGAACTGGACAGTGATCTTTGAGTCAGTCAAAAAGATCAACTGAGACTAACATCAAATCTTGTTCTATGAATTACATTCATAGAAAACTGTGGGGTAATTTGGGAGTGTTTGTTTATCTAAGACAAAACTTAGAAAATATCCAGCCTGATGCTCACACAGTGATTCTTGAAGAATGTGATGAACAGTAGGGAAGTTGATCTGGCTAAGTGAGTAGCTGCAATGTATGGGACATTCTGTATGTCATTATTGAAGTACCCAGTTACAGCCTTCACTAACAGCCTGATCAACCGTGAGATGCAGTACCATATCATCATACCAAATCTTGTCTTCAAGAGGAATGAATCTGCCATGAAGCTTATTCTGGAGAAGCTGCTAACTGGAGCTAGTCCAACATCCATGCTGATGATAAAAGGATTCAACAGACCCAGAACAGTAGTTTCTTCCTTGAGTTGCCCATGGATAGGATTTCCTAAATTCCCAAGAGTCAGGAAATGATGATAGATACAGATACTGTAACGGAATGGTGTAGTGGTAATTAGAGAGGAGAGGTGGAGGAGAGTTATTGGGTGGTGGAGTAAATAAGAAGTGTTGTATCTTGTTTATCAACCTGCATGTGTGACATATTTTATGCATTTTCTATGCAATAATTGAAGTGTTGACATGACAGGAGATGAGGCAATGGTCACCACTCTACTCACCAACTCAATAAATTGTGTATTTGGTGAACCAGTGTTTGAAGTACATGTCCCCAGTGAATTTCTTGTACAGTTGCTGTCAAGTGTTGTCTCTGGTGACTGTCTTAAGTGCTGTGGTTGGTTATACATATTGTGAAAAGTCCTGTATAGATGTTGTCAAGTATCACATGATGTCTATCTTGTACAATTGTGGTGTAAACAATTCCTTGTGAATGTATGTCCCACTTTTGGCAGGAAACTGTCATGTAGATGTCTTGTCCAACAGATGTAATGTACAGTTATTGTTGAAGTTTGTTTGTCTACAAATAAATAAAGTCCTAAAGTCCTAAAGACTAATTGAACTGATATAGGTCACAAAATGACAACAAAATATAGGGAAAGATCTATGTGACGGACGAATAGCATACTGGCAACATTATGTTGAGTGAGAGGGATCCTCAGTTGTACAGGCGCTAATAGTTCAGATCTTCTCTGACCTTGGGTGAACTATTTTACTTCTTTTATAAATTTCTGTGTAGATACATAGTGGTCTCACAGTGGGGGTTTGAGCCAAAGAAAAATGTTCTCCAAAACAGGCTATTGCGGGAATGATTAGCTCATTTGAGAGACCTCTAGACAAAACGTGCTAAATCATATCCTTTATCTTGTTAGTTATTATTCAAGATATATCTCCAGAGAACACTACAAACTAGGCCCTCTGTCAATCATCAAATAATATGTCACAAAGGTTTACCCGGTCAACAAATGCCCGCAGAAGTCGGATGTGTCGGCCTAACGGCGCAAGAACGCAGCTCTGCTAAAAACAAGTACAACGCAATCACGTCCGAAAAAAACTCTCCGGATGAACGCAGAAGAAGAAGTATGAAAATCATACGCCAAATACTCATATCATTGCATGTAAAGCATACGCCAAATACTCATATCATTGCATGTAAAGCATACGCCAAATCGCCGGCAGCTATGTTTCGGACGCGGTACGTAGAATTACGAATCACGCTCTTAACATTTTCGCCATGATTTGGCTTCCTATGTGAAAGAAAGTTAATTAGAGTTTGTTTTTTTCCGATTTCTCCGTAACGCGTCATAACTCATAATTTCACTAGAAGATTCCTTTCCTGTTGGTTGGCTAAGGCTGTTTTTCTTCTTTCTTTCTTTTCTTCCTATTTTCTTGATGTGATGTGCAGTCAAGCTGAAAAACATCTGATGGCTGCAGAAATGTGGTTTCTGAGGAAAATGCAAAGAATACCATGGACAGACAGAAAAACCAACGACCAAGTACTACAGTAGACAAATGAAAATCGTAAATTGATTGGAGAAATTAGACGTAGATAGTCAAAATTTGTTGGACATGTTATGAGAAGAAATGGATTGGAGAACTTAGTGACAACTGGCAAGATCGAAGGGAACAGACCAAGAGGAAGACCGAGAGGAAAATACCTGGATGGCTTGGCCACATGGCATAGACGAGACAGGAACACTGAGCTGATCCACGACGCTGGTGATCGAGTGAAATGGCGAGTCATGACCGCCCACGCTTTCCGGCATGACATATGATTGATTTATTGACTTGTTCTTGGTCGGTTGGGTATTGTGGCTGAATCTTTCTAAGTGATTGACAACCTGCCATAAGCACAACCTTTCTAAGTCACTTCTTACGACAGTCATGTCTACTTCTACCACCTGTGCCGTCTGGGCATGTTATGAGAAGATTGGCCAAGCGGGGTTTTGGCTGCGATGCGGATGATGGCGGCAGCAAACTGTGAGCAGCGCCATCTATGTCTCCTATATGAGGGGCTGGTCATGTCTGTTTTTGAGCATGCGATGGCAATCCTGACTCTCAGCCGTAATCAAATAGAAAGGATAGAAAGGATACAAAACGAAGCTATGCGCATTATTCTTGGGTGTACAAGAGATACAGCATGCAGGGCGATGCGCTACCTTCGTGATTTTCCAACCATTGAAGACAGACTACAAATTTGCAGAGTACGTGCCTACCTCAGAATTAACGCAAACACACATCCACTGCATAGTGAAATTAGGAAGGTGAAGGGCAGCAGGTTAAAAAGAGGAAGGTCGTGAATGGGTCAAGCCGAAGACATTCTTCAACAGGTGTGTTCACTGGAGGACTTAGAACCTGGCGAGGAGTGGGTACAAGTGCCAACAGATTTCTGTACATCCTTTTCACTTTGCATCCAACTAGACAGAAAATGCAGACCAAAAAAAATCCGGCTGCTGTGGAGGCGGAAGTACAAGCGTTGATTTTCGAAAATTCGTTAGACGGTGATGCTTTCATCTACACAGATGGGTCGGTGGCCCGACGTGTGAGAAGCTCATAGGACTTTACGGCTCAGGCCGGAGGGAGAATTGTGAAGGAGGACTCTGGTGCTTTTGCTGAGACCACAAGTAGCCTGTCTATGGAAGTCATGGCAGTAGGTAAAGCAATAACATGGCTCGAGACACAGACATTCTATAGGGCATGTTTTCTTAGCGACTCAATGAGCATGCTCAAGAGGGTAGAGATGGGGTGGATCCGAAGAGAGTGGTTGTGTGTCTCTGGAGCGGTTTCGGCTGATAAATATTAGTTTCATCTTCGTGCCAGGGCGTGCGAGAGTACAAGGAAATAAGCGGGCTGACAAGCTCGCAGGTAAGGCTAAGGTGGAGGGCGGACGCGCCATGGACCAGGCTGACATTCTGAATGCTCTACGAGAAATAAGACTTTTGCGAGAACCAAGTGATGACTGCGAATCTGCAACCATGGTCAGTCTGCGAATACAGCAAATCAAAAGAGGGGTGGCCAAACAAGAACACTACGCAGGAATCTAAAGAAGATTGATAAACCAACACAGAAGTGGTGTTGTTATCCGCTATACGCTGCGGGATTTGCTGAGGAGGGGATCCGAGTACTTATGGACTGAATGTTCGATGTGCAGTGAGGATGATCTGTCGACTAACTAACTAAACTTACGCCATGCCTGACATGATGGCAGTGTTACTATTCTTTGCTTCCCTTACGAGCTCCAGTTATACACGCGCAGATTATTAGTATATATGTATGTTTTGCCGGTCTCTCTGGCGAAGATTGTAAGGACATTGTTCATAATCCCGTATACTCACGTACGAAACACTGCTGCACGAGATTCGGCTGCGAATCGCGTCGCGCTGGTTACTATCGTGGGTTTGTGAGCCGTTCGTTCAGAAAAGGCAATGGAAAACTACTGAACGTACAACTTGCCAAGACATCAACAGCAGCTGAAAATGCTGGTGTCGACTGCAATGTCCTGTAAAGGATATGCGAAACAAATTTATGTTTTATATTTTAGTCAAACCGATTAACATGTTTCCTCTTCTCTGCCCTTTGTTTACCAGAGCGTCATAGAACAAAGATCCTCAGCCAAACCTCGCCAAGCCGTCCTAAATGTTGCTAGTTCCTGTAGCTCCCTCCATGCTATCCTAATATTTTTCATCTGTCTGTAATTCTCTTCTTCGAGTGTTTTATGGGTCCTACTATTTCGTTCTCCTTGTGGATTGCATCTTCAGGTTTTCCCGGGATGTGTCCTATTCAGCGCACGCGTCTTTTCACCTCACGATTCAATGGAATTCAGTTCTCTCCATTAGTTTTACATGGGTGATTCTGTCATACCATGTTAGTCCCACTATTCTGCGCAGACACCATCAGTCGCTTAAAAAAAAAGTCGCTTAAAAGTCGACAGGGTCGACTTCATTGCTCCGGGTTTTTATCCCATATGGCTCGGTCTCTTTCCGCAGCACGGAAAGCGTCGCACAGTCTCCGAAACATTTAACTCGTAAACCGAAGGAGTCAAACGCCAAACGGCTTGACCACTTCGCCACAGAGATGGCCAAACCATATGATCTTCTGTCTTTCTATAAATGTGGTACAAGGTGTTGATCCCAGAGTCTGTCTGATAACATCATTTCTTACTCAGTTTCGGATAGTTAAGTTGATGTCTCTCCTCAAGCATCCCATCTTATAGGTGTTGATTTTGCACCCGTGTGTTTTGGATAATGTCCAAGTTTGACATTGGTAGCATAGGGTTGGTGTGTATATGCTATTTATTATGTCGTTTTGCAGACATAGGTATGTTTGGATGTTTCAGTATGGGTGATAGTTGATATGTAAATGTAAGTGCACTTGCTTTTTGATATTTGATTTCGATTTATCTGTCCAATCCGCCATGTTCTGTGATCATACTTATGAGTTATTTTACTTGTTTCAAAGATGTACTATTTATCAGTATACTTAGAGGACAAGGACAGCTGCTAACTTACATTACTTCAGTTTTGGCTGTATTTATACTCATGTTTCTGCTGCATGTTGAACTCAGCTTATTAATATGATTTTGCAGTCATCCCCTCGTCGCTATAATACAGGCACATATTGTCCGCAAATAAAGGCTCATTTATTGCGCGTTTCATCTGAAGTAAATTCAAAATTGTCCAAATATATTTTGTCAAGGCCTGCTTCTTTGGATATTCTATGTAAATAGTAAATAGCAGAGGAGAGAGCACATATCCCTCTCACTCCTGTGTTGACTGAACGTATCTGATATACCTTCTTGTGTTCTTATTGCACTTTGTCTCCAGTGTTACATGGCTTTGATTTTTCTAGCAATTGGCTTATATCCCGTAATCTTAAAGGATGGTCGATAATTTGTATCCATCTACTCTATCAAAAGACTTTTCCGATCTTCAAACACAATATTATCGTAAGTTTAGTGCTAAGTTTAACTTTCTTTGACTTCCACTTATTGCCTTTTGTATTATTATTTGAATATCTCTATGTTCACCAATTTTTGTCTATATTCCTTCCCAAAATATGTGTATTGAAGTGGGGTTTCACCAAGGAAGATTTGGTTATTTTTTTTGTATAATCTCACGATCTTTGTGTTTCCCCTATGAATATTTAGGACTCATTAAAGTGACTTCTCATCAAGTGCGACTAGTTTATCCTGCATCTAATTATGTACACTGATTATTTACATTTATTAATAAACTTAACAGGTTAATTATTGGGGTGCCTCAAAAACTAACACCTAAAAAGGGATTCCATGTCAATACTGTCGAAGGCCTTTTCAGAATCCACAAATCTAATATAAAGTGGCATATGCAGTTCAATACTTCACTCGAATATTATGCCCAATTGACAACTGGCCAGAGCAGGATTTATTTGGTCAAAAGTCTACCTGTTTGTCCGTTAGTTGTTTGTCAATGGCATCTCTTAATATCTCCAGAATGATCCTGCTTAATATTTTCCCAGGAACTGACAAGTCTTCTTTGTATAAACTCACAACAGAAAAACAAATTACTTTGATCTGTATGACTTGTCATACAGAGTTAAGCAGAACAGTTTCGAGAAATAGTGTTTACCGCAGCTTACATGGCTGCCAGTTATTTCAAGTGTTACTGGTTAATGATGTTAAGTGTGCTATCAATGAGCTTGCTTCTGACAAGGCTGTGATTCCAATAGAGGTTATCAGGAATGAGGAAGACATACTCACGGATCCACCAGCAAATAGAGCTATGCTGGCAAGAAAGTCCCACAGGATTTCAAAGATTCAAGCATCATAACACTACAAGAACAAGGGATATCGGAGTGACTTAACAACCATAGGGGTGTCTTCTATGTATCATTGGGAAAATATTTGCCAGAATTGTTCTGTGCAGACTTCAAGTCCTAGGAGATCAAGTGTATCCTGAATCACAGTGTGGCTTTCAATGGAAGCAGTGATATTTTAATTGTGACGGTTGCAAGAAAAATGCCGTAAACAGAACCAACCAGTTTATTGCTTTCATAGATCACACAAAGTATTTGACTTCACTTGTCGTGCGGGTCTGTTCATTCGATAAGGAATATTGACTACCGACCAACCGTTCTGACCATCGTGGAATCTTTCCACATAGGCATCAAGGGTGTAATCGAAGTCTGATGGTGCGTCTTCAGAAGAGTTGGAAATCAAGAGTGGAGTTAAGCAAGGTTGTGTACTTTCCCTCACCCTCTTTGGAATATTCTGTTCACTTCTATATAACTATGCTTTTCGTGATCATGATGGTGGTATATACATTCACTCACGTTTAGATTAATGCTCAGAGATTAAAGGCCAAGATCAAAATTAGGAGGGCACTGATCAAAGTTACTTTATGCAGATGATGCTGCAATTATAATCAGCTCTGAGGAAGAATTACAACACCAACTATCTGCAATCTCCGATGCCTCTTATGAATTTATTTCAACAATTAGCAAAAAGAAGGCAGATTATGATGCAAGGTGAAAATGGAGTACCATCAATCTTTATAAAAAAGTCCTGGTCCACAAAGCCTGTGTCCTTTATACTCTTTGTTATGACATGAAACCTGGCCAACTTACACCAAGAAAAACGTTTAAACAGCTTTCACATGTGGTGTCTGCGAAGAATACTTTGCAATAAGGTACAAGATAAGATGTGATGTAATGGTTTGCTCAGCATTCAGACTTCGTAGACTTAGATGGGTAGGACACATTAGGAGGATGGACGATGATAAATTGGTGAATTACAGATGGGTAACAAAGATCTTATGGTCAACCTTTACTATGGTACAAAGATATGTGTAAGCGGGACATGAATACTGGCATTGATATTGCACCTTGTGAGCAAGTCGCAGCTGACAGAGTTGCATGGAGGGAAAAAGATCAGAAATAGAATAAAGACAGCAGAGAAAATGATTGCAGATAGGCAGACACTGAGCGTGTGAAACATCAGATGGTGCGCGACGATGGAAATGACCATGTGATGCACCCATTGTAATGTGCATTTACTGCACGAATTTGTTTAATCATTTGCTACTGCCATGGGTTGTAGTAGTTATGATTTTTTAAAGCTATCTGTCAAGAAGGCAAGGTGCCAGTCAGGTTAATGAAGAAGAATCCTGATCATAGCACTTTGTGGAAACCCACATAAGCTTCGTCTCAGTCAGCAAATGTCGTTAGATTGTAGGTGCTGATCATTCCAGTGTCAATAAACACTACAAATTCATTCCCCCACGGCACCAGCCTTGTTGCTGGATCCACACCCAAATCTAAACTCAGGTATTCTGCCTTATTACATTACTCGTTTTCAGAACATTTTCTTGTATCAATTTTTTATAAGGGTAAGTTGGTCCTAGAGCCGTATTAGTTGGAAAACATAATCCTCCTCCAGTTATTTCTGTCTATATGTTGACCCACCCTTGTATAAGAATGCCTATTATTTCAAAGTCAAGTGTTCTTTTGACAAGCTTTAGTGTGGAAGTCAAGGGGAAACTACCACTGCAATTTTCCAAGAAGGCATGTATAGGTAATCATACAGATAAACTTTTGGTAGTGTGACATGTTTAAAACAACTTTATGCCAGTCTTTGACATTCATAATCTGACATGACAAGATCAACTAGAAAATAATAATAAAAAACAATCCACCGAATTCCTCTACAGTTTATTAACATGAATACATCAGAATTGAATGAGTTGGAACACTTACAGTAAAAGAGTTTTAATTAATCTTGTATCTTACTATAATAACCATTAAGGTAGTCTGCAAACTGTTACACAAATAGTAAAAACAATTTTCATTAAATAAACTGCATAAATTATGCCCTACTTCTAAAATAACCACAAATTTCACAAATAAGGTTTAAAATTAATAATAAAAAGTTAGCCTGTTGAAAAATCATTCAAATTAACATGTTAATAGAACTGGACTACGAAATGAAGCAAATGGAAGGAACTGAAGTGGCTGAAATGAGAAAGTTATCGCGATGAGCTAGAACTTGATCTACTGTGTCTTCTACGAGCAGCTGGTGAACGTGATCGTCTGCGTGGGGGGCTTCTTCTCGGTGGTGTTCTGATGAAAGAATAAAGCACATAAATTTAACCCATCTCACAAATACTGGCGGTTTATTTTATTTGAAATTTCACGTGGAAACATTTACAAATATGTTCTTGTTTAAAGTGTAAGCAAAATTAAGTAACCCAGTTTACAAGCAGTTTAAATTAAGACATACTGGGGAAATGGTGACAGCCTCATGTTTCCAAAGAACTGGATTTGAACGTTAATACTTGCTTTCCTATAGAAATGACTTGGAGAACTTGGTGACAACTGGCAAGATCGAAGGGAAGAGACCAAAGGGAAGACCGAGAAGTAAATACCTGGAAGGCTTGGCCGCATGGCATGGTCGAAACAGAAACACGGAGCTGATCCATGACTCTGGTGATCGAGTGAGATGGTGAAACATGACCGCCCACGCTTACTGGCATGGCACATGATTGATTGATGGATAGAAAACTCTTATTGTTTATTTACGTGGCTGCGTTAACCCCAGAGATGAACCAGCTGAGAAAGCTACTTTCATTACTGGTGACCTAACCTAGACCATGTCTCTGAACTAAAATACTTTCATTACTGGTGACTGAACCTAGACCATGTCTCTGAACTAAAATACTTTCATTACTGGTGACCTAACCTAGAACATGTCTCTGAACTAAAATACTTTCATTACTGGTGACTGAACCTAGACCATGTCTCTGAACTAAAATACTTTCATTACTGGTGACCTAACCTAGAACATGTCTCTGAACTAAAATACTTTCATTACTGGTGACTGAACCTAGACCATGTCTCTGAACTAAAATACTTTCATTACTGGTGACCTAACCTAGAACATGTCTCTGAACTAAAATACTTTCATTACTGGTGACTGAACCTAGACCATGTCTCTGAACTAAAATACTTTTACTGGTGACCTAACCTAGACCATGTCTCTGAACTAAAATACTTTCATTACTAGTGACTGAACCTAGACCATGTCTCTGAACTAAAATACTTTCATTACATGTGACCTAACCTAGAACATGTCTCTGAACTAAAATACTTTCATTACATGTGACCTAACCTAGAACATGTCTCTGAACTAAAATACTTTCATTACTGGTGACTGAACCTAGACCATGTCTCTGAACTAAAATACTTTCATTACATGTGACCTAACCTAGAACATGTCTCTGAACTAAAATACTTTCATTACTGGTGACCTAACCTAGAACATGTCTCTGAACTAAAATACTTTCATTACTGGTGACTGAACCTAGAACATGTCTCTGAACTAAAATACTTTCATTACTGGTGACTGAACCTAGACCATGTCTCTGAACTAAAATACTTTCATTACTGGTGACCTAACCTAGAACATGTCTCTGAACTAAAATACTTTCATTACTGGTGACCTAACCTAGAACATGTCTCTGAACTAAAATACTTTCATTACTGGTGACCTAACCTAGAACATGTCTCTGAACTAAAATACTTTCATTACTGGTGACTGAACCTAGACCATGTCTCTGAACTAAAATACTTTCATTACTGGTGACTGAACCTAGACCATGTCTCTGAACTAAAATACTTTTACTGGTGACCTAACCTAGACCATGTCTCTGAACTAAAATACTTTCATTACTAGTGACTGAACCTAGACCATGTCTCTGAACTAAAATACTTTCATTACTGGTGACTGAACCTAGACCATGTCTCTGAACTAAAATACTTTCATTACTGGTGACCTAACCTAGAACATGTCTCTGAACTAAAATACTTTCATTACTGGTGACCTAACCTAGACCATGTCTCTGAACTAAAATACTTTCATTACTAGTGACTGAACCTAGACCATGTCTCTGAACTAAAATACTTTCATTACTGGTGACCTAACCTAGAACATGTCTGTGAACTAAAATACTTTCATTACTGGTGACCTAACCTAGAACATGTCTCTGAACTAAAATACTTTCATTGCTGGTGACTGAACCTAGACCATGTCTCTGAACTAAAATACTTTCATTACTGGTGACTGAACCTAGACCATGTCTCTGAACTAAAATACTTTCATTACTGGTGACCTAACCTAGAACATGTCTCTGAACTACAATACTTTCATTACTGGTGACTGAACCTAGACCATGTCTCTGAACTAAAATACTTTCATTACTGGTGACCTAACCTAGACCATGTCTCTGAACTAAAATACTTTCATTACTGGTGACTGAACCTAGACCATGTCTCTGAACTAAAATACTTTCATTACTGGTGACTGAACCTAGACCATGTCTCTGAACTAAAATACTTTCATTACTGGTGACCTAACCTAGAACATGTCTCTGAACTACAATTCTTTCATTACTGGTGACTGAACCTAGACCATGTCTCTGAACTAAAATACTTTTACTGGTGACCTAACCTAGACCATGTCTCTGAACTAAAATACTTTCATTACTGGTGACCTAACGTAGACCATGTCTCTGAACTAAAATACTTTCATTACTGGTGACCTAACCTAGAACATG
Source organism: Cepaea hortensis (assembly GCA_963921405.1). Taxonomy (NCBI): domain Eukaryota; kingdom Metazoa; phylum Mollusca; class Gastropoda; order Stylommatophora; family Helicidae; genus Cepaea; species Cepaea hortensis. Next base: position 30,878,721 of record OY992880.1, read on the forward strand.
TCTCTGAACTACAATTCTTTCATTACTGGTGACTGAACCTAGACCATGTCTCTGAACTAAAATACTTTCATTGCTGGTGACTGAACCTAGACCATGTCTCTGAACTAAAATACTTTCATTGCTGGTGACTGAACCTAGACCATGTCTCTGAACTAAAATACTTTCATTACTGGTGACCTAACCTAGACCATGTCTCTGAACTAAAATACTTTCATTACTGGTGACCTAACCTAGACCATGTCTCTGAACTAAAATACTTTCATTACTGGTGACCTAACCTAGACCATGTCTCTGAACTAAAATACTTTCATTGCTGGTGACTGAACCTAGACCATGTCTCTGAACTAAAATACTTTCATTACTGGTGACCTAACCTAGACCATGTCTCTGAACTAAAATACTTTCATTACTGGTGACCTAACCTAGACCATGTCTCTGAACTAAAATACTTTCATTACTGGTGACCTAACCTAGACCATGTCTCTGAACTAAAATACTTTCATTACTGGTGACCTAACCTAGACCATGTCTCTGAACTAAAATACTTTCATTGCTGGTGACTGAACCTAGACCATGTCTCTGAACTAAAATACTTTCATTACTGGTGACCTAACCTAGACCATGTCTCTGAACTAAAATACTTTCATTACTGGTGACTGAACGTAGACCATGTCTCTGAACTAAAATACTTTCATTACTGGTGACCTAACCTAGAACATGTCTCTGAACTACAATTCTTTCATTACTGGTGACTGAACCTAGACCATGTCTCTGAACTAAAATACTTTTACTGGTGACCTAACCTAGACCATGTCTCTGAACTACAATACTTTCATTACTGATGACTGAACCTAGACCATGTCTCTGAACTAAAATACTTTCATTACTGGTGACTGAACCTAGACCATGTCTCTGAACTAAAATACTTTCATTGCTGGTGACTGAACCTAGACCATGTCTCTGAACTAAAATACTTTCATTACTGGTGACTGAACCTAGACCATGTCTCTGAACTAAAATACTTTCATTACTGGTGACCTAACCTAGACCATGTCTCTGAACTACAATACTTTCATTACTGATGACCTAACCTAGAACATGTCTCTGAACTACAATTCTTTCATTACTGGTGACTGAACACTAGACCATGTCTCTGAACTAAAATACTTTCATTGCTGGTGACTGAACCTAGACCATGTCTCTGAACTAAAATACTTTCATTACTGGTGACTGAACCTAGACCATGTCTCTGAACTAAAATACTTTCATTACTGGTGACCTAACCTAGACCATGTCTCTGAACTACAATACTTTCATTACTGGTGACCTAACCTAGAACATGTCTCTGAACTACAATTCTTTCATTACTGGTGACTGAACACTAGACCATGTCTCTGAACTAAATTACTTTCATTACTGGTGACTGAACCTAGACCATGTCTCTGAACTAAAATACTTTCATTACTGGTGACCTAACTTAGACCATGTCTCTGAACTAAATTACTTTCATTACTGGTGACTGAACCTAGACCATGTCTCTGAACTAAAATACTTTCATTACTGGTGACCTAACCTAGAACATGTCTCTGAACTACAATACTTTCATTACTGGTGACTGAACCTAGACCATGTCTCTGAACTAAAATACTTTCATTACTGGTGACCTAACCTAGACCATGTCTCTGAACTACAATACGCTGGCCATATTTTTTAAAAAAACCAACGACCAAGTCCTACAAGAAACAAATGAAAATTGTAAACTGATTAGAGAAATTAGACAGTCACAATTTTTTGGGACATTTTATGAGAAGAAATAAATTGGAGAACATGGCGACAAACTGGCAAGATCGAGGGGAAGACAGAAAAGTAAATACCTGGAAGGCTTGACCACATGGCATGGTCGAAACAAGAACACTGAGCTGATCCACGACTCTGGTGATCAAGTGAAAATGGCGAATCATGACCGCCTACGTTTACCGGCATGGCACATGATGGATGGATGGATATTAAACGTCATAGTGGCTTGAAGCGAACACAGATGTAAGGTGTGGTTGCCCGGAGAAGAGGCAGGAGTTCACCAACATAACGACAGACACTGGACATTGCAGATGTCTTGGGCGTGGGGGAGAATGAGGCGGGAGAAATGGCCAGAGATAGAGAAGCTTTTCGGAGCACCATGATTAGAACAATGTTCAGTAAAGAACCTGTTACTTGAACCTCACAATGATGAGCGTGGACCACCATTTTAGTAGGTTAATGCACTAACCATTGTGCCAGTCATGGCTCTTTATTAAAATGACTACTTTATTTTCACAAAATGTTTCTACCAACTACTAATACAGTGTCCAGGTATATAAATTGAACGAAATCTTGGTATTAAGTACACTAACCAGAATGTACCGGGTAGTTTTGGTTATTGTAAATTTCAACATCTATGAATTTCACCGAAATGATAGATAAACAGTTTGGGTAGTGGCCTAATAAACATATTTTTCCAATCTGTCACTCCGGTAGACAAACAAAAAGGAAACGACAGCAAGTGTGGGGAGAATTGAACTAAGGTTAGATATGTATCATGTAGTAACTTCAGTCAAACCGTGTCTAGTCTTGTTCATAGTATGTTGTAATTTGAAGCTCAATCGTTTCTATTAAATGAGGTAGCCAGTCCCCGGGAAGGTTAACCCGGTCAACAAATGCCGGCAGAAGTCAGATGTGTCGGCCTAACGGCGCAAGAATACAGCTCCGCTGTAAACAGGCACAACGCAATCACGTCCAAAAGAACTCTCCGGATGAGTGCAGAAGAAGGAAGCCAGTCTCACACCAACCCTCCTTCGTCACCTCTTATGACATGCATGGTAGGTTACGGTGTTATTACTCTTTACTTTCCGATTGTGCCCCAATAACAGATGGCCAGTGTCAGAATCTCCAATAAGGGTTTAGAGAGTTAATAAGAGTTAAGACAAGTCTAGTAGGGAGACACCAGACAGGAGAGACACCAGCACTATAAATAGCTTCACCAGGGGACACATTTGTGTCAACCAAGGGAGCAATAAGGACAGTTGAGCGAGGGCTTCCCCAAGCTATTGGGAAGCTTGGCCTTACGAGTAACCGTGGAGTACCCGGTTACTCAAGTTCACGAGCCAGCGTGCTTGGGACTCCATGCACGCAAGACTCGCTAATGCATGGAGGGTACAGCGTCCCTGCTTGACCACGCAATGTGTAGCGTGTGGACAGACCCGACTGGAGACGATTAGAGAGTAGACGTGTTCTTGACAAATGCTATAAGTTTCTAGGCAATAGTTAATATTAGGCTTTAGATTTAGATTGTGATTACTAGCCTCATTTCTCACCACTTCATTACATTCATGTTGTTTAATGTCAATGAAGCATACCACTCGCAGAGCTTATAAATTGCCAGCTCTAAATAAATTGCATTCCTTTTGCAAATGACACGAGTTGTTATTTCGTGCGGTGCAAAAGTAGGGGAGTCCTGAAAGACCTGTAGCAAGCAAGTTGCTGACAGGCAGGACCCTAATTGGTGTCAGAAGCCACTGAACCAACGTCAAAAGGCAATTGGTATCAGAAGCCACTGAACCAACGTCAACAGACAATTGGTGTCAGAAGACACTGAACCAACGTCAACAGGCTAGTGGTATCAGAAAGTTCTGAACCAGAGCCAACAAGCACGATTCAACATCATTGTTGTGTTAAATTATTTGAAAGTAATGTAAATTTGTTTGCATATATGGCAGAAATAATTTTCTCTTGTGAATTATTACGATCATACCATTTGTGGAGCTTGAACCACAATGAAGCAAAATTAAATTACAAATTGTGAAATTCTACGAAAATTAAGTTTGAAAGTGTGTTAGTCTACGGAAATTAATGAAAATTTATACAATCATCAGTTTATTTTGTCAAGCTAACCATCGTGTACATTTCATTCTGTGTGATACAGCCATCAATGTCACCATTCTTCATATTCAGTAAATAGATTAGCTACTGAACTGAAGCCTAGAACGAAGTTATAACAAACTAGTCAGAAAGTGAAGACAAGACGACATCGACTGTCCTTTAGGTCTATATGAGTGGCGCTTTCTCCCTTTTGGCCTTCGTAACGCTCCAGCAACTTTCGTCCGTCTAACTAGGGATCTTCTCCATGGGATGACCAATATTTCTACATATATAGACGACATATGTATTCATACGGAAGACTGGACATCACACCTACTGAAACTACGACAAGTCTTCGACAGGTTGCGAGTATTTGGGCTTACAGTTAAGCCTACCAAAGTAGAGTTGGGCATGGAACAAATTGACTTCCTAGGTCATACCATCTGCAGGGGCCAATTAAGAACAGATGACAGAATCGTCACCAAGATTCTGAATTTGACAATGCCAATGACCAAGAAACAGGTCCGAAGTTTATTGGGTCTGGTAAACTACTATAGTAAATTTATTCAAAATCTGGCGGAAATCACCAGTGTTTTTTCTAACATCTTAAAAGCTTCGGCTAAATTATCGTACAAGATGCAGGATTAATTAGCGCGTTATCAAAACTGAAATACCTATTTAGCGTTCCACCTATCCTGCGTTTGCCTAATCCAAAACTTACCTATTTTTTACGTACAGATGCGAGTGCTATCTCCATATCTGGGATACTAGGACAGTTCTACGAAGGGAAGTTCCATCCAGTAATGTACGTAAGTCGGAAAATTAGCCCTGCTGAATCTAGATACTCAGCATCAGAATTGGAGGGCCTCAGCTTAATCTATTGTGTTAAGAAATTTCATATATTTTTGGCAGGAGCACAGTTTGTGATCGAAACCGACAATTCTCCGTTGTCTGTGATGCAGTCTGGCATTCCCCATAATAACAGTGTCTACAGGTGGGCTTTGATTCTGCAAAACTACACATTTACTATCCAGCACTTAAAGGGAAGATTGAACACTCTGGCAGACACTTTGAGTCGACCGTCAACCATTGAAATACCTGAGTTGCAGGAAGATCGACCAGAGATCACCAGAAACAGTGACACTGTAAATGTTAAGTAAATCAGTGCCGTATGTGGTGATTAAGACACACTGTAAGTGCGTTATCATCGCCAAACATGTAAACTGTGTGAAAGTAACAGTGCCATGAAGAGTGAAACGAACAGACGCAGAAGTAACATGCGCTGACACACACATAAGCTATATTAACGTTGAAGTGTTAGCTGTGAACCTACATAAGTTAGTAGGGAACTATATTTATACACTATCCAGGAAGGAGAGCATAGAAGACTTTGCCGAAATGAACGATGTTATAAGAATAGTCTACAAAGAACATTGCTCCATCTTCACACCTGAAAGGAGGACTTCAGTTAGTGTAATTAGATATAGAAATGTAACTGTGATATCTATATATTATTATTTTATTAACAGTACACATAACTTCATTTTTCTATGAATAATTGAATTGCAAAATGTTCAAATGCATATATAACTTTATTTATATCATGTGGTAATTAGAAATCACCATCATTTAGTTAATAACCCATTTAATATAACACCAATAATAGAAATACAATTGTTAGATATTACATTAGTTTATCACCGCATAATCATAATCATTTATAAATTCATTTATCTAAAATATCATTTCTAAACTAACCCAACCATTTAGGAATTAACATCATTTCATTTACAAATAACACTTTAAGGTAGTTAACTCAATTCTCTTAAATGAAATTAATTAGTTAGATTATTTCCCTTGGGATAATTTAGGACAGCACACCAAATTATATAAGTTACTATTACAGGATCGGTGACAAACCATCCTCACAACCGGGTATATTTTGTATAGACATGACACGTGCAAACAAACCGCACAGTCATTTGGCGTGAATACTGTTATAATTCAGCCAATCATTTATTGTAAATATGTAATGTTCATTTATTTGATGCTATGAAACATATTTTAATGACGAGTGAATGTTTTAGCAAAAGGAGAGTATGAAAGCGAGTGAAAGATGTATGAAAGAGGTATAATTGAGAGGAGAGAATGTGAGAATTAGTAAACATGGAAAGAAAGAGAGAAAGGTAGCGGCAAATTTTTTTTCACCGCTGAAAACGTCTTATTGTGACTTGTCTGTGTCATCTGTGTAACCAATGTGTTGTCAGGTTTTTATGTGTGTTACTGCCATACTTTAATAGATTAGATAGGGAATATACTTTGAGCATCTTGAAGCGGAGTTGTGGTCATAAATAAGAATAACAAACATTTGTTACCTCAATAAATCGATTTACGGCGCTCGAAGGAATACACACATTTTATACACTAACGCATACACAGGTTAGTAAGTTAAGTACACTGTAGTTTATTAGAAAACACGCAAACAAACAGAAAAACAAACACATAAAAGTTGCACACACTATTTGTTTCAAAGAACAACAACTTAAATTCAGGGGACACAATAACTTCTTAAAAAACCTTAATGTAACATTGAAAATAGCTTTTCACGAGCGGAAGCGAGAAGGTGAAGAGTGGAAATGTATGTATATGAGTTGGAGGGGATATTAATGGGAACATGAAAATTTTATGCTCATGTGTTGCACTCATAACAGAGTCAACTTGTATTTGGGTTGTCATTTCGGGCAATATGAGGACAGGTCGAGACATAAGTCAACGGGTGAAAGTCAAAAGACATAGGGTCAAACGACGGAAGCCATGACATAAGTCATAAGACAACAGATCCGTTTCAAAACAATTCCCAAAGATATCTATAGAACCAACTATACTGATACAAGGGCTACTCAATTAGCCGAGTGAAAAGATAGAACAGTGTGAGTAAAGCAAGAAGAGAGTTGTTCTATCCCCAAACGAGAGACTTACAACTTATTGGATCTCTGACAAAATTGGACATCCAATTTTTCTTTGTGACCATACGTGTTACAAACATGAGTTAAAGGGGTGTAACACTTCACAGAGAGGAGGGGAGCCTGTCAGAATCTCCAATAAGGGTTTAGAGAGTTAATAAGAGTTAAGACAAGTCTAGTAGGGAGACACCAGACAGGAGAGACACCAGCGCTATAAATAGCTTCACCAGGGGACACATTTGTGTCAACCAAGGGAGCAATAAGGACAGTTGAGCGAGGGCTTCCCCAAGCCATTGGGAAGCTTGGCCTTACGAGTAACCGTGGAGTACCCGGTTACTCAAGTTCACGAGCCAGCGTGCTTGGGACTCCATGCACGCAAGACTCGCTAATGCATGGAGGGTACAGCGTCCCTGCTTGACCACGCAATGTGTAGCGTGTGGACAGACCCGACTGGAGACGATTAGAGAGTAGACGTGTTCTTGACAAATGCTATAAGTTTCTAGGCAATAGTTAATATTAGGCTTTAGATTTAGATTGTGATTACTAGCCTCATTTCTCACCACTTCATTACATTCATGTTGTTTAATGTCAATGAAGCATACAGCTCGCAGAGCTTATAAATTGCCAGCTCTAAATAAATTGCATTCCTTTTGCAAATGACACGAGTTGTTATTTCGTGCGGTGCAAAAGTAGGGGAGTCCTGAAAGACCTGTAGCAAGCAAGTTGCTGACAGCCGGGCATCCTGTATTGTATTTAAAGTATCAGTCTGAAAAGTTTTTTTAAAAACAAGCCAGTCTAATTACCGTCTCCTGTCTCTGTTGAATCTTGGTGGCGATGCTCTCCATCTTTGAGGTGGCCCACCCCTCCTTGGAGGACTTCTACGCGGCGGGAGTCGGACAGGGTTACGCTGAACATGCACAGCCGCAGCAGTGATCTCCTGCCCATCAATCTGACCTGAATGAACAACACAGGGGATTAAGGTAATGGTTTCAAGCCCTTCATACACAATGTTGCTCCCTAAGATTACACGTCCTGTTTCAGATGATGTAATTTTAAAGATCAAATGAAGCATGCTTAAGCTTAAAGAAAGAACACTAAAAAGAAATAAACGATTTTTAAAACATTTAAAAAAAAATAAGTTGAGAGCAATAGTAATGCAACGGCTAACACACTTGCCTGCCACCCCAGTGGCCATGTGTTTAAATCCCACAGAGGTGGGGAAACTTTTCCAGGTTGACACAGCCTAATATAGGTACTAGGAAAATTTCTTCAAAGGCAGCCAGTGTGATACTGACCATATACCCAATCTCAGGCAGCACGACAAGGTCCTTTATTTGTCACTTACTTCTCCTTCTGCTGCCTTTCCTCTACCAATGGAGCAGAGGTTCTCAACCAATACACACTAAGCCATTGTGCCATCTTTGCACCAAAGGCCAGTTATAATATTTATTCAAACAGAAAGACATGATAGTCAACCAATACACACTAAGCCATTGTGCCATCTTTGCACCAAAGGCCAGTTATAATATTTATTCAAACAGAAAGACATGATAGTCAACCAATACACACTAAGCCATTGTGCCATCTTTGCACCAAAGGCCAGTTATAATATTTATTCAAACAGAAAGACATGATAGCCAGTTTAAAATTACCATGGCAGACAATCAAAATTCAATCAATCAATCATGTGCCATGCCGGAAAGCGTGGGCGGTCATGACTCGCCATTTCACTCGATCACCAGTGTTGTGGATCAGCTCCGTGTTCCTGTCTCGTCCATGCCATGTGGCCAAGCCATCCAGGTATTTTCCTCTTGGTCTGTTCCCCTCGATCTTGCCAGTTGTCACTAAGTTCTCCAACCCATTTCTTCTCATAACATGTCCAAAAAATTTTGACTGTCTACGTCTAATTTCTCTAATCAGTCTACGATGTTCATTTGTCTCCTGTAGTACTTGGTCATTGGTTTTTCTGTCTGTCCATGGTATTCTTTGCATTTTCCTCAGAAACCACATTTCTGCAGCCATCAGATGCTTTTCAGCTTGACTGCTCATTGTCCAAGTTTCACATCCATACAAAAGAACAGGCTCTATGTATCCCCTCAACACTCTTTTTCTCGTTTCAATTGACATCTTTTTATTGGTCAGAATGTTTTTCATCTTGCTAAAGGCTACTTTCGCCATGGCGATTCTTGTTCTAATCTCTTCAAGGCATCTCCCATCAGATGTTATAACTGTTCCAAGATAATTGTACCGATTCACTTGTTGAAGAATATTTCCATTTACTCGTATATTACATTGTGGCACTTCTTCCTTCCTACTGACGACCATAACCTGAGTCTTTTTACAATTTAATTCTAACCCCAGTTGCTCACTGTGTACAACAACCGCATCTACTAATTGTTGCAGGTCCTGCACATTGTCTGCAATTAATACTGTATCATCTGCATATCTAATGTTATTGATGTTTCGTCCTCCAATGCTGATTCCATTTATATCCTCTACATTTCTGAAAATATTTTCACTGTACAGGGAAAAAAGATCTGGAGACATCACACATCCCTGCCTAACACCTCTCTTAATTGGCTGATACTGTCCCACTTCATTATCAATCCTTATTGCAGCTTGTTGTTTCCAATATATGTTTTTTATAAGTCTAATGTCTTTCCCATCAATTTGTAGATCTGCAAGCATATCCACCATGCTGACATGTCTAACGCTATCAAAAGCCTTTGTATAGTCAATAAAGCAAAGATGTATATCCTTGTTTACTTCTATATCACATTCAATAACTGTTCGCAGCATATACACAGCATTTACTGTACCCTTTCCTTCTACAAACCCGCATTGTTCTTCCCCTATTTCAGGTTGTATCTTCTTCCTCATTCTTTGCATGATAATTCTTAGCAAAATCTTTGTGATGTGACTCATTATACTAATTGTTCTATGTTGATCACATTCCAAGGTTCCTGATTTCTTTGGGATTGCAATAAATATAGAGTTACATAATTCAGGAGGTATATCTCCAGTATCATATAATGTGTTCAGCAGTCTGGTGACTTTATCTATTCCAAATTCTTCTAAAGCTTTAATCATTTCTGTTGTGATGTTATCTGCACCGGGGGCCTTGCCAGCTTTCATATGCTTAAGAACATTTCGAACCTCCATCTCTAAAATTGGCGGTCCTTCATTATTAAATCTAATATCATACTGTTCGTCTCTGTTATCATCGTAAAGGTGTTTCACATAATCTGTCCATACCTGTAGAATCTGGTCTTTTTCTATTATGATTTTGCCATCTTCAGTTTTTAGACACCCTGTTGGATGTACTTGTTCTTTTATTAGTAAGTTCCTGAATTCGTTTGTGCACTAATTTGGTATTTTGACTGTTGTGTTGGCTTTCAATTTCTAAGCACTTTTCCTCAAGCCATGCTTCTTTTGCCTCCTTACATAATGTTCTGACTTGTCTGTGAATTTTTTCATATTTGACAGAATTATTTTTGTTGAGTCTTCTTGTTTCCATGAGGTGTAAAATTTCTTCAGTCATCCATTTCTTACGACCCACCTTCTTTAATTTTGGAATAGTTGTTTCTGCAGCCACATTGATTGAATTCTTCAACGTTTCCCATTGATCATCCACATCCTGGAATAGGATCTCTAGATCAGACAAAATTTCGAATCTGTTCTGTACTTCTATGTTGAATTTGTTTTGTATTTCTTTGTCATTACTCATGTACACAAATCATATTTAGTGTTTCCTGTTATATACTTGACTTTCTTCAACTTTATCCTCAATGTTCCTGTGAGTAATCTGTGGTCACTATAACAATCAGCACTGGGAACTGTTTTTGCTATTGTTAATGCGTTTCTAAATCTTCTGCTAATGAGAATGTAGTCAATCTGGTTTCTAATCCTGCTATCAGGACTCCTCCATGTCCATAATCTTCTAGGGTGTTGTTTGAACCAGGTGTTTCCTACAATCATTTCCTGTTCTTTTGCCCACTCTACGAGTCTGTATCCTCTTTCATTTCTCTCTCCTAAACCATAGTTTCCTACTGTGTATCTATCTCCTTGATTTCCTACTTTTGCATTGAAGTCCCCTATTATGATGGTTATTTCTGAATTTTTACATTTCTTTAAGGCAGACTCTATGTCATTATAAAATTTTTCTACACTATCTTCACTGGATTCTCTTGTTGGGGCATATACTTGAATAATATTTATGCTAAAAGGTCTGCCACTTAATTTAACTAGTAGAACTCTGTCCGACACGGCCCAATATCCTTGAATAGATTTTGATGTTTTCCTGTCCAGAATAATTGCCACTCCCCTATGACGAACTTCACCTCCAGAATAAATAATCTTGAAATCTTCTTCTATCTTGATGCCTGCTCCTGTCCATCTCGTTTCGCACATACCTAAGATATTAATTTTTTCCCTTTCAATTTCTTGTTTTATGTTCTCTAATGTTCCGTCGTTGTTTAACGTCCTAACATTCCAAGTTGCTAATTTTAACGTCTCTGTCCTTGTCTTGCGATGATCGGTCTTTAAGCGAATCATGATATACTAGGCACTTTTAAAGAGGTAGTTTGCCGTTCCTTTCCTCTATGGCAGTGACCTTACTGGTCGGAGACCGCAACCATTGACTCAATACGAGTTCTTCTGCCTGCCGTCGTGTAACTCAAGGCCATGACCCACAAATACCTGTCGGCTGCCCTCAAAATTACATCCACCACCTGCCTTCCGTGGCTTCTTTTGAAAACTTCCAATAAAAGGAACACAATATAACATCACATAATCCACAGGGAAACACTATTCATAGGGAATCCAAAGGAAATCACACGAAATCCAATGAAAAACACTAAATAGCGTCCATCCAAAAAGTAACGCTTCATCTTGTCGCCATTTTACCGGAAGTTCAAAATTACTGTGTGAATATGTGTATATTTCAACTTGAAGGATTTATCTAATTACTTTAATTTATGTTGTATGATTTCTGCAGCATGTACTTGATGAGATGCAGAGAAATATGCCAGGCAAAACATCGTGCAATCTAATGTTTGTGTCTTTGTTATTCAAATTCACTATGGGAAAACATTATTTTGAAGTATATTCATTCATGTTTCTCTAGCAATGACATCTATTCACACTCCCCACATTCTTCACTTTATGTGTATTAAATTACAGGTTCTACTTCACACTGCGATGGTTATATATTCTTGCTATTTACGCTTTTGCAATTATGATGTATACACTTTTCACTATGTGATCTAAAATCATCAGTTTTGTTATCTCATTTGTGACACTCTGAACAGGGATTTTTGTTATGATATATTATTTAATCCTATCACGAAGTTCTCTAGGGCTAGCCATCTTTAACATGTTATTCTCTATATTGGGTTAATTGCATTAGTTCATAATTTCCTTCAAAGGTTTCTGTGTTGTTCATATTTCTTGCACCCTAGTGAGTAATGTATATTATTACACATCTGATATTTAGCCCAATACAATCTCAGAAACTGTGTGCCGCTATAGTATTCTTTTGTGATCAGATTTGTATGGTATGTATAGACTCCTGTCTTTCCGATGGCAGCAGCCAGTTCAGCCTATGATATGTATGTTCTAGCTAGCCACTATGAGTCAGGTTCGCCGAATTTTACGAGATATTTGTTTGCGGTGACCTTCGGTTACTTGTTTTTGTGTCTTCTACATGAAGACGTTACGCATACTCATGACGTTAAATTCGCTGATTATTTCAAGATTGCGTTAAAACAGACACCAATTACTTGATATAGTTTTTCCCTCCACACTTTACGTTCTGCATTTCTGGTGCTTCTAGAATCCTTCTTATACCAGAGAACCAGGCTGTCTATTCTAAGTGGCAAGTAAACCCTTAAATACCATTTTATGAGAATGATCCATTGTTCTACTATGTATTATTAAATTTAGCATCCATTTTTACACATATTTTGTAACCTTCGAGCATTTAAGTTGGCAATCATTCTCACATTCAAATTATGAAGATCTCATGCCGTAATGTGATGTTTCAATGGTGGGAGATAGCAGTTTTCCTTGTCATACTCCAGCTATGGCCATTTCATAATGTTATGGAATATTCAGAGTGACTCCAATGATAATGAATGCATGTTTACATTCAACACCCATTATTGTATTTATGTTTAATTTTCCATCACGCTACATGGACCATACTGCTGATAATTTACAACTTTCCAACGGGACTTCTCAGGCCAAAATGCATCTACGCTGGCAGTCTCGGGCTGACAGACCGCATGTGCAGAATGACGTCATCATATCATGACATGGAGGTATGTGTGTGTGTGTATATATATATATATATATATATATATATATATATATATATATATATATATATATATATATATATATATGCATGTGTGTATATATAAACTGACAGCAGTTATCTTTCCCTTAGTTAAAAACATCCGCACATTTAATCTCCCTTGGCGTCTATGGTTACCAACAGTGGTGTGAGTGGGTAGGTGACACTTTTCCAGAGTCAAAATCGTATTTTCCTCTTTATTCATATTAAATGATAAAGTGACACACAAACATTAATAGCTCCGCTTAGAATTGACCTACAGACTTGAATAAGGTACCATTAGATTTGTTTTTTTTTTCAAGAGGTATCCAACTATCCAGGTTGCCTAATTAAAAAGCAATTTAGAAAATGTTACTAAAATGACTAGTTGTAGCCATGTCTGATCAAGCAGTGTGCATCTTTAGAAAGCATTTTAGGGTTCTGATCTCAGGTTTCTCACAAGCACTGATTTGCATGAGAGATTAGTCGATGTAACAAATAAATCACTTATTCAATGAAAAACAGTCAATAACATGTAACAATTCATTAACAGTCAATGACATGTAATATTCCTTTACCTCCATCCATAAATTTAATGGCTTTCACCGCCTCCTCTGGTGCATCATAGTCAATGTAGACAGATCCTCGGTTGAAGTTTACATGGACTCTGTCCATTGGCATGTCTATGTTTTTGATTGTCCCATACAGCGAAAATATTTCCTGTATGTGTTCTTTTGTCACATTTCGGGTCAGGTGCCCTATGTGTACTTTGGTTGGTTTGGGTGTAGGGCTTCTTTTCTTTCGCTTTGGGGTTCTGTGGACGATACAATTAATTGGCTTTAACATATTAAAGCAACTTAATACACATTCATTCTTTCATAGCACAATAAGTTCTTCAATGTTATATTCAGTTGGATGTTTTCATGTTAAATATATACGTTTTAAGATTTTCTACATGCTTAAACATTTTTACGCTTGCCTGCCAGGCCAGCAGTCATGTGTTCAAATTCCCACCGAGGATGATTTTTCACATTGATCTGGGCTCTAGGTCATCCCCAGCCTCAAATAGGTACCAGAAGTGACCCTGGACAGTAAAGGTGATTGATTGACTGATTGATTTAGGAACCGACATAACAGCATTCGGGGCATTCCCATAAGCGCTCCGTCCCCATCCTCTGAAGCCAGCGAAGAGTTCCAACCCCAATAGTACCAGTAGCAATCTGATTATATGTGCGTCTCGCCTTTCCTCTAAGCGCCGAGCATCAGCCAGATCCCCTCGTCACTCCACGCTGTCGCATTCTTGCCAGACCATGGTGATCCATTTGCTCCTCCGAGGTGTACACGTGCTCCCACAAGGCTGCAACCACGTCTGCCTTATCATGCATCAGTACTCCACCAAGTTTTGCAGAGCCAGCCAATCAGTCTGCCTGTTCATTCCCCAACACACCAGCATGCCCCGGAGAAAATATCCAGATGATGCTTGCCACCCGTGACTTCCGAAGCAAAGCAAGCCACTCGGCACAAAGCTTGCCAGTCCTCACCCTACTCAGTATGCTTTCTGAGTCAGTTACAATCACGATGTGTGTGTGTATTGTATGCTCCATCCAACGGAAAGCTGCACTGACTGCCTCCACCTCCATTCTTAAACTAGATGTTGTGGTATCATATGCCAGGCTCTCCTGCACCAAACGTCGACCATTAGCCTTTGCCAAGAAACTCCAGGCACTTCTACTATCTCTCAACACCGAACCAACTGTGTAGATAATCATAACACCCAGGCGAGCATTATCCTGAATTAGTTGCTGGATTTCCACTTCCGTGGCCCCTGCTGGCCACTCCCTGCTCAATGTGATTATAACTCTGCACAAGTCTGACTGCTCCGCTGGCACTCTGACCCACTCCTCTCCTAATGTTCTCACACCTGTCTGATCGTATCCTCCACCTGAGCCATCCATGATTTCCCTCTTATCAGTCGCTGGCCCTTTACTGCTGCGATACTGATCACATTAATCCAGTGAGCGTCAATTGGTCAATATAATTATGGTGTTAATACCATATTCTCGCAGACGTGTGGTAGCGAACATGATTCACAATCCCATATACCACGTTTAGAATCAGCTGCAGGCAATTTGGAAACAGATCACATTGGGTTGATTTTTAACAGTGGTATAAGTGATGGTCATTCAGAAAACAATGGCAAACTACTGAATGTAATCTTGCCTGGAAATTACAGTAAAAATGCTGATGTTGATAGTGATGTCCTGTATATATATTTTTTAAAGTTAGTTGCGTATCATTTACAGGATGTCGCAGTCAACTCCAGCATGCTTTGGCTGTTTGTGATTTCTTTGGCTGTTTGTGACTTCTTGACAGTTCAGTAGTTTGTAATTTCTCTCTGAACAACCAGCAATCATACTATTGTATGAAAATTAACGCAAGACAGTCTACTTCCAAATCGCCCACAGCTGTGTTTCAAACAGGGTACGTGGAGTTACGAATTGCATCCATAACCCATTCACCACAGAGCTGGCAGATGTCCTATAAAGGACATGCATCCAACCATATACCCAATGCAGCTTAAGACATGTAAAAAAGGTCGCATACATGTTTGCTTATTTATCACTTGACACAATCATGGTAGTTTCTGCAAAATGACCACCCTTACCTGCAACCAGGACTAGTTACTCTAACGTGCCCCAGACAAACACAGAGATGATGCTTACTCTGTTCTCTGTTTACGGTCTCTGCCTCTGCTGCGGCTGCTGTCACTGCTAGATGATCTGCTGGAACTGGAGCTACCAGACCGAGAAGAACTATCGGAGGCAGAGCTACCAGAACTGGAGCTGCCGGACGATGAAGACCTTGAACCACTTCTTGATGCAGATGATGACCTGAAATGATAAATACCTGAAGTAAGATAACACTCCAAATGAAATTACTGCAGCCCAAGACATTAAGCAACTTTTCAATCTCAAGAACATAAAAATACAAGTTAAACATTAAAGACATGCTCACTTTATACTGTTTGTAATCATCCAAGAGTTTGAGTTAAAAGAGAATGTCCTTTTTTAATATTGAAAGATCAGGTGCTGTATTTATTCTTATGTATATATATGGGAATATTCTTAAACAAGTGAATCGGTACAATTATCTCGGAACAGTCATAACATCTGATGGGAGATGCCTTGAAGAGATTAGAACAAGAATCGCCATGGCGAAGGTAGACTTTTGCAAGATGAAAAACATACTGACCAATAAAAAGATGTCAATTGCTACAAGAAAAAGAGTGTTGAGGTGCTACATAGAGCCTGTACTTTTGTATGGATGTCGGGCGTGGACAATGAGCAATCAAGCTGAAAAACACATGATGGCTGTGGAAATGTAGTTTCTGAGGAGAATGCAAATAATACCATGGATAGACAGAAAAACCAACGACCAGGTCCTACAAGAAACAAATGAAAATCGTAAACTGATTAGAGAAATTAGACATAGACAGTCAAAAAAATTTGGGCATGTTATGAGAAGAAATAAATTAGAGAATTTGGTGACAACTGGCAAGATCAAGAGGAAGAGAACAAGGTGAAGACAGAAGTAAATACCTGAATGGCTTGATCACATGGCATGGTCGAGACAAGAAGACTGAGCTGATCCATGACTCTGGTGATCAAGTGAAATGGGAATCACGACCGCCCATGCTTACCGGCATGGCACACGATGGATGGATAGCAGCATGTAGTGTTCGATTAGCTCATCTGTTAATTGGGGTGATACCTTGTGTTCTGAGTTGTTTCAAACCCAGGCGGGAGATTCCACTGAAGTAATAAAATAGCACCTGAATTTTCCCCTGAAACTAGGAGGGAAAAAAAAAAGAAATACACAGAGGAAGGGAGCTAGCAACCCAAAAATATTTAGCCAGGATTTAGTATACACTAGCTGACCCGGCCCTGGAGGGGATCTATCTATCAGTCTGTCTGCTTGTTTGTCTGTCTGTTTGTCTGCTTGTTTGTTTGTCTATCTGTCTGTCTGACCCGGCCCGGCTTCACCCAGTCCCTGGTGGGGAGCATCTCATTTAATTCATATAAGTAGTCATATAAGCTCCCGTTCCCGACTATCTGTCTGTCTGTCTCGGCTTCACCCAGTCCCTGGTGGGGAGCATCTAATTTAATTCATATACGTAGTCATATAAGCTCCTGTTCCCGACTATCTGTCTGTCTGTCTGTCTATCTATCTGACCCGGCGTGGCTTCGCCCAGCTCCTGGCGGGGAGCGTCTCATTAAATTCACACATAACTTAAAAGAATGTCCTTCCACACACCATCCATTATTTTTAATGAAAACTGTTTTTAATCACCTACATGACTGTAGATAACTTCTTTCAGCATAAAAAGATGAGTTACAATGTTATGCATTATTTTTATGAAAACTTTGAAAATGCCTTAAAGATTATATCATTATTTATTATAACTCATATGCCTGTAAATAACTATAGACAAAGAGTTTATAAATCTTTGAAAACGATGCAACAATATGACTATAAAGTATATAGAAATGTTATTAAAAGTTATGCCCCTTGAAATAACTTTTCTAGAGTTAGGTCCCCTTGGTATATAGAAATTATAATGAAAAATGAAATATTAAATTTTAGTAAGTAAGTAGCCGAAAAAAAAACTAAAAAACTATGACAGAAAGTTGCACAGGAATGAAAAGAAAACGTGTAGAAAATTTCATCTCAATCGGATGGACCGTTCGCGAACGCATAAAGAACGGACATACATACAGTCTCTTTTATAGATATAGATTAATTAAAAACACATGGTAGAGTCTGGTTGGCATCTTATCTGTTCACAATAGCACAATGATTTTTAAAAAAAAACATAGAATATGGCCAGCAACATTCACTTTTTCTTAAGAATATAACAGATCTACAAATCTTGCAGAATAAACTTTTATGCTGTGGTCAGCTCAGACTTACGAACTGCTGTCAGATTCACTGCTTGAAGAACCTCGTCTTTTTCTATCACGCCCTCTTTCTTTGGACTCTTTTTCTTTGCCTTCTTTTTTTCGGTCTGACTTTTCTTTGTCATCTCTTGCTTTGGGATCACCCTGAACCCTGGAATTTTAATCAATTACTTAAGTAACAAACAGCCACAAACTGACAACAATCTATTTTAGCACACAATACTTACATTAGTCACTGAAAAAAATAGTAAAAAGAACATGCATAAGTAAATCAGTAATAATGCTTTGACGACTTTCAGAATACTTGAAAAACAAAATGAAATTAAGGAATGTTTAAAAAAACAAATATATATATAGATCGATAGTTGTATCTCTATAACTTTATTTTCTTAGTTATAAGTATCTCAAGCATTGCACTAATAAATGGGCATACCAATTAGATTTAAAATTTCATAGGGAAAAGATAAAGATAATGAGAATAAATCAAGCAAATAATAACCTGATCTCCTTTGGGGAAACCTCTCTTCAAGAGACAGAATCATAAGCCTATTTAGGCAGCAATGCTGACAAAGTGGGTGGAACAGATCAATCAATCAATCATGTGCCATGCCGGAAAGCGTGGGTGGTCATGACTCGCCATTTCACTCGATCACCAGAGTCGTGGATCAGCTTAGTGTTCCTGTCTCGACCATGCCTTCTAGGTCTTCCCCCTGGTCCCTTCCCTTTGATCTTGCCAGTTGTGACTAAGTTCTCCAATTCATTTCTTCTCATAACATGTCCAAAAGATTTTGACTGTCTACGTCTAATTTCTCTAATCAATTTACGATTTTCATTTGTCTCCTGTAGTATTTGGAACAGATAGAATAAGAATACAGAAGGCTAGAGAAGCTTTTATAGCACTACGAAATTTGTATAAGTCAAAAGAAAGTAAACTTAGAATATTCAATTGTAATGTTCAGTCAGTACTAGTGTATGGATCAGAAACATTGAGAACAATGAAAATGTTTACAAATTAATTACAAACATTCACTAATTGGTGCCTGTGCAAAATAAAGGGAATAAAATGGCATAACAGAATCACCCAAGTGAAGCTCATGGAGATAACTAGACAAATACCAGTGAATCAAGAGATGAAGAAAAGATGATGGCGCAAGATAGTATTATTAGAAAGACCTTTGGAATCCAGTGCAAAATCAATAAAGGAAGAACAAAACAAAACACATAAAGACGAAAAGTAGAAACAGAAATGAATAATATGGGGATGACATGGACGGAGCTAATATAGGATAACTAAGGGTAGGAGGGTGGCTTGGAGTGACTTACTTGAAGGCCTATGCCCCAAATAAAAAAAGGTGTATACGTTAGAACCATGGAGAATGATTTAAAACAAAACTACTAATAAACTGCAAACATTCAGAATAAAAGAACTAAAATGGTACAATAGAATCACTAATGTGGAGCTTAGGGAGAGAAATAGATTCCAATGAATCAAGAGGTGAGGAAAAAGACGCTAACACTGGATACGACACACTTTGTTAATAGTATAAATAGAAAGTCCCTTCTCTGGAAATAACAGAACCCAAAAAAATAGAGACAGACATAACAACACGTGCAGAATAGGACTACTGGAGAAAGACAGACATAATAACACATGCAGAAGAGAACTACTGGAGAAAGACAGACATAATAACACATGCAGAAGAGAACTACTGGAGTTAGACAGACATAATAACACACGCAGAAGAGAACTAATGGAGATAGACAGACATAATAACATGCAGAATAGACTACTGGAGATAGCAAATCTATTACGTCATTTCGTTTTAATTTCCAACAGAGCTGAAAAGCCTGGCTCACAAAGATATGATGACGCAAACAGAAGCAATGCACGGATTGCTTTTTCTGCCACTTTTGGGTAGGAATCGCACATCAAAGGCCAAAATTCCGTGATTGGTTTCTCATCGAACACACCTCTTGCTCCCGAATCATTTTTCAGCTCCAGAAATTCATCTTAATTTTATGAAGGTCCATGCTCCACTGGACAATAAGAGGCAGGTGAAAAAGATTGTGTATCTTTACTTTATACACCACTAGCTTCATAATTTTAATCATAATCTTTACCACTATTTTTTTTTTTTGGCGCTTGCTCACTTTGAACTCAAGCCTAGTTCACACCACACGTTCTACTACTTCTAGAGTGTCCTATCATGATTTTAAATTTGAGTATTTAATCATGAGACCACCACAGTAGATAGGCCCTGAAAATCAAAATCTAATGGTACCTCAATGATGTCTATAGGTCAATTCTTAGTGAAGATATTCACATTTTTGTGAATGTAGGACGAGTTACGATTTCTCATGTTCCTCATCCGATTTTGGAACTCTCCAGTGTGTCCATTGCTTCCACCAACGATCTGCGCATGTCTGTGTGTGCGAGATGGTCTCAAACGGTCAAACGAAAACTGACTTCAAAAATATGTTCCGTAATGTTAAATAATTAAAAAATAGTGCAAGTATACAAATAAATTATTATTAATCTTTAAAATTGTATTCACTTTATAACTTTAGTAGTTCAAATTGCACGTTTTGAGTGCTACAAAAACATAGTCCGATCGATATGCGCGGCCGCCATGACCCGTGGGTTTCCAATTCACAAAGTTACATCTTCACAGAAAATCTGTTTTTCAACCACAATTTGAGCAAGTTTAGCGATGAAACTATGCTGATTCAGGAGCAATATTTTATATGGCAATTAAAATTCACATTAAACAAATACATCTATTGGATCCATCGATTCTATTATAGCACTGAAAATTTTTTTAAAAATACCCACCGGGGAATAGAACCCTGGTCTCCCGCATGACAGGCAGAATACTTACAACTATGCTAACAAGAATACAATGATTACTCCACAAAGATTTATAATATAGTAAAACACCGGCCGCCAATTTGCGTTTCCCATTCACAAAGGCACTCATGGTGTATGGTTGTAACATCATCGTAGAAACTATACAATTGGATGCAGAAGTTGAAAATCCATCTACAATTGATGGTTTTCTATTGAAAGCGGCAGAAAACAAATTAATTACGGTCCAGTGTGTCCATTTGGCATTTCAATTTTTCTCCGCGTGCGAGGTTGTCTCAACCAACGGGTCATAGGCGGATTATGAAAACTTACTTAAAATATATGTTCCGTCATGTTAAATGATTAAAAAATAGTACAAGTATACAAATAAATTATTAATAATCTTTAAACTTGTGTTCTCTTTAACTTTAGTAGGTCAAATTGCACGTTTGAGCAAAGTTCGATCCATATTCGGAATTATTCGCTCGGCCGCCATCTTGGCTTTCCATTCACAAAGACCAAACAACATGAAACACCCGCAAAAATAATTTTTTAATACCACAAATGGAAGACGATTGGTGATGAAACTCTCCAAATATATGTAGAATTGGGTGCAGAATTTGAAAATCTAACTTAAAATATTCAAAGATTTACAAATACAGCTTTAAAAACTAAAATTACTTATCGTGTATCGAATAATTACCTTTATATAAAAGGTCACAATGATTTCAACCAATCGCTGTGCACAGAATATTAGGCAAACCTTTCCGGAAAACCCAGGATGACGTGTGTTATTGTCACGTGATACTTGAATGAATTAATGACGTCGAAAGAATGCATGGTATATACGCAGCGAGATTGGGCGACACAGTGGATCATTGTGGGGTGACGCCGTACATCACTTCCGTTTTAATTTTGGGTCACGGGCCGATCGAACCCTCTACTACTTCTTGTGCACTGGACTGATTGTTGCGTGTGGCTTAGCTTTTTCTATTCTATTACAGGTGTCCCTCGCCACCAGGCAATACCACTCCGACTTCATAGGTACTTACTTGTAATTTATGTCTCCAAGTCAAGGACGAGAAGTCAACTTTGAGTCCAACTGAAGTAAAAAGGACACTCAAATTTGTATGTGTATGGACCAACCGTCACCAATGGGCACTCTGTGAGCTATATGGTCAATATTGTACCAGCCGCCTTTATTTCCCAGGACATTTCCTGATTTCCACTTTTGCCTGGGTCGAATGGAAAGCCGAGGTCAATTACTCAATTTTTAAAATCCGTCCAGGTTAGGATTCGAATTCATGACGGTCCAGGAAAACGCTGTCTAATTTACCATGCATTCTTTCGACGTCATTCATTCATTCACATCTCACGTGACAATAACACACGTCATTCAGGGTTTTCCAGGAAAGGTATGCCTAATATTCCGCGCACAGCGATTGGTTGAAATCATCGTGACCTTTTATATAAATAACATTATATTTCATACTTACCGTAATTAATTTTTTTTTTTTGGTGTTCTAAGTCGAAGTAAATCAATTATAGATGTATTTTTAAATTCTGCATACAATTTAAAATATATCTGGAAAGTTTCATTGCTTTATAATCACTGCCGGGTGATGTAAACAACATTTCTGCGAAGATGTGTTTTTTGCTCTTTGCGCATATATATCGGAATGGCATGTGCACTTTGTAACACTATTCTGGTGTTCTAAGTCGAAGTAAGTCTATTATAGATGTATTTTTTAATTCTGCATACAATTTAAAATATATCTGGAAAGTTTCATCGCTGTTATAGCTTCATCTGTGGATGAAAAACAACATTTTATGCAAAGCGTGTCTTTGTGAATGGAGTAACGCAAATGGCATGCTCCATGGCGACTGCGCATGCGCACATCGATCGAAGTGGCATGTAATTTATACTTACTGTAATGAATTGTTTTTTTGGTGTTCTAAGTCGAAGTAAATCAATTATAGATGTATTTTTAAATTCTGCATACAATTTAAAATATATCTGGAAAGTTTCATTGCTTTATAATCACTGCCGGGTGATTTTCTTCTTCTTTCGTTCGCTTGAAATATGTCTATATCTGCAATGTCGTCTCTTGCATGAATTGAACTGTTTTTTTCAGTTCACACAGTGGTCCATAGAGTTTATCTTCCACTGTCGTCTCTCTAGGCCAGAAGGTTTGCCTAGATATGTTATATTTTGGGCAGTCTTGGAGTATGTGCTCTGCTGTCTGCGACGCCAATCCACATGTGCACATGGCTGTTTCACCAATCTTGAATTTTGTATACATGTGGTTGCGTAATCTATTGTGTCCTGTTCTGAGGCGCAGAATAATGACTTGTTCTGGTCTGTCCATAATGTGGTAGTCATCTTGAGCAGGTTTTGGTGGCTTTCTGACTGATTTGATCATTCTTTTCTTTTGGTGGTATGTAACGGGCACATCAGGCTGTTCCTCTTTGGCTCCTTCCTTAGCCAATTGATCAGCTCTGTCGTTTCCGGTACTCCACAGTGGGATGGTATCCACTGTATGATGACTTTATGCTGACTGCTAAGTTCAGAAAGTAGTGTCCTTAGTACTGGCAATTTCCCAGAGAGGAGCGCCTCGAGTACTGATTTTGCATCTGTTAGTAGCACCACAGGTTGTGTACCATTGCTGTTATTTAGTAATTTCTCTGTTGCTATCTTGATTGCCTCAATTTCGGCATCATAGTTATGGCAGTACTTTCCTGTCGGTACTCTGGCTGTGTCCCTAGTATTATTTGGGTATTCTATGTACACTCCCGCTCCTCCATTTCGAACAGCATTTTGTGCTGACCCATCTGTGTAGACTCGGATCCAGAGGTCCTGTGGGTATTCTTCATCAAGGAAGCTGAGAGTGGCTGTTCTGCGCTGCACACTGTTCTGTTCTTCCTTGTCAAATATTCCTCTCACTTTTGTCTGGATTTGTAACGATAGTCTATGCTCATCTTTCCATGGAGTTCGCTCTGGAATAGTTGTTAGGGGGATACCAACTGTGGGCAGATCAGTGGTTTCTCTGCAGAGTCGTTTGGCCTGGTGGATAAAACTACTTCTTTTCAACCGCCCCATAGCTAGGTTTTCAAATCTGTTCTTCATAGGGTGGCCTGGCAAGCTGAGGAACTTTTCTGCTTGTATTAGCGTTTTCGTATCTCTGCGCTCACTCAGTGCCTGTGTCCTCCCCATCTTCTCCATTTCCACTATAGGGGTTGATCTCATCCCTCCTGTGGTGACTCTAAGTGCTTGATTTTGCACCTTGTCCAGCTCTTGTAGTGTGGTATTTGATGCTGAACACCACGCAGTTGACCCATATTCCAGGTGTGGTCGTATGCTCTGTTGGTAAACTTTGCTAAGTATTTTCGTACTGGCTCCCCATGTGGTTCCACTTAGCTTTCTCAGGATGGCTATTTTCCTTCTGGCTTTTGCTACTGCTTTGTTGATGTGCTTTCTCCATGTCAGCTTGCCATCAAATGTTACTCCAAGGTATGTTGGTTCTTTATCTTCTCTTAGGGGTGTTCCATTTATCTGGATGATCCCTGCCTTTTGTTTTGGAGAGAGGGTAAATAGGGTGGTGCTGCACTTGTCAGTGTTTATGCTGACACACCATCTATTTGCCCATGCAGCAAATGTATCTACAGCTCTTTGTAGCAATCTGGTGGCCACTGATGCATATTCATTTGTGCTCCATAGAACCAGGTCATCGGCGTACATTGCCGCTTTAATTCCATGCGGTAGGTGAGCAACAAGATCATTGATGAAGATTAGAAAAAGTGTGGGGGACAAGACTCCGCCCTGGGGGACACCGTGACGCAGTAGTACTTTCTTGCTCTTGAGTCCGTCTATCTGTACTCTGGCTCTTCTGTTGTGCAAGTATGCTTTCACCCATTTGTACATTCTTCCATTGACTTTACTGCCGGGTGATGTAAACAACATTTCTGTGAAGATGTGTTTTTTTTGCTCTTTGCGCATATATATCGGAATGGCATGTGCACTTTGTAACACTATTCTGGTGTTCCATATAGGATTAATTCAATTATAGAAGTATTTTTGAATTCTGCATATAATTTTAAATATATCTGGAAAGTTTCATCGCTGGTATAGCTTCAGCTGTGGATGATAAAGAACATTTTCGACGAAGCGTGTTTTTGTGAATGGGTAAACGCATGGCCATGGGCCATGGCGACTGCGCATGCACGTATCGATCGCTATGGCATTTTACACTTTCACTTGTCAACACTCAAAATGTGCAATTTGAACTACTAAAGTTAAAGAGAACACAAGTTTAATGATTATTAATAACTTATTTGTATACTTGTGCTATCTTTTAATCATTTAACATGACGGAACATATTTTTGAAGTCAATTTTCATAATCCGTCTATGACCCGTGTTGGTTGAGATCAACCTCGCATGCGGAGAAAAATGAAAACGGCAAGCTGAACCGTAAATAATGTTTTTCTGGCGCTTTCAATAGAAAATCATCACTTGTAGATGGATCTTCGAATTCTGCATCAGATTTTTCAGAAATTTGGAAAGGTTCATCTCTAACTTGCTTTAATTGTGGTTGAAAAAACAGGCGAAAATGTTATGATCATAAAACCCAAAAGGGCGGCTTATATATATAAATATCATTGCAAAACAAGCATTGTCTACTCGCTAGCGTAAGTCGTAAACAGTCCGCCTGTCACGCGGGAGGTCGGGGTTCTGTTCCCGGCTGGGCATATTTTTTTATTTTTTTTTAAATTTTTCACAAAATTATTAGGTGATATAATAGAAACTAGTCAACATTACGAACTAAAATATTATACATAGCGAGCCCCATCATCAATTTAATTTTGAGTATTTACTAATGAGACCACGACAGATAGATAGGCCTTGAAATTCAAAGTCTACTGGTACCTCAATTATGCTTGGATGTCAATTATGAGCGTAGATATTTACATCTGAGTGTCAAAATCTCGATACAGATTTCACCATTACTATTCCTAAACTTTGAGACTGGAGAATCGTGTCCATTGTTACTGCCACTTCTGGCCCAATTGGTGTCTTAGACTGGCCGCTGACGGATATTAAATCCGACTTCATCCATATGATCCATCATGTTAAATGATAAAAAATAGTACAAGTATACAAATAAATTATTAATAATCTTTAAACTTGTATTATTTTTAACTTTAGTAGTTTTAATTGCATGTTTGAGCGTTAAACAGTTCCAGACCGGCAGGCACCATCTTGGAGTTCCATTGATAAAGATTTTTTTTTTTACAACATTTCAAGCTATTTAAGCAATGAAACTCTCTAAATATATGTAAAAATGGGTGAATAATTCAAATATCCATCTAAAAGTATTTAAAAATTAAGAAAACAAGCTTTAAAATATAAAAGTACTTACTTTTTGTCAAATAATTATGTTTATTTAAAAGGTCATGATAATTTAAACCAATCGCCGTGCACGGAATACTAGGCTAACCTTTCCTGGAAAACCCCAGATGACGTATGTTGTTGCCAGGTGATGAAATGAATGAATGACGTCGAAAGAATGCATGGTAATACTTAGATAGCGACTTCCGGGACACGGTTTTTTTTGGCGGGATGACACCGTACATGATGTTTGTTTACTTCGGGTAATGTGGCACGATGGAACACCCTATTATACAGAACTAAGAAACTGGAAGTTTGTGAATAAAGTGTGCTCTGTGGATCTGTGCAAGCTGTCGACTGCCGGGGAACAAGCAGCGGAATTATCGTGTATCGGAATCGATGAATCCAATATATCTCTTTGTTTAATGTGAATTTTAATTGCCATATAAAATATCGCCCTTGAATCAGCAAAGTTTCATCGCTAAACTTGCTCGAATTGTGGTTGAAAAACAGATTTTCTGCGAAGATGTGACTTTGTGAATCGGAAACTCACGGGTCATGACAGCCGCCGCATATCCATATCGATTGCGCTACACTTTTCAATACATAAAACGTGCGATTTGGCCTACTAAAGTTAAATAGAACACAAGTTTAAAGATTATTAATAATTTATTTGTATACTTGTACTATTTTGTAATCATTTAACATGACGGAACATATTTTTGAAGTCAGTTTTCATATGACCGTTTGAGACAATCTCGCACACATAGACGCGCAGACACCAGCAGGTGTCGCTGGTTGGAGGAAAGGGACACATTAGAGAGTTCTCATTACGGATGAATAGTATGAAAAATCGCAACTCGTCTCACCTTCACAAAGATGTGAATATCTTCACTTAGAAGTGACATACAGGCATCATTGAGGTACCATTAGATTTTGAATTTCAAGGCCTATCTACTGTGGCAGTCTCATGTGTAAATGGTAAATAGTAAAATACTCAAAATTAAATTGATGATGGGACTCGCTAATGACGGTGACCACTGGCACCGGGTGGGCTAACCAATAACCAAACCACAGCTCATAGTCTGCAATTAAGCACACCGAAATTTTAATGATTTTATTATATATGATAATTACCGTAATGAATGGCTGAATTTGAATCATGATAATCTGATACAGGTACTGATTAATCAGTCTCAGTCACCACATCACATCCCATCCATGACGTCGCGTCGTGATGGACTTGACTTGTTCGAATGTTGAACAGTGTGAACACGTCTTTTTGTATTTAAGGTGTTAATAATGAGCATTTCAACCAATTTCTCATAATTGTAATACTCTAAAGCATGTAAAATGAACTATTTGTATAGAAAGTATGCAACAACTTACATTTTTAGTATCTTTTATTTCGATAATATTAACTTAGACGATTCCTCAACAGTTTCGGCAAGTCGACGTACCGGAAGTTTGCTGAAAAACAATGCTGAACGTTCTTCGTATAATTTGCTTTTTATTTTATAAACCAGGAAACCATTATAATTATACGATGTTTGGATACTAACAAATGTCTTCTTCTTCTTCTGCTGCCTTTTATTTCCCCTCCCCTCTCTCTCTTGGAGTAATACCATCATCTTGCACACTTCAAGACCTGCTATCCTTTACTATCTCTTGCAGTTCCCTACATTTAAAAAAAAAAAAGCTGTCATTTACTGCCAATCCAATTTAGTACCTTGCGGTGTATGGCAGAGGGGTCTTTGAGCCCGAGGAATTAAGTCCGCCTGGCTAGTGCAGTCGCCGCGAACTGTGCAGGTTAGAATTTTCCTTTTGCCCCCGACAGAGAAAAATCCCACAACTTACCGAGGGATCCAACCCGGGTCTCCCGAATGAGAGTCCGGCGTTCTAGCCACTCTGCCAGCCGCTCCTCATGGTTCCCTACATATTCTCCCCATATTATTCATCTCTGTCTCTCCTTTGATATGCCCGAGCACCCTTCTGATGGTTCTGTCGCCCTGCTACTGGGTGAGTGCGTGGGCGACACTGTGAGCTGTGAATTTCGCGTGGAATGCTTTTACATCTGTCCTGTACAGTGACCTGCATGTTCGGAACAACGGCTACCGGCTGTTGCTAAATTGATTGATTTGTCTTTTCGGTGCAATTTTCAGGAGAATCCTGGAAGTCGGCACTGAAGTTTCGGAGTGCGTGCTTTATGCGACACTTTCGGCGGGTCGTCCTGCGGTAAAAGACCGAGCCATGTGAGAAAACCCGGGTCAATGAGGTCTTTCTGGTGACTGCCGAGTCCATCGACGATGAACTGTGGTTTTCGTGGATCATTTTTGTGTTCGAATTCTGGCAACGGCATTATGCACAGTGTACCTGTGCGGGCTGTTGGATTGCCGAGACTCCTGTCTCTTCCACTTTTCACATTGGATTGTGGGGAGCATTTTGTGTGATGTTCACTGGCACAGAAATGGAGCATAATGGGGACGACCCGTTGCCGTGAAGTTGGAACCTCGACTAACTAACTAACTAACTAACTAACTAACTAACTATCTTCTTCTTCATCCTCTTCTCTTCTTCCTCTTTTTTTTTCTCGCCTGCTTCTCCTTCTTCTTTTGATCTCCCAATTAAGCATAGTTCCCCAACCAGCTCACTCTTTGTTGTCTTAATCATAATAGGTTGGGCTTTGCAGTTAAAGTTTTCTTGGTGATGAGGTCGCCTCTATCACGTCAATCATCCATAGATGCCTCGTACGGCATGCATTGTTGTATGTTACAGTAATGGGGTGTCAGGCATTATTAGCACCTTTGGTAAGGATGAATCTCATATCCTTTTCAGGACCCATCCGCCACTGGTCCAAGCCTCACATCCAGCTCCCGCCTGTGGCTCCTAGTAGCTGTCAGCATGCGACAGCGGCCACCCCCCGGGCAACAGCTGTGAGAGACTGGCTAAACCAGGCGTGGGTAGCCGATTTGGCGTGACACCAAGCGGTAAACTAAAGTATGCCTACCCAGCATGCGAAGACAAGATTCGGCAGACTGCGCGGATGAAATCACTGATGATTCAACGGGCAAGACAGCGTTTACCTGCAAAGCGTTGTGGAATGTAATGAGCACGGCAAGGCACGTAGAACGCCATGGTCATCCACTGCACCTGTATTCGTCTCCAGTCGTCTTGACTTGTCTTGCCACTGGACTCAGATGGACTCAGGCGAGAGAGTGAGGTCGACGAATTGCGCAACTCTCCCTTACTTTAATCCAATTCATCGCGCAAGTCATTCTTCATCCAACTTCATATATCACCTTCAAGTCCTGTGGCGAGCGGCGAAGCGGCAGGCGTGGGTACGCTGGCAGCCGTAGTCGCAGACCTGCACACAGGCGGCTCAGGCCATATGGTCGTCTTCTACTGACCGGAGCAGCAGTTGGATTCGGCAGCCCCCTGAGTGACTGAGCAGCCCTCTATAGCCCATAGCATGAGGATAGGCCTAGAAAATGTGCCCTAAACATTGTCTGCTCCATCATTACTTAACCAGCTAGCCGCGGTTGGTGAGTACCCTAAACTACGGTCAACATACAAACAAAGTAAACACAGGCAAAGCTAAAAGAGCTAACCATATTCCCTTGACAATCGGAACTTGGAACGTACGCACCCTACTTGATAGAGACGGCGCGTCGGGCCCCGAGAGACGAACAGCACTGATTGGGCGAGAGCTGGGCAGGTACAACATCGACATTGCAGCCTTGAGCGAGACACGACTTGCAGATGAAGGCAAAATCTGCGAAGTAGGTGCCGGCTACACATTTTTCTGGAGTGGAAGGAAAAGCGAGGAAAGACGCCAGTCTGGTGTGGTATTTGCCATTAAGGTTGGCAAACTAGCTGAATTTCCGAAGGCTATAAATGACAGCCTCATGACTATTAAGTTACCCCTGCTGAAAGGAAAGAAGCATGCAACCATCGTGAGTATCTACGCACCAACCATGACAAATGAAGATGACGTCAAAAACAAGAGGACCTGCACAACGTATTAACATCTGTTCCCAAAGGAGACAAACGTATACTCCTTGGTGACTTCAATGCCAGAGTAGGCAAGGACACCGCTTCTTGGAATGGCATCATTGGAAAGTACGGAGTCGGAAATTGTTAACAGCAATGGGCTCTTCCTTCAGACCAGTGCCGAAAACGATCTCCTGATCACCAACACAATTTTCCGTCTTCCCACGAGAAATATGACATCATGGATGCACCCTCGCTCGAAACACTGGCACCTCATTGACTATGTCATTGTCAGGAGGAGTGACAGACAAGACGTTCGGGTGACAAAAACCATGTGTGGTGCCGAATGTTTGACAGACCATCGTCTCATTATCTCGAAAATAAATATACACATCAAACCACCACGGCGTCCTCAAGGGGCAAAAATGCAAAGAAATCTAAATGTCACCCGCCTAAACAGCAATAAAATGCAGCTGTCGTTTGAAAACATGCTGGAAGACCACCTCAAGCCAAATGCTGCAGCTAAACAGGATGTGGAAACAGAGTGGAGGGTCCTAAAGGACATAATTTACAACTCTGCTATGGAAATTCTGGGCCCAGCCCCCGAAAGCACAAAGACTGGTTTGATTAAAATTCTGAAGACATCAACCAATTGCTGGCTGAGAAATATCTTCTCCTCAAGGCATATTTGAATGACCCGAAGTCAACATTAAAACAAAAGATGTCTTCAGTAACATTCGGAGAGTAGTGCAGCAGAAACTTCGGCACATGCAGGACTCCTGGCTGAGCAACAAAGCTAATGAAATTCAAGGCTTTGCTGACAGACATGATATGAAAAACTTCTACGACTCACTGAAAGCGGTCTACGGTCCTCCATCACCAGGCATAGTTCCCCTCCTCAGTGCAGATGGGGGAACATTGGTCACCGATAAGAAAGAAATCATTCAACGCTGGGCAGAGCATTTCAGCAACATCTTAAATGCAACTTCTTTCTTCGATGATGAAACCATCAACTGCTTTCTTCAAGTTCCCACTAATGATACACTTGATGACCTGCCAACCATAGTGGAAGTAAACAAAGCCATCCAGCAACTTTCAAGTGGAAAGGCGCCTGGTCCTGATTCCATCCCAGCAGAGAAATACAAAGCAAGTGGGCCGGTCCTAATAGAGCAGCTTCGCCAAGTCTTTACAAACATATGGGTGAACGAGACCATGCTACAAGATTTCAAGGACGCGTCAATAGTCCACCTTTACAAACGTAAAGGAAACACCGAGGCATCTCCTTGCTTTCAGTCGCAGGGAAGATATTCGCCAGAATTCTTCTCAATCGCCTCACGGCCCATCTCGATCAAGGTCTTCTTCCTGAGAGTCAGTGTGGCTTCAGAGAAGAACGAGGAACTGTTGACATGATTTTCGCTGCAAGAGAAATGTCAGGAACAGGACTCTGAAATGTTCTCCACTTTCATTGACCTTACCAAGGCTTTTGATACAGTCAGCAAGAAGGACTGGAAAATTATGGCGAAATATGGCTATCCACAAAAGTTTGTTCAAATAGTGCGGCTATTTCATGATGATATGCAGGCAAGAGTACAGGAAAATGGTGAACTGTCTGAGCCCTTTCCTGTCACCAATGGAGTGAAGCAAGGATGTGTCCTGGCACCAACACTGTTCAGCCTTAAGTTTTCAGCTATGCTGACGATGCCTTCGAGAACAGTGATATTGGAATATACATCAACTACCGCATGGATGGAAAGTTATTCAATCTCAGAAGACTAAAAGCCAAAACCAAAACTAACAGCGACACCGTCAGAGAACTGCAATTGCTGATGACTGCGCTCTATATGCCAACTCAGAGGCAGACATGCAACACTATGTTTCAGCTTTCTCAAATGCCTGTGCCAACTTTGGGCTCAATATCAACTTGGAGAAGACTGTAGTTATGTACCAGGCAGCTCCAGGAAATAATCACACCGTGCCGAATATCAAGGTGAACGGTCATAGACTAAGTGTTGTGGACAAATTCACCTATCTTGTCAGCACTGTGTCACAAGCTGCCATAATTGATGACGAAGTGAATGCAAGAATCTCCAAGGCCAGTGCGGCCTTTGGCAGACTGTACAAGAATGTATGGGACAGAAATGGAATAAGCCTGCAAACAAAGCTGAAAGTCTATAAAGCCGCTGTATTATCCACACTGCTATATACTTGTGAAACATGGACTGTTTACCAGCGACATGCTAGGAAATTAAACCACTTTCACACAGTCTGCTTTAGGAAGCTATTGAAGATTAAATGGCAAGACAAGATCCCAGACACTGAAGTTCTAGAAAGAGTATCCAACATCATTCCAACAAGAGTGAAACTTTCACTAGTAACCAAATTCAGAAGGGGTGGGTAACGTCGGGAAAGGCGAGAAATACCCAGGACTCCAACCGAAGATTGGCTGACCATATTCAATATCGTCCAAGATGGTCCTGGAAGCAAAATTCCAGGAGGTTTGGGAAAGATGACTCGGTCCAACGCGGACGAGGTGGAACATCCCCAGAGGCAAGGCTGGGGGAAACCCAGAGAATATGGAAACAGTGTTACAGTCAGGATGGGACAATCCGTCTGTATTGTGAGCCGTCGCTTACGCAAGTCGAAAGTAGGTCGACAGGACGTACAGGGGCGATGTGACAACACTAGTTTCGGTCATGAGTAGTATAGTAGGGTGTCTATGAGGTCGCCTACTGGATGAGGAGGTGAGCCATGTGAGGATCCAGTCATATCATCAACACGTGATGTTCATAGCTACTTCGCAGAAGCTCAAAGCACGGTGGATGTGATGGTCGGTGTTGCGGCTGCAGTACAACTTCACAGTAGAATACATCCCTGGTAAGGAGAATGTAGGAGCGAATTTCTTATCTAGACATCCAACTCCAGAGGAAGAGGAATAGGTGGGAGGATCATAGGAATCAAACCTACAGTAAGGAAGAGTCGACGCGGTCAACTCTCTTAAGAGAGGGCCTATGTCACGGGATACTGTGAGTTAATGATTCCATGATGAACTTTAATAGTAAGATTAATTTCAATGTAGGAGGAGGGTTAACAATTGAGTACTTCAGTCTGAGATGAGGGTAAATTAAAGATCATTGACCGACTGGTATAAAACTAGGATACAGTGTGAGCGGTCATTGCCCATCGACTTCAAAGGACAGAACGACGGGGAGACTTCGAGAACGGGAAAACGCACGAAGAAGGCTATCAAAGGGTTCAGACGCTTGGAGGTACTAGCGTAGGGGAACACAGGGAACTAGCGGAGGAGCGGAACGGAGCGAGCAATTGACGAATACGTGACTTCACAGACGTTTGATGTGGGGACTTACGGCAAAATTTGATTGTGGATCAAAAAACAACGGAGGATTGGACACTCGGTATAAATGAGTGGAAAACTTGTTTTGAAGTTAGTGTGTGTTCCAAAACTGGACAGAGATATCTATGCATCCTGTGTGTGGAAAGAAATTATAGTCCCGTATTGTTTAAGGCAATGGGATATTAGTGCATATGTGCTTATATATAAATTTCAATTCATGGATGATCATAGAAGTGATAAGGTAATCTAACCTTAGCGTAATAGTATAGCATAGGGAAATAGGCGTTTGTTCTTGACTTGTAGCATTTCCTTCGTTTATCTAATCGGTTAAACTTTAGTGCACTCATCAATCTTATGTCAGAGTGTCTTTCGGAGGCTTCTCAATATGGCTAGAGAAGGACACTCACATAAGATTGCCAATATCGAGCAAAGACTGCTATTACTTCTGTTCCAAGGACTTGTGCTTTCACGCATCGAGTATGCACTGGCCATCCTCACTGTCAGCCCTACACAGATTGGAAGACTTGAAAAGGTACAAAACGAAGCCACGCGCATCATTTTGGGCTGCACAAGAGACACCAGCTGTGTAGCAATGAGATACCTCCTTGACTTCCCGACAATGGAACACAGGATCAAGATCTGGAGAGCTCGTGCATATTTAAAAATAAGTGCAGAGGAGCAGCACCCTCTGCATGACTCTGTATTCAGAGAAAAGGGTGACAGGCTAAAGAGGGGCAAATCATGGATGGGTCGGGCGGAAGATGTCGTCGGACAGGTCTGCAGTCTTACCAGTATCAACCCCGGCAAGGAATGGGTGCCGGTGCCTCCAGCTTTTAAGTGTACCTTCTCCTGCATTATCACACTCGACAGACGGTGCAGAGAGCAGAACCCTGCCGCTGTCAATGCAGAGGTTAACGCGCTCATCTATGATCACTCAGATAGCCCCGAAGTGCTCATCTATACAGATGGATCTGTTGTAAAGCAGCAGAGAAGTGCGTGGGCATTTACAGCCCGTTCAGCGGGCCGAACCGTTCAAGAATCCAGTGGTGCCCACTCTATGACCACGAGCAGCATGACGATGGAGGTGATGGCAGTTACACAGGCTTTCATATGGCTGGAATCACAGCATTATACCAACGTGTGTGTACTAAGTGATTCAATGAGCATGATTCAGAAGGTCGAAGCTGGATCTGTACGTAGACAGTGGACTGAGTCGCTGCGGAAGTCTGTTGTCCGCAAAGTCACCTTCATCTTCGTCCCGGGACATGCGGGAGTCGAGGGAAATGAACGAGCTGATAAATTGGCTGGCTCTGCACCCCCTGTAGATGGCCAGCCCATGGATCGTGCCGATGTTATTAACGCCCTTAAAGATATGGCGAGAACAGAGGATTTTGACGCCAGTGATTCCACATCGCTTTCCAGGATGAAAGACCTGGGAGTAAGAATCGGCACAGCCAGACGCGAGAGGTACATCGGGAAAACAAAGCGCCTCGTCAACCAACACAGAACTGGCACTATTAGCCACCGGACGCTGATGCATATGCTGGGGGGAGGATCTGAGCACCTATGGACATGTCCGGAGTGCAACGAAGATACCCCAACTGATAACTAACTAACTAACTAACTGAAAGCAAACGCTTGACGCAGACAAATAATAAAAGTCGCGTTGAGCGGCAGAAAAAATCCGCTGGTTGTCTTCACTCTCCATTCTATATTTTCCATTTTCTCTCATTTTCACACTTCTGTCACACATCTTTTATTCTCCCAATTATTTAAAAACCTTGAAGTGACACTGTACAAGTTTGGCTCAGTTTGAAAAGAGTTGAGCTTCATGACTGTGCGTAACTTACTGCACGAGTCATGTATTTACAAAATATTTACATGGATGAAATAGGGTTGATTGTTTGTACCCTGATAATACTAAACACTACATTCTAATGAAATACTAATACTAATTCTATAAATATATATTCTAATTTGTTGCACAAAATTAACCTAATTTAAGGGAAGTAATCTAAGTAACTAAGAAAATGAAAATGATGTGAGATGAGTTATGTACCTTTCTGAAATGAGTAATGTGAAATGTAACACAATTATAAATAATGGGTATATAAAAAAAATAAAAAATAAAAATAAAATAAAAAAAATTTATTAATGTCTAAATGAAAAAAATATGATTAATAATTTGAATATACATGGTGAAATGTATAATCCTTTTATCCTATAAGGTCTAAACTATTTTTAATTCTAAATGATGAGGTTATTAAAGTGTTTATCAAGATGGAATGAAATAATGTGAAATGAAATGTACTAACTGGTACTGTTCCTATCTTAACTTGTTCTCCTAGTCTTTAATTAGCTATTATTAAATTTAAAGTACTATCCTAAGTAAGTTGGTAAATTAGTGATTTATTTAAACTACAGAAAAAAAATCTATTATATTCCCTAAATCTAATCTAAATCTATATTAAAGTAACTAATCTAACTATACTTTATCACTATATTAAACACATGTTATAATACATATCACAATAAATAAATATATATACATGGTATTTAAATACCCCAGGTTAGTGGTTGCCATAACGTTCAGAAATTACTTTTGTTGGCACAGTTCATAGATACACAATTGTCCTGGGTGTATTAAATTAAACTACACAGTCATACTTGTGTCTTATGGGTATTCTTCCACTCGTAGAGTCCGTTGGTGTCGTAGACATGTATATTCGTGTCTGTTATTTATGCATTGTTCTGACACTGTTCTTCCATGATTAACACAGGTGATTCACCGGAACACAATTGGAGCGTAGTAAGTAACGAGCTGTCTATGTCCGCACGGTGATTCACTAGTTCTTGGAGCACAGTTCTTATTCTGCTGTCTATGGATACATGGTAGTTCACAGTTCTTAGCACATAGTCCTGATCATGATGTCTATGTATTACATAGGATATTTTACACAGGATATTCTAAGTGTACTAAATTACATATCTTAGACTCAATCTTCATGTGGAGTATCAGGTATTTCTACCTCAGATGGTCGACTAAGGGTATCAGCCAGAATGTTGTCCCTACCCTTAATATGCTCTATACTAAAAGTATAGTTTTGTAATATTAACGACCACCTGTAAATGCGGTCATTGCGATGTACCCCACTTTGTATGACCGTGATTGGGGAGTTGTCGGTCTGTACTACGAAGTGATTACCCGCTAGAAATCGATGTAACTTCCTTACTGAATAGATGACACTTAGGGCTTCCAACTCTGATATGGAATATCTGGATTCAGCAGGTGTGATCTTGCGGCTCACGTAGCAAATTGGATGGAAGATGCCATTGTAAAACTGGCCTAGTACTGCAGTGATGGAAATCCTGCTGGCATCTGTCCTAAGATAATAAACGAGCCTAGGATTAGGCAAACGCAGGATTGGTACATTACTAAATATGAGTTTCAATTTTGACAATGCAGAAATTAATAATGCATCTTTGACATCTAATTTTACTGATGCTTTCAAAACATTTGAAAATACACTTGTGATTTCCGCTAAGTTCGGTATGAACTTACTATAATAATTTACTAAACCCAAAAGGCTCCTGACCTGCTTCTTTGTTGTAGGCATGGTCAGGTTCATAATTTTAGTAACAATTCTATTGTCAGTTTTTAGTTGTCCTTGTGAAATGACATGACCCAAAAAATCAATTTCTTGTAGGCCCAGTTCAACTTTGCTCGGTTTGACAGTGAGACCGAAGAGTCGCAACCTATCGAAGACATGTCTGAGTTTCAGTAAGTGTGTTGTCCAGTCATCTGTATGGACACAAATATCATCTATATATGTCACCGTATTCGTCACTCCATGTAATAAATCTCTAGTTAAGCGTACGAAAGTGGCAGGAGCGTTACGAAGTCCGAAAGGAAGAAACCGCCACTCGTAAAGACCTAAAGGTGTTGAGAATGCAGTAAGATGGATGGATTGAGTCTGCATAGGGACCTGCCAATATCCCTTAGTAAGGTCTAATTTAGAGAAGATTTTGGAGGTGGACATATCAAGAATAAGATCTTCGCAGGAAGGAATTGGTTCTGCGTCGATCTTAGTGACACTGTTGAGTTTCCTATAGTCCACACAGAGAAGAATTGTGGAGTCTTTTTTCTTGACCAAGACGATTGGAAAGGAGTACTCAGATGTAGATTTCTGGATGATTCCACTAGCTTCTAAATTAAGAATTTCCTTATTTAGACTTTCTCTGTAGCTAAGTGGGATAGAATACGGCCTGCATTTTATAGGTTTAGAGTCCGAGAGAAGGATGGAGTGCTCGATTCTGTCCGTCCTACCTGGAATGTCGGAAAATATGTCCTTATACTCCGTTACTAATTCTAATGTCTGTCGTCGTTGCTCTTCTGTTAGTCCCTGTTCTAACCGTATACAATCTAATGTTGCAGTCTTGTCTACAATTGGAACAGGTAGTTCCATCCCGTCGTCGTCTACCTGATTCAGTACGGTTGTGGTGCTAAGTGCGTTTTCTGTATGCTCACTAGGTGTATGCATATCGTCGGCTTTGCCAGTCTCGCTAACTAGTGTAGTTGCGTTATGTATGTCCGTCGTCTCATCAATAGGTGTGGGTGCATTGTGTTCGTCTGTCTCTAGTTCTGTCTCTTGTCGTGAAAAGTAGGGTTTCAACATGTTGATACGATATATCTTTAAGTGTCCGTTTATCGATATTTCATAATCGACATCTGAAATTTTTCGTACCACTTTGAATGGCCCTTGCCATGAGGTCAATAATAAATTCCGTTTGTCTGGGAGTAGAAGCAGTATGTCTTGATCTGGTTCAAGATTAATAGTCCTCGCACCTCTATTTGCGTATTGGCGGTAGATTTGACCCTTCCTCTCCAAAGCTGCCTTAGCTATGATACACGATTTCATAATTTTATCTCGTGTTTCTGTTACCATCTCATAAGGTGTTTTAGGGGTTGGGATTTCAATCGCATTAATTAGTTACTAACTGATGGTAAATTGTTAGGGGTCCACGTGGGTTAGCCCCGTATACTAATTCAAACGGTGAGAAACCCGTGCTTGAATGGGGAATCTCCCGATAGGCGAACAGCACTGTTGGCAACAGTGTATCCCAATCAGCTGGGTTTTCTGCTGTCACCTTAGCCAGCATATGTTTTAGGTCTCCGTTAATTTTCTCTACTATTCCATTGCTGGCTGGATGATAAGCTGTTGTAAAATGCTGTTTAATTCCTAACATTTTTGTAAGGGCTTGCGTTGCAGCCGATATGAATTGGGTTCCACGATCGGATAAGATGGTACGTGGAAATCCGAATCGTGAGAACAAATGTAGAAATACATTGGCAATATCTTTGGAGGTGATGTATTTCAAAGCTACTGCCTCAACCCACCTTGAACATAGGTCTACTAGCGTTAAGATGAAGCGATTTCCTTTGCTGGACACCTGGTTCAGGGGTCCAACAATATCCACCGCCACACTCGGTTGTACTTCAGCTGTAGGATGTTTACCCTTACGTACTAGTTGTTGACAGACATTACATGAACGACAGAATACTTTTATGTCATTACAAAAACCCGGCCAGTAAAAATGAGCTTGAATTCTGGCCCTGGTTTTATCGTATGCAAGGTGACCAGCAAACGGTGACTCGTGTGCAATCTTTAGCACAGTTTGGCGGTGTTGTACAGGTAACACCGTTTGCTGAATCTTCTTCTTCTTCTTCGTTCACCCGGAGATTTTTTCGGATGTGATTGCGTTGTGCCTGTTTACAGCAGAGCTGCGTTCTTGCGCCGTTAGGCCGACACATCCTACTTCTGCGGGCATTTGTTGACCAGGTTAACCTTCCCGGGTTTTGCTGAATCTCATGGTTGCCAGTTGTATAATAACGAGTAAGAATACCATTATTAAGTCTAAAGAACCATGATGCGTTTTTTGTTAGTTTGGCTTTTTCTTTTAATAGTTTTAGATATGGAGACACACTTGGATCAGCTTTTTGCTGGTCTATGAACTTTTGTCTGGTGGTATCATCCGTGCTAGTTGGTGATAGCAACAGTAGTCTTTCCTCCTGTAGTGTGTCTTGGTGCTTAATAGTATCTGCTCTGGTTGTTGCATTAGCTGCATTTAATTTCTCCCATGCAGCTATTTCTTCGTTAGTGCAATGCTTCATTTGGGGTAAGCATCCCAAAATTAAATCAGTACAAGGGTTATCTAAAATAGCACATGTAAAGGTACCAGAAAGAAAAGGAGTGTTAATACGGGCTCTTGCCAGTGGGTAAATTTCGATATTACCCGAAAAGGTTCGGCATTTGACTGAGTCACCTGTATAATCATTTGGATTCACCAGTTCTTTTCTAAGACCGATAAGGGTGCTCCCACTGTCAAGCAAACATTGGCATGGTATTTCGTTGACCAATGCATTGTGGAACACCAAATTGCCTCTGGAGGCTAATGCTGCATTTACACTCTCAGTGGAGAATGGTACTGTATGTCCACATTCTAATTTTCCGTCTGCATGAAATTGGTGACATCGTTCACAACTGTCAAAGCTTAAAATATCGTTTACACAACAAACATTTTCAGATTGATTAACAGGTAATTCATTTTCAACCTCACACTCAGTCTCACTCCCACTATCAGAAGATGTATCAATCAACATTGCACTGTTGGCCTTCATTCTTTGTCGGCCTAGGCACTTATTGGAATAATGCCCGTAGCTAGAACAGAAGAAACATTTGACTGCACGCCTGTATGCACTTCTCTTGTTTTGTTGTTTCTTAATGACCATCTCAAGATGTGCCGGATAGTTTGGTGATTTATCACACATAGAGTAAGTATCATGAAAAAGTTGGCAATACACACATTTAGGCAATTTTTGATCTTTCTTGTCGACTCTCTGAAATGGTTTTTTATTGCTACGATAGCTTTTAGGTTGGTCCTTCACAAAAGAGACTATTTCAGAGTCGACGTTTGATGTTTTAAAAATTTCTCTATTCGAGGAAAAATATGCGGAGCCTTTCTTCTCGAATTGTTCTATTGTTTCGATGTCTGACTGCTGAAGGAACTTAGCGAAAGGAGTTGGGACTGTGGATATGACTTTATCCATTGCTATTAAATTTTTAAGTTTCTCATAGTCCTTTCCTATTTTTGCTGCACTAAGCCATCTATTCAGTACGCTTTGGACATTCGAGACATAATAGATGAAGGTCTCACTTGGTTTTGGTTTTAAGTTAGAAAACTGTACTTGATACCCAGGGGCATCAAGTAAAAAATGTTGCATTATCCTATCATGAATGTACTGATAGTTAGATTTAAGATCAGTTGGTATTGATTCAATAACTTTAAGGGGCTCCCCACTGAGGTTTTTCATGTAGATCATGGCCCACATATCGATTGGTACTTGATGGTATTTAAGCTGATATTCGACATTTTCTGTCCAAGCTGATATGGAATCTTCTTTACAGAATGGCTTAATAATATGTTTGTATTTGTTAAGTTTATTCTCTTCTTGCCGACTCTTTAGTTTTGTAGTGGAGATCTCTAAGTGTGAATCTACTCCCATACCTTTCATCTTTAACTGTGTCTCTGATTCAATCTGTATTTGTTTTTCTTTCACTCTTGCCATGTCATCTATTTCTCTTTGCTTTAATTTTAATTCTTTTTGTTTAATCTCCTTATCTTGATCTAATTGTTTTTGCTTTACTTCTAATTCTTTCTGTTTAATCTCCTTATCTTGTTCTAACTGTTTCTGTTTTGTTATTTCAGCTAGTTGTGCCATCTCTTTTTG
Organism: Cepaea hortensis; assembly: GCA_963921405.1. Taxonomy (NCBI): domain Eukaryota; kingdom Metazoa; phylum Mollusca; class Gastropoda; order Stylommatophora; family Helicidae; genus Cepaea; species Cepaea hortensis. The sequence goes on from OY992880.1 coordinate 30,920,234, forward strand.
GTGTTGTCTCTCTTGCTCTCCAATCTCCTTCTGATGTTGTCTTTCTCGTGCACGTTCATCTCTCTCAGCATCTTTTACTTCTCTAAATTTTTGATCTGCATATTGCTCTAATTCCTTTCCTGTGTGTCCTAATGCCTTGCCTGCTTGTATGAAATCAGCTAAAGTTGACATGTTGTTGGATAATTAGCTAGAGTTGATAGGTACTCAAATATTTACTCAGGTATATTAGTTATGTTGAGTTTTTAAATGCCTGTGTACAAAAAATATTATCAGATTACACCCTGAAAAAGAGATGCATTATTAATTATATTGCATTCAAAATAATTCGGGTATACTCATCTCAGCAATCCAGAACAATCAGGTACATTAGTTTGGCACCACAGGTACAATCGTTTGGCACCTCGACACACACCTTGCGTTACTCTTATACACCGCTCTTGATATACCTGGTTTATAAGAGCATCAATAATTAACTATTTGTAAACGATATATGACTTTAGACATTTGTTTGACATTTACAATCACATCCCCCCGGACAACACATTGTGGTATAGTTAAAGTAAATGTAACTGTCCTGTCTTCGTTCTAATGTCTTCTGCGTTCCCTAACTATTGCTGTTTAATTTATGAAAGTGCTGTGCAGACGGAATCTTATTTGCATAAAGAAAGTAGTGCCATCGTGACGGTAGAAACTAAAAAAATCTACAAATAATTAAATAAATGCTTTGAAATAAATATAAAGGTAATAATAATGTTCAAATAAATAAGTATATTCAATATATAAATTGTATAACCAAATAATATTCAATATAAGCCAAAGATTCAGGCGAGCAGCCGCTTGGCGATTTGTAAACAATCTGTTGCTGATTGCAAATGGCGTAGGGCAGCTGTTTGTCAACCGCGATACGTCACAGGCGCAGCGCTATTTTTAGATTGGAAAAATCGATATTGTCGCCGGCTCATTTTTTTTATATATTGCTCCGTCGTGAATCATGCTTGATAAATACTCATAAATAAACCAATAATTGTAGAAATAAATGATACAAAACTATAATAATAATACTTACAGATTAGAAGAAAACATGTTCATAAAGCACAAAACATTTCAATAAGCATAAATAAACGTTAATTGGTCACGATGGGCACAGCTCGCAACTTGTTCTAGTCTGCACACGCTTTTTCACACTAACACAAATTAAACCCTGTGATTAACTGACAGTAATACTATTTTAGAGCCGTGGGTGAGTGTTTTTGCTTGAACAATTGTCCAAGCCACACTTCTGACACCACTTTTATCCTAGCCTGTCATCAAGCGATGCTACAGGCATTACGGGATAAACTTCTCTCGCACCACACAAAAAGATTTGTCAGTCGTACGAGAGGAATTGATTACACATTTTATTGCGACTGGCTCTTTACATTACATAAATGCACAAAACTGTCTCTAATGCATCACACATGAATACACAGAATTTCCTATCACTAGTCGTCCCTAGCCCTACTGCTAAATCTATCTACTCATCTAAAGAAATACGCATCGACGCTAAGCGATGTGTTCCCTACGAAGTCTGTCCCCCGTCTGACGATTCTCCGCATGCTGATTACACAGTACGCGGAAGGACCTCGTGCGCACTTCGGCTTTTGCGTGCTACACGCTTAGAGTAGTAGCCTACTCTTGAATTCCATTCTAGTTCTTCGTGTCTATCACGTTGGCGTGATTATACCGTGACCAGAGTGCTTACTCTCTGGTTGACACTTCCGTGACTCATGAGAGAACTGTTTACAGTTCCCCTCCCTATCTACTTCCTACACCTACCCTGCCCTCATGTTGGGGCACTGGGTTACCTCTACTCCACTTGAGGTAGACCACTCATTCAGGGTGGTCTTCCCTCTTATCTATTTCAGTCTTTGACATATACATAACATATTGTCTTGTATCCACTCTAAAATGACCAAAATCATTTTAGATTCAGTGAACGGCGTTAATGGCTGTCTTAGGACATCCTCGTCAGGTAGAGACAGTTATGAGCCACAGGTGACACCAAACCATCATCCAGCTACTGATGGCAAAATCATAACTAAAATAAATAAATTTAAAATAGGTACATGGAATGTTAGAACATTAAACGTTCTTGGAAAGTTGAACAATGTTCTAAGTGAAATGGAAAGCATGAAATTGAATATCCTAGGCATAAGTGAGATGAGATGGAAGCGATCGGGCAAAATTACAACTGACAAACACACAATAATTTATTCTGGAGAGGATACACATGAAAAAGGAATAGAACTAATATTTGATAAAGAAATAGCCAAGTCAATTAATGGTTACTGGTGTATTTCAGAGAGTTATTATGGTTAAAATTAAAGGCAAACCAATAGGTATAAATATTGTACAAGTATATGCCCCAACGCCGTGCTCCCTGGTCTAGGTGTTAGCAGCTTTCTCCGTAACCAAGAATACTCTCGTGGTTGACGTGAGCGCATGAGAATTTGAAGCGGTTCGAGTCGCACCTGTGACTTATGAGAGTATGGAGCCGGCCGCTCAGAAAGCAATGGCAAACTACTAAGCGTAATCTTGCCAAGAAATCAACAATCAGCTGAAAGATGCTGATGTTGACAGCGATGTCCTGTAAAGGATATGCAAAACATTATGCCCCAACAACAAGCAGTAGTGATGAAGACATGCAACACTTTTACGATGAAAAAAAAAAATGGTGATGTCTCAAATTAAATCACAAGAAATAAAAATAATACTAGGAAATTTTAATGCAAAAGTAGAAAAGGGGAAAATCGAGGATGTTTTAGGTAAAAAAAAAAAAAAATGAAGGAGGAGAGAAACTAATAGAATGGGAAAATACAAATGATATGATAATTGGAAACACCTGGTTTAAACACCATAAAAGACGACTTTACACATGGAAAAGCCCTGATAAGACAACACTCAACCAAACTGACTCATCATCATCATCATCAAGTGCCCTGCCAGCTGGCGTAGGCGTTCATGGCTCTCCACAGATCTCGGTCTTTGGTTTTCTGGACCAACTCTGCTGCTGATATTCCTCCGTGCCACCGTCTCAATCCATCCAGCATCATTTCTCTTGGTCTGCCTCTGCCTCTCTTCCCCTCGATCTTTCCAGTTGTCACGATGTTCTCCAATGCCTTTCTTCTCATTACAAGACCAAAGAAAGCTGTTTGTCTCTTTCTTATTGTTGTATATAGTGTTCTAGTTTCCAAACTGACTACATACTTATTAATACAAGGTTTAGGAATGCGTTAATTAATGTAAAGACAATGTTGGGTGCTGACTGTAATAGTGATCATGTACCACTATGTGGACTAATAAAAGTAAGACTGAAGAGAGGAAAAAAAGTGGTTAAAAACATGAGGCTTAATAAAGAGGTTTTGAAGGTAGATAAAGAAATTCAAGAACAATACAGAGTGACTGTGAAAAATAGGTACAATGCTATAGATAAAATACAGAGTATAAATGAACAATGGGAAATGTTAAGGGTCTCCATTCATTAAACGAGCAAAGAAATATTACCGGAGAGAAGACAAAAAGCCAGAAAATTGATTTTTTGGGGGGCGCTCACTCGCTTTGAACTCAAGTGTAGTCCATACACACTATTTATGATAGTGATGGACTGAATTTTGCGTGTGGATTAGCTTTCCCTTTTAATAGTGACCCTTTTATTTATGGCTATACCAAAAAAAAAAACAGGAGCAATTGAATGCAAAGATTTTGGTACAATTAACCTCATAAACCATGTCACTAAGCTTCTCAGAATTATAATGAGAAGAACAAGAAAGAAAATAAAAATGGAAATTGGTGAAGTACAGTATGAATTGTGGAAGGAAAGGTTACAAACAATGCAATATATACGTTAAGAACACTAATAGAAAGATCATTAGAGAAACAGAAAGACGTATATTTGGGCTTCATAGATTATACTATGGTATTTGATAAAGTAAAATATAATGAACTGATTAAAATGTTAGAAGATATTAACATTGATGGAAAGAATCTCAGAATAATAAAGAATATTTACTGGAACCAAGTAGCAGCAATTAAAATGGGAAATAAAGAGGGCAATTATGAACAAATAAAGCTAGGAGTACGACAGAGATGTGTCCTGTCACAGGATCTCTTCTCCCTCTATAGTGAAGTAATAATGAGAGAGATAAAAGAGAAGCCAGGAAAACTAATCAGAGGTTATAATATAAACAATATACACTATGCAGATGAGACAGTATTCGTTGCGGATAATGCTACAGATCTACAACAATTGTCGGATATTGTAGTAACAGAGAGTGCAAACAAAAGACTCTCCTTGAATATATCAAGAAAACAGCAACAATGGTGATATCAAAGAAACCCCAGGAAGGTTAACCCGGTCAACAAATGCCCACAGAAGTCGGATGTGTCGGCCTAATGGCGCAAGAACGCAGCTCTGCTGTAAACAGGCACAACGCAGTCACGTCCGAAAAAAAATCCGGATGAACGCAGAAGTAGAAGAAGATATCAAAGAAAAAGGTGACACCAAAATGTGAAATAGAAATAGAAGGGAAAATTCTTAACCAGGTGGATAGTTTTAAATACCTAGGGGCATTTATAACATTAGATGGAAAATGCACAACAGAGATTAAGAGCAGAATAGGGCAAGCAAAGGCAGCATTTTGGAAAATGAAGAGTATCCTATGCAATAAGTCACCGTCATTGAATGTAAGAGAGTGCTTAAATGCTATATAGAACCTGTATTGCTGTATAGCAGTGAATCTTGGAATGTAAATGAACAAATTAGGAAGAACTTGGAAACAACAAAGATGTGGTTCCTAAGATGCATGTTGCAAATTCCTTGGACTGCTAAAGTAACTAACAACGACTGCCTGAAAGAGGCTAATGAAAGTAGACCACTATATACAATAATAAGAACGAGACAAACAGCCTTCTTTGGTCATGTTATGAGAAGAGAGGCATTGAAGAACATAGTGACAACTGGAAAGTTTCGAGGGGAAGAGAGGGAGAGGTAGACCAAGAAAGATGATGCTAGATGGATTGAGATGGTGGAATGGAGGAATATCATCAGCGGAGTTGATCCAGAAAACCAAAGACCGAGATCTGTGGAAAGTCATGAACGCCTAAGCCAGCCAGCATGGAACTTGATGATGATGATCCACCCTAACACAGTTTCCAACTTCTTTATTAGCTTCTATGTATTTTTCACTGGCTCTGACTTCAGTAGCTCTAGATTTGCCATTATTTACATATTTTTGAAAAAATGGTTCCTTCCCTCTATTTGTAAGGGTTTGGGGTGTTATCCATACTTGATGATTTTGTTTTGTTCCCAAAGACTTCTTTACATGATTCATTCCATATGTTTTTAACATGCTGCCAGCAGTATGTACTCATCTTGTCTATTAACTGTTCTACTTATAGCTGAGTTTTAATTGTTTCAGCTCAAGTATTGCTAATTTACTCACTTCATACGATATATAACTCTGCCGTATGCACTTGACGAAATGCAGAGAAATTTGCCAGGCAATAAATCGTGCAACATATTGTTTGTGGTTTCTGTGTGTAAATTCTAAAGCGTACTGAATTTCATGTTTATAAAATTTTATGTATCTCTTAAGTTTCAACTTAGTTTTATTTATCAGCAGATGCTGTTTTGAATCTTGCTGTGCCCCTCTAAACACTTTTACTTCATGCAGAGACGGTATAAATTTCTTGTAATACAAGTATGGTCATTTAAACATTTTGTGTCATGCTCTGGTGATACACGTTGCTTTATGCTTAAAACACAGCCCATATTTTCTCAGGACAACACTCAAAAATGACACAAAATGATTTGAGAATTCAACCTACGTTGTTTATTCTGGAAACTGTACTGTTTGTATTACTATTGTGCATTACAAGTAGGAAAATAAAAGCAAAACACTTCCTAAGAAAAAAAAAACATGACATTGGTCGACTCATCTATCCTGGTCTCAAACACAGAAGCACATACACAGTAATCTAAGTTTAACATGCCATAAACTTGCACATACCTAACACATGTGTTTTTCCAATGCAATCATGCATGCAGCTAACACACAATCTTAGATCACCCGGACGCAACAATCAGATTAGCTATGTTTTAACCATGAAAGTGAAGGGTGAGCAAGCTTGCTAATAAGATACAAGTCTATAATATTAACAGTTACTGCGAAAGTTAAAAGCATGGATATTTAGCACTGCAAGATATAATAAATGACAAACAGAAATTATGAGAAAATCAACAAGTTAACTCGATATTATTTAAGAAGTATTTCTTTCGTATTTAACTTACGTCTGCAAGAACGTTGCAAAATGTTTCAATATGTATATTTATGACACACACAATCTCGTCAGTAATCTCGTCAACGCAGCCTCCACACATGCTGGAAGTTCTTGTAATAAATAAACAGCAAAAATGTACATCGCTTTTAACATATTGAACAAATACATGGTAATCAGACGGAAGGAAAACAAAAACACCCACCAGGCCAGAGTAAATTAAATGTGCCCACCCAAAGAAATTAACTTCTGTTATAATTATGAAGATAAATATTGTTTCAAACCTTGAGCAGAGATACAGAATTTATTTCCTATTCAGCAGACTCTACCCTCACCTGGTATTACCAAAGAAGACAAATCCAAGGCTGCCAATGTGTTTTAGATGAACCCTTTTTCTCCAGGTTTGGTATTACAATGGTCTTCCTTTTCTTTCTTTTTTTTACTACGCTCACTTTGAACTCAAGCGTAGTCCATGCACGTGCTATTATTGGCCAATGTAGGGGCTGAACCTGCTACCTCAGCAGCAGCATGCCGGAAGTTTAAGAACAAACGTTCTTATCCATTCAGCCATGCTGACCTCCATATCACAATGGTGATACTATTGTTAGTGTGCTGCTGACCAGACTACAGGCCATGGTTCAATTACCAGTAGTGATCAGATGTGATTTTCTTCCCAACCAGCTATGGTTCTATTGAAAGCCCAGTGTCATTACATAGGCACCTGATTGTCCGGTTTTTTTTTTTTTTACAAAGAAGAAAGGCAGCTAAGGAGGCAGATGTCCATCCCATCTCATGATAACATGACCAAGTATATGTGAATGGCCTAACGTTTCACCCCCTCCCCCGGCATTCAGTACCTTCCGCAGAATCACCTCTACTATTTCCACTGATGCACAGACAAAGATACAGAGATACATTTCCAATGTGGAAACACTGCTCCAAAAATCACAAGCAACCTAAAATCCATGACATACAAAATCAACTGTCATCCCATGGCCAACATGGTAGTAAGTGATTGACCTTCAAAGCCACAGAGGTGTTAAGTGATAGACCTTCACATATACTGTGCCGTGACAACCAACCAGAGTGACCAGTTCCTTCATTAATACCTTTCATTGACTCAAAGAATTGTGGGCTATTGCAAACCAAAAAAAAACAAAAAACAACAACAACCAAAAAACAACCTCTCATCATAGGTTTCTTCATCATCTTCGCTCCTCTTTCGAGGGAAGTGCCGCATATCTAGTTCTTACATCTTTAAGATCAGCGTGCCTGACTTCACCATGCATTTGTGTAAGGTTTGCTGCTTCTAGCAGATTCTACCCAAGCTAACAGGTTATACCTACCCTTGGGTGGGTTTTCTTTCCTAACAATTTTGCCAGAGCAGTGACCTTATAGCCTACTCTCTGTGATTTCCAACTGCTGTGCGATTTTTAATGTGCACTTGCACACAGGACTTCTGGTTTTTCAAACGCTTATCCGAGAAAGCAAGGTATCTGATCTTACTACTCAAGAGACCAGGGAGACTTGTGATATCCTTAGACACCTTTGGTTCTTGGAAAATGTCAAACCATGTGCTGAGATCAAACCCGGCACATTCTAAGCTACACGCAGGCACCATAACCTCTTAGCTACGACTCCCCCAATTAGGAACTGAATGAAGCTAGCTAGACTGTCGTGCTAGCAATGTAAAATGCTATTGAATATGCCACCATGGTTAGCTGGAAACTGTGGCAGCAAAGTGACCAAGCCGTGTGTCTCATGCTCTGAATGTTGTGAATGTTATTTATTTCTCAGACTGCAGTTTTTCTGGTGACCCTTTGGGAGATCATTGCTAGAGTGATCCCCTCACAGGTGGCTGAGTGATAACCTCGCAGGTGGTTGAGTGATAACCTCGCAGGTGGCTGAGTGATAACCTCGCAGGTGGCTGAGTGATAACCTCGCAGGTGGCTGAGTGATAACCTCGCAGGTGGCTGAGTGATAACCTCACAGGTGGCTGAGTGATAACCTCGCAGGTGGCTGAGTGATAACCTTGCAGGTGGCTGAGTGATAACCTCACAGGTGGCTGAGTGATAACCTCGCAGGTGGCTGAGTGATAACCTTGCAGGTGGCTGAGTGATAACCTCGCAGATGTCTAGCCATTTTGCAGAGACAGACCACATGCCCAATTTGCCTTAACAGAATCCTTATCATATGCCTAACATGACGTGAGGTCATGAAAATACAGTTGTTTGCATTCTTGACCGAGAGCTCTTGATTAAACACAAGTCACTGTAATTTTTTATTTTATTAAAAATCATAAACATTGATCTAAGAATTCCTTTCCATTCTATCATTACCCCTACCCTGTTCAACCTCAGTAGAGAAATTATAATAAGGTCCATCGCCTGGCTCAGATTAATAATCCTGTGATGAGTCAGCTACAGTTAGGAGATTAATTTGAAAGGGATTGTTGTCCAGTGGGTAATATTACAAGGGTAAGTTAATAAGTAAGTCACAAATGGCTGTAGAATAATAAATAACTATGATAACAACTTGAAACAAGTTTATTTTTATACATACATTGTCCCTTTATTTCTCAACATAATTTCCACCAACATTGATGCACTTATCCCATCGTTTTATTAGTTCTCTCAAACCAGCTGCATAAATATGTGTGCTGTTTTCATTTACCTGCCATCCCACAGAACTGTGTGAATTACTTATTGACTCGCCCTCGTAACCTTTTTCTACCCAACTATGCACCACTTTATGGGAAATCGCTAGGGGCTAAGTCCACTGAAAACCCACCTTGGCGGGAGACATTTCGCGAATGACACCGAAGTCGAATGTGAAGTGAAAATGTGGTTTAGAAAACAGAGCATGCAGTTCTATGCAGCTGGTTTGGGAGGACTGATAAAACGATGGGATAAGTGCATCAATGTTGTGGAAATTATGTTGAGAAATAAAGGGACAATGTATGTATACAAATAAACTGGTTTCAAGTTGTTATCATAGTTAGTTTTCTACAGCCATTTGTCACTCACTTATTAACTTACCCACGTATCTATGAATTTGGAGTTTGATTATACCACTACCCATACCCCATTCAACCTCAAAGAGAAGTTATATTAAGGTCCATCCCTGGCTCCGATTAATATTCTTGTGACTGAATCAGCAAAAAATAGCAGCAGACTATGCTTTCTCCCACACAGGATATTAATTTGAAGGTTACCTCTTAAGTCGGAGTGGGTTCGCCTGATTGTGAGGGACACTGTTAATAGGGAAAGCTAATTCACGCGCAAAATTCAGTCCAGCACTACTAGAAGTTGTGTGTATGGACTACACTTGAGTTCAAAGTGAGTGAGTGCAAAAAAAAAAAAAAAAAAAAAAAAAATTTGAAGGTGACTTGTTCAAAAATTACAGTGACTCGTGTTTAATCAAGTGCTCTTGGTCAAGAGAAATGAATAAAGCAGTGAAGCTGAGTGTCACAGTGTCTACACACAAAATTAGCATATTTCATATTTTTGTTACAGAAAAAGAAATCACCAGAAAATAGATACAAACATTGATATGAAATGGGGTGCTGCCAACACAATTACTAGATAAATATGTTCTCTACAGCTGGTGTCTAGGATGTTCTTAAATTCTGGCATTAGAATGTACTATAAGGAGGCATAGCTATATACAACAGTTACGGTGATTGCAGTATCTATAATAGGACTGGATTATATATTGAATAAATTATGAGAACAATAAAGGTGGAAACAAAACCTGAATACTGACCACCTATGAGAGAACCAGTAAAATGTATACTTTGCAAATATATGTATGTATAAATAAAATGGTATACAGACAAATATAGAAGAATACTGCACTGGGTGAATTGTGAAATTGAAAATTAACATCAAAGCAACAGAAAGATGAAAACAGACTTAGTTTTAGGTGACTACTGAGAGACACTATTACAATGTCTTGAAATAAATGCTGGTGAGAGTGAGAGCATAGGAAAGAAAAAAGTACAGAGAAAGGGGGGAGGAACACACACAGTGAGAGAAAGCATGTGTTCTGACAAGGAGTGTATTATTTTATAATATCATTCATATATATTTCAAATTATAATTAAAATCTACAGTGCGTTTCTTACATGACCAAAAGTTTCAACTATATTCTTCTAAAATTAGTTGGCAGTGAGAAGTTTCAACTGAGAGATTAGCAACTTTTAAAAAAATTTTTAATTTGTAAAGTTCAAATGTCTCAAATAAATGAAAAACAAAAATAACCACAAAGCCAATAACTAGTATATCATAATTAATGAACAGTAGAGTAAATGTAACTAACATTGATACGTACACAATGGTTCAGTTGTTAAATATAAAATAACATGAACACTGTACATTTTGTGCACTGGTCGTATTGAATGTTATGAGTTAGTAAAAGTAGAGATTAATAATATAAAACATATGGCAATGATTAAAACAGACTTGAAATTATAGACATCATAAAACTCAGTCTTGGAACATAATATAACACAGTTGCAGTGTGTAAAAATGATTATCAGTGTACATGCTGGAAAACACAGTACTTGTGAATCAAGAAAAACAAAAGAGACTATGAAACAAATAAGAACAGCAATTTTGAATAAATCCAACAAGAGAGACAGATAAACTGTAGGATTGTGTTTGCAGTTGACAAATACTTAGAATTATAATGAGAAAAAACACATCTCTTCAAAATGAAAATGACAAATCGTAACAACGTCTTTATAACACTAAAACACTAATAATGGCAGTTATTTAAAAACTATAAGATTTTGCGAAGTTAAACAACTTTTGGCATCAAATGTTTCAAAACTGGGACAAAACAAACTTCAAGTTCCCTTTTAGAGGTGCACAGTTTGGCAAAAAATATTTTTGGCAGAAAATGTGTCCATGGTGTCAACTAAAATGTATCTGGCTTAACACACAGATAAAAGAATCGTTACCAAATGTTTTAAAATTCTACCATGCTTTACATACATTTCATATAACAAACCAAAATAAGTAATAGTTTATCAAAGGATCTTTCAGATCATAACAATCTGTCTCACCAACCCTAATTTTTTCAGCAGCATTATACAGATTTAAAATAAAACAATCTATGCTATTTCATACAACACAAATTACATACTGTATAACTGTAATATTACTAACATTATCATTAACACAAAGCAAACACCAACACAGAATGACCCTGCTTTTTGTCATCAGTAACAAACGGACACATATACTTTGATGAAATGTGAGCATGAAATTGTATACTGATGTCAAACAATACTGCAAAATAGCACTGAAAATACAAGACTAAACAACAATGTACCATACGTCTCTAAAATGATTACAGCAACTTGCAGTTGTTCCCTCTGGCCACTAACTGGAGTCTGCTAACAATGAAATACCTGAACCCTGTGGTGGGAACACCATAAACCTGGACTCCATACATGCTGTGCTGAATCATGATTTGGTGACATCCTAATATGCCTCTTGGCAGAGGTGAAACGCAACACTGTTCTGGAGAAAAGTCTCTCTCCAGGTCCAGAGAAAAGTATCTACACCTATCAGACTCCTGTAGATGTAGGCCCTTTTCAGAGCTCTGACATCCTGACTGCCAATGCATCAGACTTTACAACTCAGCCTTCCAATTAACCAACCACCCATCAACCAACCACCTTGCAGTTGTCAAAGAAATGAAAAAATAAAAGCTATATGGATAAACATACTCAGTATTTTGACAATAAATGAGATATTTAATCTCAGTAAAGATTACATTCAATCTTATTAGAGATTTGTCAATTCAAAAATATATACCCCGCTGATCAACACCAGCAATATTAGAATAATGAAATATGCATATGAGATCACTAATTTGGAGTTTTCATCTGTTTGTACATTTAAGTTAAACGATTTGAATAAGACAATTCTGGTGTGGTTATATGTGGATATAACCACTGCAATGTTTGAAAAACAAGGCTCGTTCTGAATGTTTATGCACGCTTCTTACATTGTGAATCATGCAACTCATAAATAAAACCATACAAAGGAATGTTAAAGGGTTGTCCCCTATAGGTTAGTAAAACATCACAGTAGAATTATAGCAATATACACAGCCCCTTAGCTTTAGCGGACACGTAGACTGCACATTATGTTTAACCGGTCAGTGTTCATCTGTGTTTATGCATTGCGTAGAAGATATGTCTGCTGTAACACATTATATATTTGGTTTAATATGTCAGTGTTGTGTTTATGCATTGCGTAGAAGATATGTCTGCTGTAACACATTATATATTTGGTTTAATATGTCAGTGTTCATCTGTGTTTATGCATTGCGTAGAAGATATGTCTGCTGTAACACATTATATATTTAGTTTAATATGTCAGTGTTCATCTGTGTTTATGCATTGCGTAGAAGATATGACTGCTGTAACACATGTCGTTTACCTAGCGAGTGTTTTTATGTTTGTACTTTAGTCAATGAATGTTAGTTTTTATCTGTGTTTATATATGAATAACAACTGGTATTTACCTTATACACCACACACACAGACTGCACAGCTTGTGTAACTGTTGTCTATAACTGAACTGGGCTCCCAGGTTTAATTAAATTAAAGTTAGTTGCATATCCTTTATGGAGGTAGCAGTCAACCCCATAATTGTTTGGCTGTTCAGGATTCCTGGTAAAGTTTACGTTCATTTGTTTGCCATTGTTTTCTGAATGACCGGCTCCCAATACAATTTCATAAAAAACCAACGCTAAATCAAATTAGATCTGTTCTAAATTGGGCAATAATTCTTGTACTGGGCAACCAGGTACATCAGCCAAAATGGGTACCAGGAAATGTCTTGGGAATTCAAGGCGGTGGATGGATACTAACCGTGTCACTTACCGATTGATCTGTTAAAATATGGGTCGAGCACCATATGCCCCATGCACTTTAAGACACGTATAAGGGTCCTTTTTTAAATATATGAACTAAAACTCACATCCATGTTACCACACACCACACAACCTGTTTAACCTGTGTTTACAACTGTGCTCAGACCACATCGATGTTACCACACACCACATAACCTGTTTAACCTGTGTTTACAACTGTGCTCAGACCACATCCATGTTACCACACACCACACAACCTGTTTAACCTGTGTTTACAACTGTGCTCAGACCACATCCATGTTACCACACACCACACAACCTGTTTAACCTGTGTTTACAACTGTGCTCAGACCACATCCATGTTACCACACACTACACTCACATAGACTGCACAACTTGCTTAACTTGTGGATGTTGTATCTTTACCAAAACTAATGTCTGTCTAACCACTTTATAACAATATAATCTCATGACAAAAGAAACATTTAAATTTTAAAAAGAGAGCTTAGGACTTTTTCTATCATGGGGTATTAATCATAAAATTCTGTCATAACCTGGAGATCAAAGATAAATAGAATACAGGAAGTAAACAATATGTTAACAAATCTGTAAGTAATACCATAAGTGCATTCTTATGTACAGAAAAAAGGGACATTTGTGATAAAGCAATGTCAGACTTTTTTCAAATATGGTACACAGTTTTTTGGAATAAGTTTATGCAGAGAACAAATCAGAACCAACAAAAATATGAGTCCTTTGATAACTACCATCATCTCTGAACCACTTATTTAACTCATACTGTGCTAATTAATTAAGAGCAGAATAGGTCGAGGAGACAAAACTGCATTTCAGAAAATGAAAGGTATTTTCATCAATAAGTCACTATCACTGAATGTCAGAAAGAGAGGACACAATGTGTTTTATAGAAATGTTTTGCTGTATGGCAGTGAACACATTTGAAGAGCTTGGAAGCAATGAAGAAGTGGTTCTTGAGATGAATGTTGCGAATACCTTGGACTGCCGGAGTAACTAACCACGACTGCCTGGAAAGCTAATGAGAGTAGAACATTATATAGAACTATAAGAAAGAGACAAACAACGATATTTTGTCACAGAAGATAACTGGAAAACATGATGACCCGAGAAATAAGTGGCAGATACGACAGAGGCAGACAAAGAGAAATGATGCTGGATGGACTGAGATGGTGGCATGGAAGAATATCACCAGCAGAGTTGATCCAGAACACCAAGGACCAAGATCTGTGGAGAGACATGAATGCCCATGCCAGCTGGCAGGGCACTTGATGATGCTATGCTAAGTAATTATATGTTGACCATTTACAACCTAGAATATAAAAAAGACATTAAGATTTCTTAAGAATAGCATGCACTAAATGGAGCAATTATTGAACGTCAAATGTTTAGATAAGACTGAGTGAAGCAAATAAAAATTATGTTGCCATACATTTTCAAATGTGCGTGGGCGACATTGATTCGCCATCTTACATGATCAGGTATGATTTCTTGTCCTGATTATGCCATGTGGCAGTCCTTCCAGGTATTTATCGCTCTGTCTTTCCCTTGCTCTTTTCTATAAATTGTACCACTAGTCATTAAGTTTTCAAGCCTATTTCTCTTTATAACATTCCCATAAAATCTTCACTGTCTAATTTCTCTAATCAATTTAGGTTTTTTATCTGTAGCTTGTAGGCACGCCTCATTAATGTATCTGTCTGTTCATTGTATTCTTTGCATTTTTCTCAGAAACCACATTTCTGCTGACATAAGATGTTTCTTGACATTTACAGATGACAGGGTCAAATCTTAGTGTGTCTTTAGCAATTAATTCTTCTACTGTCCAATGTGTGGTCTGATTTATACTTCTTTCCTTTTTCTTCAAGAGTGCTAATAAATACTTGTGATTTTATTTCGCTTGTTTATTATCAATAGTCTTTACAGACAGTCCATATACAAAGCACATATTTCTATAAAAACCTTTCAGTTTAAAATGTCCTTTAAAACTCTTAACAAAAAATAAGTTACATGCATGATGATGGTACACTTATATGTTAACTAGTTAAAACTGGACATTATTAACACTAATAGTAACAACTATAGCTGGCTGAGAAAATATCCTTAATTATGTTTGGTTAAAAAGATGAATGCTTTATGCATGAAGTCACTTAGTGTATATCATGAAACAATTCAACTGCTGAAAAGTGAGAACAGAAAATCAAGCACATTAATGTAATAAGAAAGGTGCATCATGAAACAAATATGTGTGTGTATTTCAAAATTAAGAAACAGTAACTGATCAAAACTCTGAGGACATGTGCGATTGTAAGAAAACAACGTAGGCATATACTCTAAGAAGTAAAGTGAAAGAACACTCATACAATGTCTAACTATGAAGACAAGAGTGCCTGAGGTAACACTAACACATCTAGCTCCGAGACCCACAATGACAGTGAGACAATGCATATGTGTATCCAACTCTCAGCAACATGACTAGGAAATAACATGGTCACGCGACTGTTTGCAACATAAATTATAACAGGTCATAGATTGTCATTGGTTAGTTAAACATTTGTCTTCAGCATCACCATATTATGTTTCCTAGTACTCTTGGTAACAGAATATAATTATCTCCTCCGCGATATCAGGAACAATGAAGCAAGATCTATTTATTATACCATCAAAACAACACATGCACATAGTAAATATATATATATATATATATATATATATATATATATATATATATATATATATATATATATATATATATATATATATATATAACCAGTATGGTCAACCAGGCATCTTTAAATAGTTAAGTAAAGGACCTTCTTATCCACCAAGAAGCGTACTGGATATATGGTGCTAGTCTCACATTTATTTAGACAATTGGCATTCATGTGATGTGTAATATATCACTCCTGCCTCTTTTACTATCCAGGATATTTCCTCATACCCAGTTTAGGTTGGGCTGACCAGTAAGCCTGGTCAAGTTGAAAAAATCTGCCTCAATAGGGATTTGAACACATGAACACCAGGCCGGCAGGCAAGCCAGCTAGCCACTGTTATGATCTAGCAGAATATCTGGTTTTGGTTAGCGATCAATTTTACTGCACACAAATATTTCCATAAGTGCTTCTGTCTCCTCGTATTGATCACATAAGAAGAATATCAGTGCAATGCACTAATTCTGCAATTACTGGAGATAATAAAAATGTGTCTGTACCAAAATTACACATGCTATAAATATTTTTTGTGAGTAATTTGTATAATTTTGAAATTAAGATTACGCAGTGACCTATTTGGCTTACTCTTTTCAATTTGCCGAGGGTTTTTTAATGTGAGCAATGCAAACATGGATCCTCCAAATTGTGTCCAAATTGGCTAGATGTCCAATCCACTACCCTTGGATCAGAGGTCGATATATCATCCTTTTCTTATTTAACCAAAAAGTCTACATTGTCCAGACCATGAAACAAATCATGTCTGTACAAGTCAGAGGTGGATGTCACAACCTCAAAGCCACTCCACCCCTAGGATGTCAGTATTTTCCCTTCCCTTGGTCCCACCAACACAATACACTTAATAACTGAAAATCCCTCCATTGCTACAGTTAATCAAAGTATACTTAATCATAGCAATCAAACTGGCAACTCACTGAAAGCAGCAGGCCAGAAAAACTGCAACGGTAGAAGTGATGTGACATTGGTTTCCTGTTGTATTCAGACAAATATGATGAAAACCACAACAAATACTTTTGTTTTTAAAGACAAAATGTTTTAGCTTCTGATGTTCATTCATCTCAATTGAAACTCAAAATAGCCATGCTTAAAAACAATTACAGTGCTGATGATAGGCTGTTATACACCAACTGCAGTTTAAAAAGAAACAAGTTATCATGACTACATTAAATGAAGACATTACAGAAAAAGTCATGATGTTTTCATGACTCAGCTAAATGAAGATACTTTACCGGAAAAAAAGGCATACGGTTTTCTTGACTCAACTAAATGTAGACATATTACTGATAAAGGCATGAAGTTTTCGTGATTCAGCTAAACAAGTGATAACACATCACTGAAACACGATATTACGTCAATACAGTATAGTACTAAAAAATAGCTATAAAAGCAAAATAAACAAAAACTTTAAAAGAACAAGGCAAGGACAAGAGGTTAGCTAAGCATATTAAAAACAAAACAAAAAATAAAACAGAAAGAAAATTGACATTGAGGTGGTTGTCACATATCGTGAGAAGAACAAGGGAAAGGAATCTCTTAAAGAAACTGTGTTCAGTGACACCGGCTGAAATTATAACAGAGCTTAACACGACATATTCAAGCAAACAATAACATGTGACATGCGTGCTAGCTGCTATATTGAACTTGTGAACAATTGCACTTAAATGAACTGAACAACGCCATAACAATAATGTTTACAATCTGCATTCTCTTTTACCACAAGTAATGCCATGCAAAGAAATGCAAAATGCAAATTTGAAATTAACAATCTTAAAAGTAAAATTAAATGCCCATAAAATAATGTGTGCATGGAAATATATCACCTCATTTTGCAGAAAGACAAACAGAAAAATATTCAGCATTAAAAACCAAAACCAATTATTGTTTTCTTTCTTGGTTCTGTTAGTCCTCTCAACATGAACAATGAAGCTGAAGGGTGATTCCAACATGTGGTTCATCGCATGATGAGACATTCATGAAATAATTAATGTTCAGCATGCTTACATATATATAGATGTTTAAAAGAGTTAGTTGCATGTCCTTTACAGGACACTGCAATCAACCCCGGCATTTGTTGGCTGTGTGTAATTGACTAAGCAATTTTTTATTTAAGTAGTTTGCCATTTCTTTCTGAATGGCCAACACCTCATACCACAAAAATCAATGCAAAGCGGTCTGCTTCCAAATTGCCAGCAGCTGATTTTGAGCCCTGAACTCAGTGTGTCAGGGAATTATGAAAATTTGGATTTCACTATCCCCTAAGCCACAAACGCTGGTTACATGGAAACATGGATGATTGAATGAACTTTGACAGAATGAAGTGATTGTATGCCTGTTATTGAAACATGCAGGTGTAACCATGAAATACAACCAAGAGTGAGATGGTGTATGTTATTTATAAAGTTTTAATCCTGCTTGTCTCACTAGAATTTTGTTGAAATATCTCACCACCAATATAATTAATCAGGATTGATATTTCTGGAATACTGATAGTAATGACTATTTTAAACATAAACATATATCATTTGTAAACTCATTCTAATAAGAAGACTTTAAAGTACTATATCTTTGTACATTCACTGTAATAATACCAATGCATATTTTAGATGCCTCAATAGGAGATGCATACAAAAATGAAACAAACCTTTAATTTAGTTAAACAATAATTATATCATATGTTTAATCTGGAATTTTAAGTCACAAATTTAGAGTAAAATAAATGAAGCGCCGTAGGAAACAAACAGCTAAGTTGTATTAGGTTGCTAATTTCAACCAGTACAGACGAGAAATAACCAGGAAACTATTTCACTAACAAAATCCATACTAACTAAATATGCATTTTAAAATACAGTACTCATCCAGAAGTACACGTTGACACAGATGGTAAGATAACATCAACAGATGGATACACAAGAAATCTGTCACACTGTACCCCTGAAACCAGAGACAGAAAATGTTGGAGATCTATTCTGGTCAATATTCATTGTGGAGATGGCACTTTACTGATTGACACAGCCTGTAGAAGTTGTATTTCCAACAGTGCATGAAATATTTCATATCATAGGCTGTATGCTGTATACTTTCTTCTTATGTATTTGTCTTTGAAACTGACAAGCATTTAAACATAAACAAAATTATAAATCAACTTCTTCACACAGCTTTTGGAAATGAACACAAATCTTTCATGCAGACAAAAAGAAGTAATCTGAAGAAAAATCCAAGTAAGCTTGGCGATGATAGGTTCAACTATGTTTACTTGATGTTCTTTTACCAATCATCTTAAACACCAACAGATCAGTATAGTTTTCTTTCAGGTGTTCATAAATGCCACTGTTTTTATGCTTACCTCATGCAGCACAAGTGGTACTATAAACTTTAACCTGTAGCTGGGTACAAGTTTGTAGTTCTTCAGTAAAGTCTGTATCCTTCTTCATCTTCTGCCTTTTATCTGCCAATGGAGCATAAGCCCTCAAGCAACTCATGCCAAGTGCTATATAGGCTTGTTCATGATTGGTTGGAATCTGCAGCTAGAGTTGTGTAATGAGGTAGCTGGTAACACATGGATACTTTATTCATCTATTCAAAGCTACACTGCCTTTCATGAGTAACTGCATTTGATTTCTTCAATTCTTTAATTCCTAAATTATGTGTTCACTGTCTATATCTGTCCTTTATTCTGAAACAAAAATTCTTATCACATAATTCCTAAATTATGTATTTTCTATGTATATCTAATCTTTAGTCTCATAAACTGGAATTGTCAAATAATTATCACAAATTCCTAATAATGTGTTCATTGTATACATCTATTCTTTAGTCTCAAACTAAAATAGTTATTACAAATTCCCAAATAATGTGTTTTCTATCGGTTTGTAATCTTTAGACTTGTAAAGAATAATTATAAAACAGTTATTACAGTTTTAGAATAATGTGTTCTCAACATGTATCCACCCTTTAGTCTCTTCAGTCTTAACTATTAACAAGTACAGTAATAACAACTCCAAACATATAGTCAAATATCACATATAGTCCTAATAAATATATAGTCAAAAATTTCTCTCAAAGTGATTTACAAAAATAACATGACAAAAATTAATAATACAAACCAAACACCTCAAATTGCCACAGCTGCATAAGCAGCAGTAAAAGTGTTAACAGTATGCTTCCTTATTGTAACAACAAAACAATACATACTTTTATAAGATGAGGCCAGGATACCAAAACCACATTTAAAAACACAAACAAAACAAAAACGATTTAGCATAGTATTCTTGTCCACTAGAAAATGCATGCATATTTTCTCATCGCACTGTTGTCATACAGCTCTAGGAAGACTAAACAACATCGTTCGCATACTGAAGCCATGAATGTAACTGTTACCTATCTAAGACCATTTGATTATTATCTTCAAAACAGTTATTCTTTCTGCATTTTGTATCAAGATACAGAATCTTACAGATTACAAAATACCAGACACAGCAAGGTTTTGACACCTCCTGTCCCAGACAGTTGTTACTTTGAGCCAAACTATCCTAACTATTTATTTAACTCTTTCTATTCCAGACAATTGTTACTTTAATTAATTCTGAACCAGATAGCTGTTACTTTAAATCCGTCTACTAGAGAGTGGGTTCATAACTTATTGTAAACTAGACAGTAGTTACTTTAATGCTTTCCGAACAGCATACCCGTTACTAGAACTGCTTTCCTTATCTAGACAGTTGTTGTTACTTTAACTCTTTCTGGACTACACAACTGTTACTAGACAGTTATTACTTTAACCACTTCTTAACTAGTTAGTTGTTAATTTAACACTGGTCTACACAACCATTGACAGTTGATACTTTAACTCTTTCTGAACTACACAAGTATTACTAGACAGTTACTACTTTAACCACTTCTCAAGTAGCTAGTTGTTAATTTAACACTGATCTACACAACTGTTACTAGACAGATATTACTTTAACCACTTCTTAACTAGCCAGTTAATTTAACACTGATCAACACAACTGTTACTAGACAGTTATTACTTTAACCACTTCTTAACTAGCCAATTGTTAATTTAACAGTGACCTATACAACCATTGACAGTTATTAATTTAACCACTTCTTAACTAATGTTAATTTAACACTGATCTACACAACCAATGACAGTAGTTACTTTAACTCTTTCTGGACTACACAACTGTTACTAGACAGTTACTATTTTAACCACTTCTTAACTAGCCAGTTGTTAATTTAACACTGATCTACACAACCATTGACAGTTGTTACTTTAACCACTCTTGAACAATTAACTCCTCATGAAGTAGATAGTTGTAAATGTACTGCAGCATCTGCCTGGGAAGGACAGAGTTAACTCTTGCGTAGACCCAGTGAATATCTGATGAAAGCCATAGAGCACGTCTCTCAATGGAGATTTTCAATGCATAATATAAAACAAAGGAAGCCATTTTTACTGACATAAAATTATGAAAATATTGAGAAACAAATCTGTGATATAGGAATACGGGTTAATATCTATAAACCAAGCAAACAGTAGTAGAATGGAAGTCACCAACCCACACTATGGCACTTACGGGTTTTCATTATTATCAAAATTAAAAAAGACATTAAAAACATCTTTAACCGATGGATTATTATATAGCCACAGGTGACCTCCCATTTGGACAGAAGGACTATATATTGCCATAGTAGGGAAATCATGTTATGTGTTATTTCGTGGTATCCTCCGCAATTGCAGTGCTCAGTAAACGGAAATGTACATTACAATACTTGTTCATTTGATTGTTTACCATGTTTGGTCGACACCTACTTTTATGTTTGGCACTGAATCTGTTAACCAAAGAATATAAAATAACTAGGATTGAATAGACACTTTATTTAATTGCCTGTTATTGCCTTATCTTTAACCCATGAGTATAAAAAGAACTAAGATTGATTAAAAGACTTTATTTAACAGCCTATTATTGCCTTTGCTTTAAACCATGAATATAAAAGAATTCAGATAAAAGACTATATTTAACAGTCTATTATTGCCTTCATTAATGACAGAAATGCTAAAACTCAAGAAGGGTTAATTGAAAATGAAGAATTGTTCCCCATCCAAATATGTCAACTGCATGAACTCTATGAACAGACCACAGCTTGAAACTTCTGATGTGAATGTTATATTTTTAATTAGATTAAGAGCTTCCAAACTTATAAAATGTTATAATTTGTTTGTATAGGGGACATGAGTAGCTGGAAAAGCTAATTATGGGGGAAGACATACAAGGAAAAAAAGTGTTAAAGTGCTATATAAAACCTGTACTTTTGTATGGATGTGAAATATGGACAATGAGCAGGCAAACTGAAAAACATCTAATGGCTGTGGAATTGTGGTTTCTGAGGAAAATACAAAGAATATCATGGACTCTCAGAAAAACTACTGAGCAAGTTCTTCAAGAAGCAAATGAAAACTGTATTAGACAGTCACAATTTTGTGAGCACATTATGAGAAGAAATAAACATAGAGAATTTGGAGACAACTGGCAAGATTGAGGGGGAAAGAAGAAGGGGAAGGTAGAGAAGTAAATATCCGGTTCGTTTGGCCACGTGGCATGGTCGAGACAGAAACATGGAGTTGATCCATGACTCTGGTGATCGAGTGAGATGGCAAAACAAGACTGCCCACGCTTATCACCATGTCACATGATGATGATGATGATGATGATGATGATGATGTCAGGGAAGTGAAGAAGAGGAAGACCACATTGTAGAGGGATTAAAATTGGGACAATCTAACACTGAAAATTTACACATGACAGCAACAGTCAGAACATTTGGCTTAAGAGACAGAGGAGTTTCAAAACTTACGGGTGCAAAGTTGTGCACATGAAAAGCCAGAGGATGATGTATAGGTAACTGAACATAACTGAATGTAATGCCAAAATGTCCTAATGTTATTTCTTCATATGTGTATATAAGTGTGTGAGCCTGACAACAGAAATAGACATGAAACTTTCCTGACACATCACTACTATTTATTTTATTTCATACTAACAGCATATTCCAGACATTTCCTATACACATGTAATAGAAAACTTATTGTACTGATGTAATTGAATAATTAATTGTTGTTTAAAACATGTCTACTGCTGTTAATCAACTTATTTATAACTGCTTTTTTCAACATCATCAAATATGTCAGTTCTTGGGCAGGTCTTAAAGCTTCCTGATCACTCTTTTTTCATGGTTATGTGCCGTGTACCGCTCCCTTGTCATTTTCAACGTCACTTTCATTTTAATACAAAAACAATAGTACTTTTTTTTTTCCGCGTTTCCATCCTGTTTCAGGATATTGCGGTCAACATCAGCATCTTTCAGCTATAGTACTTAACTTTGTTTAAATACATGTACAGCAAGAAATATGTCGCCTAGTTGCTGCTGTGCTGGCCTTATGGTTAGTGTGCTTGTCTGCCAAGACAAGTAGATTGGGTTCATTCCATCGAAGAGACGGGATTATTTTTCCTGACCCGTATGGCTCGGAGGCCAACCCAGTCTCAGAATTTTCTGGGAAATGTCCGGGAAGGACAGGCAATGAGAAAGGAAACTGACCCCCTCAGCTCATTATGTCATGGCCTAGAGCAGTGGTTCTCAACCTTTTTTGGCCCGTACCCCCCTTCACCATATTTTCAGAACGTCATTCCCCCTTCCTATCAAAAATTTGGCCCGTCCCCCCCCCCCCCCACCGTATTTTCAGAACGTCATTCTCCCCCTTTCATATTTCCTATCTAAAAATCCCCCCACCCCTACACAGTATACGTAAAAATGGAAGGTACATTTAATAGCATATACTAAAACAAGTCTAGACATCCACATAAAACATGATTTGTGGGTCTACTTACTTTATAAAATGAATTTTAGAAGGATGAGACGTACATAACTGTAAAGTATGAAGGGAAAAACAATATCAAGTAACCGGTTCTTGTATTAACACAATCTTGAAATGGTCTTCATCCCCCCCTGGAAACCATAAAATTCCCCACTGGGGGGGGGGGGGGAAATCCCCCACCGGTTGAGAACCAATGGCCTAGTGCATGCAAAGGCCTAACATGTCACACTCCAACGGCAGTAACAATCATGGGACTGCCTTTACCTTACTGCAAACTGTTTCCTATCCTGGAAGGTAAGGTGAATTACTGAAACTCTGGAAGGCAAGATGGAGTGTTTTTAGGCTTGTGTTGTTGCTCTCCCTTCAAGAAAATTCTAGATATCCCATTCTCCCAAAAAATCTTTCAGTAAAGGAAATCCTACAGCAATGAAAAGACAAGGGTGCACATGTACTAGGACATAGCATTATGAATGGAAGAAGTCATACACCACCTAATTGCTGGGTCTTCAAGAAATCTCGAGTTCCTGTTTCAAGAAGCTGGGTGACCCCCAAAACAGTCTGCAGTCTGAACGAACATCCTAAGGCTGGGTATTTAACCTGGGCCGGCGTATTGATAGCAAAAAATATATAAACTTAACCTGTTTCCAGTGCAAATTCATAATAATCTTTACATTCTAGCCACAACAAACACATAAACATAAATAACACTCTTTAAAAGAAAAAGACACCTTCAGGAGCATTTTGCAATTGTGGTAATAAAATTACAATATTTATAATTATGCATATTTTTTTAAAATTGCAAGCTGTGTTAGTGAAGGTTAAAATGAATTTCTTAAGTACTTAAGCATTCCAGTACCCCTCAGTGCGTAAAAACTTTAGAGAGATGTACAGTCAACCCATCTCAGTATAAAGAAACTATAATTTCTATTGTCAAAAAGTCAGCATTTTAGGTTCATTATAACAATGAAAGTAAATATATGGCGAGCTTACTGAAAATCTGATTTACTATGTTACAATAAACATATTTTTGTACCGGTGTAAAATAAAGACCCCCACAGAATAACATACAAAACTTACTGAAAATCTGAGTAATTAATGAGTTAAATTGTCAACTGAGTGAAAATGTAAATTATCTTTTAAAATAAATGTCATAAATAATAAGAGTACAGAATTTATTTTTGGCATTTGTTCGCTTTGATCTCAAGCGTACTCCATACCTAAACTACTACTTCTAGTGCACTAGACTGATATTTGCGTGTGGATTAGCTTTCCCTATTATCAGTGACCCTCACCATTAGGTGACCCACTCCAACTTCAGGGGTAGCAGGGAATTGAATACTAACATTGTCAAGCAAATGAACAATTTCTTGATTTGAAACTAGACATTGAACATATTAACGTCTGTCAGTGAGATTTCTAGAAAGAATTGTTCACAGAGATGAAGTTTATAAATACTCCTCCTGTCAGCAGTATTTCATCTATTCATTAACTTTAACAAACACATAACTCAGGTGTAGCCAATACATATACCACAAACAGGTGAACAATAATGATCAGCGCAGTGAAGTGGTGTAAAATACTGTCGAAGGGGTGCGAAGTGTATGGGCTTTACAAGTGACAAATTAACCTCAAATGTGACAATTGTTTTGTCCTACATGACAGTTAGTCACCTGTGCGTTGCTGGGGTCTTTAAGGGAAGCAATCAATACTAACACTGTCACCTATCATGCATTTCCTAAGACTCAAACAAGGAGGGGTGGCATAGCACTGGCTGCCTTGTTCTGTGCAAAACTTGAGCTGTGAAGTTCAACCAATCATGAACAAGACTATGAAGGGTTTGATGTGAGTTGGTTGAGGGAGTATGCTCCACTGGTACATGAAAGGCAGCAGACAAAGAATGAGTGGTTTGGTAGGTATCTCAGTTCAGCCCTGCAAGATCTGATCAACTATTTCTGCCCAAAACAACTGTTACACTACATCACCTTGTTTTAATTACTTTAATTCCTACTGTTTTCTTATAGTCGTACCTTTTTAACCCATTCTTGTTCTTCTTCTTCTTCTTCTTCATTCATCTGGAATGTTGTTTTAGATGTAATTGTAGACCTGTGATATTTGAACCTTTTGTCCGACACATCCGACTTCTTCAGGCATTTGTTGGCTGGGTTACCTTCCCGGGTAACCCATTCTATTATTAGGATGTCTTATTGTGTTCTTCTTTCTGTAGTCATTTTGTTCTCTGCTTTAGAACTCTTAGAAGGCTTGAAAGAAACTTTCCTATTTCATGTACTTCTGAACTTTGTGTGAAGTTTTTGTAAAACAGTGCCGTTGTTACTTGACATCTTGATTTAAGATTGAAATTTCATGCTGGGATATTGCTCTTCTGCATGTTCTTGACTCTGTGTGTATCCTTGTGTGTTTCTGTATATATTAGTTGTCTTCTACTGTCATCCTGATTGGCTGGCTTTTTAGGTTTCTGGTGATTTTGAGGTCTCTTCACGCATTTTTTGCATAAGGTATCTTTTTCCCTTGCTTGACAATCAAAGCCTATAAATAAAATTAAATGTTCCAAGCAGTCTTTTTCAATGATCAAAACACAAAAATAGACTACTGTTCATGGAAAAAGATTGGTCGAAATGTTCAATATTGTATGTCCTTTGTATAGTTGGGCGAAGTAGCTACATTTATGTTCATTTGTTTTTGGCCTTAATTCTATAGCTGACCCCCAGTTATTGTTACCATTTTGTGCTTCACATACACTAGGGCACAACATTATGATTTCCCTTGAACACAGCCTTTTTCAGCAAAACCTATGGTACCTATTTTACAAAGCCTAGATTGACCCCACAGCTTGGAGAAAATTTAGCCCAACCACTATTAAGAATTGAAACAGTGACCACTATGTGAGTAACCCAGTGCACTTACCACTCAGCTACACCAGCTCTTAGTACTGTAAAATAAATGGATCACGTAAAATCAAAATAGTGGAACAAATTCACTTCATTATTCACAGAAATGCAAGTAATCAACATCAGATGTAATTAATGTTAACAACAACATTCACCCACTAAGAAAATTATACCAACTATGATAAATGTGATAACACTCAACTAAACACCAAAGCCGACTAGAAGAACAATCTTCATATTTTATGTTTACAGCCTGCATATAATATTTATGAACCTGTATGCAGTCAAGTTCTTCATTTGTCATTAGCAACATACTGTCATAAGGTTTAAAGAATATATATTTGAAATATGTTGTGAATATGAACAAACTCAATACAAATAGGCAATAAGCATTGTAACTGCTCAGAAACATGTCCGTGTTTAAAGCAGTTGTCTAAATAAATCTTTACTGTATTATGAAGGTCAATAAAATGTGATTCATTCTTACTGCTCCAACAAGCTGTTACATTAACTATTTTCTTATATTTATTTTCAATGTGAAATGTACTAATGTAAACATCTTTTGATCCAGGCTGTTACTACTTTAAAGTAACCACAGGCTGGAATGGAAAGAGTTAATTTAATCCCCAAGCAATTACAGTGTTTAATCCAAGAATGTTTCAGGTCCTTTGCAGGATGTTGCAATCAATCCCAGGTTGACTTTTCTGGACAATTTGATGTTCAGTAGTGTGCCATTGCTTTGAGTGAGATGTCTACATTTAAATCAAACTGACCAGTGTGTGAAGAGAACCCACTACCCTGCAACAAGCACACAGGAAGTTTAAGCGTGAGCATGTTTAATCCCTTAACAAAGCTAATCTCTTAATTTTAACTAATTAAATAAATACCGGACAGATAGCTTTAAAATCTGCAACATTTATAGTAACTATGATCACTATGAGGCTACAGATCTCACATTTCTTGTCAAAAATAACAAATAACATTGACTCTACATAGCTAGCTACTAAATGTTTATCTCATTTAACTCTTTCTTTCCCAGACACTTATTATATTAACTCATCTCGTTTAATGCTTTCTGTCCCAGACAGTAATTGCATAAATCATGTCTTTTAATACTTTCTGTCCCAGACAGTAGTTACACAAATAATCTCCTTTAATACTTTCTGTCCCACACAGTTGCTACATAAATCATCTCCTGTAATGCTTTCTGTCCCAGACAGTAGTTACATAAATCATCTCCTGTAATGCTTTCTGTCCCACACAGTTGCTACATAAATCATCTCCTGTAATGCTTTCTGTCCCAGACAGTAGTTACATAAATCATCTCCTGTAATGCTTTCTGTCCCACACAGTTGCTACATAAATCATCTCCTGTAATGCTTTCTGTCCCAGACAGTTGTTACAAGAATTCATCTCAACATTCTGTAAAGAAACCACATCTCAGTGGCCTTTGGTTTCTAAGCATTTTATTCAGTGTCCATGATTCCCACAAATACAGTACTAAGTTAAAAAAGTTAGTTGCATTTCCATTACAGGACGCTGCACTCAACCCAGCATTTTATGCTATTGTGATATCTTGGCAAGTTTACGTTCAGTAATTTGCCATTGCTTTCTGAACGACCGGCACCCATACCATTTCATAAAAAAACTAATGCAATGCAGTCTGCTGCCAAATTGTACGCAGCTGTGTTTCAAGCATGCGTATGCAGGATCACAAACTGCATCCATAATCCCTTCATCAAGGAGCAAGCTTACAGTACTAAGGGTATTATATAAAATCATGTTTTTTTAACTACATGGTCAAGAATCTGTTGCATAGAATGGCCTTCGTGTGATGATAGACTGCCTTTGCTTGGGTTAATCTGCTTGTTTTCTATACTTTTTCCTTTTGCCCTATTATTAATCAAAGATAGTAAATTCTCTTTTTGTAATAGCATTGTCTTGTCTACTTTCACAGTACATTCTGGCCTACTTGTTTTCTTAGTCATGATCATCTTGCTGTTTGTTTAGTTGTAACGCTTTTCTGTAAAGTTTTAGTTATGATACCTTTGTACTCTTGCAACTTCTTTTTATTTCTTGCTATTAGCACTACATTGTTAGCATTATACAGATTGTTTATATTTTCCCACCCAATTTTACTCCTGGCTTACCTCTTACATATCCCATATTCTCAAATTGTTTATATTTTCCCACTTAATTTCATGCCTGGTATCTCTTATACATCTCAGATCTTCACTGTCCTCCATTCATCAGCTTCACATAATTTAAAAGGTTGTTGGGGCATCAATGCCTGCTGTACTCTATATGATTTTCTACCACATACGTTTGATTCTTGATAGGGTCTTCCCTGGGATTTCTTGTTTTTTAAAAATATATTATGTGTCCAGTGCAATTTTGGTCTTCCTCTTTTCATTCATTATAATAATTATCCTTGAATGGGTCTTGTAAGTATAGAGTAGGACAACAATACTGACCACAAAATAACCATTATTCCCAGTAAGTATAGTTTTGGACAATCCTGCTGACCATAACATAACCACTGTTCCAGTAAGTATGATGTTGGACATCCTTGAATGGGTCTTGCTCTTTTCATTATAATAATTATCCTTGAATGGGTCTTGCTCTTTTCATTATAATAATTATCCTTGAATGGGTCTTGCTTTTTTCATGATAATAATTATCCTTGAATGGGTCTTGCAAGTATAGAGTACGACAACAATACTGACCACAAAATAACCATTATTCCCAGTAAGTATAGTTTTGGACAATCCT
The DNA here is from genome assembly GCA_963921405.1 of Cepaea hortensis. NCBI lineage: Eukaryota > Metazoa > Mollusca > Gastropoda > Stylommatophora > Helicidae > Cepaea > Cepaea hortensis. The sequence goes on from OY992880.1 coordinate 30,949,753, forward strand.
GCTGACCATAACATAACCACTGTTCCAGTAAGTATGATGTTGGACAATCATGTTGAACATAACAAAGCCACTAATACAGTAAGTTACATGTTGACCAAAACATAAGACCTGTCCACAAAGTATAATGTTGGGCAGCCAAGCTGACCATAGCATGACCATATGATTGAAATTGCATGTTTTTAAACAGTTAAGATTAGTATGGCCTCCCATATATTCTTGCTGTATGAAAAAACAAAAACATGATGACATAATTCAACCCTGTCTGACACCCTGTGTTATTTGAGTATGTTGAGACATATTTCTGATGCAAATGAAATGACAGTTATGTTCTGAAATGAATGGTGAAATCTTTACCCGTAGTGCTGTATAAATTCTTTGAGAGAGTAAAATAGATATAATCAGAGGAACCTTTAACAGGAAGCAATCTTGATGAAAAAATAACATACTATACAAGATAATAAGCTATACAGTAACCATGATAAGACAATAATATACTATACAAGAATTATGGTGAATTCATAATAAACTATACAGGAATCATAATAACATATAAACATACTATATAAAACACATCACAATGAATTTCTAAATAGGTTTTTCAAAGTTTCCCCCTCCCCCCAAAAGCAATTAAAGAAAGAACATCTCCAAAGTAGGAAAAGAACTTTCTCCATGTATATAAACATTTGATATGGAGAATATAAAATAACCAACAGATTACCTTTATGGAAACTGACTAGTAGCAAGGTAAGTAATAATAATAACATGAGAAGAAACTACAACAAACACGTGCATCATCAATCTCCGCCTTCCCATGGAGCCACCACATTGGTTTTGCTTGGAACAGCTATAGCTAGACAGGACGTTCCCTCGCTCTTACTGGCATCAGTGATGTGCATGGCTGAATACTTGGGAACCTCTAACTGTTTGCTTTTTCTTGGGCTCTCCTGGTTAGAGCGTAGGCTGTGGCGTGCCACCAGATTTGGAGTTGTGTCACTGGGGAAAGTCAAATTTGGCTCAGTAAATGATGTTGTTATGCAGAGCTATGACGGTCTCGTTTTACAAAATGAATGTAATAAATAATAGCAACATACCAGTAATTTTAAACATCCAGTGTGCTGATGCTGAGGTTGGGGGGTTCAACCCCCACACCGGCCAGTTGGACTTAAATGTTGATTTCTAGACTTGGGGACGTAAATTACAAGTATCTCTGAAGTCGGAGTGGGTTCACTTGATGGCGTGGGACACTGGAAATAAAGAAAGCTAATCCACACGCAAAATTCAGTCTAGTGCTACTAGAGGTAGTGTGTATGGATTACGCTTGAGTTCAAAGTGAGCGAGCGTTAAAATAAAAATACATGTACTTCTTTGGCACATCTGCCACATCAATCATATGATGAGACTAGAAGTATAGTTCTGAGAGAAGACAGTGAATAAGTTAACTAAACAAAGGACCCTTCTACATGCCTTAAAGCCCACTGGGCATTTGGTGCTAGACCCAATCGGCACTTGAGGAGTGACGTGGTCAATATCTGGCCAGCCGCCTTTACTTCCCAAGACATTTCCTGGCACCCATTTTAGGCTGGATTGATCTGGGAGGCCAGGTAAATGTTAAAAATCTGCCACAATGTGGTTGTGAACCCATAACCACCCGGGAAGGTTAACCTGGTCAACAAATGCCCGCAGAAGTCAGATGTGTCGGCCAAAAGGCGCAAGTATTGCAGCTCTGCTGTAAACAGGCACACTGCAATTACACCTAAAACAGCATTCCGGATGAACGAAGAAGAAGAAGAAGAAGAAGAAGAAGAAGAAGAAGAAGAAGAAGAAGAAGAAGAAGAAGAAGAAGAAGAAGAAGAAGAAGAAGAAGATGAAGAAGAAGAAGAAGAAGAAGAAGAAGAAGAAGAAGAAGAAGAAGAAGAAGAAGAAGAAGAAGAAGAAGAAGAAGAAGAAGTAAAGAAGAAGAAGAAGAAGAAGAAGAAGAAGAAGAAGAAGAAGAAGAAGAAGAAGAAGAAGAAGAAGAAGAAGAAGAAGAAGAAGAAGAAGAAGAAGAAGAAGAACCCATAACCACCAAGCCAGCAGGTGAGCTTCTAGTCACTTTGCTACAGTGGCTCCCAGAGGAAGTGAATGTTCCATCATAAATCCCTGTATCATAAACTGTGTGCCACTTAGTGCCTTTTCCTCAAGTTTTCAACTGTTATTTTATGCCTTTGCTCCTCCATATGAGTTTGCCACCTTTAAATGGTTACAGGCAAGTGGACGATTTCATTGCACCGGGTTCTATCCCACATGGCTCAACCTTTTTTCCACAGAGCAGTCAGCCGAAAGTATCGTGTGGAGCAAGAGCTCCATAGATTCAGTGACAACCCCCAAGGGTCTCTGAAAAAAATGAACTCCTAAACCAAATGACGGGGTCCAAAAATTAGCCATGACCTTTGTAGTACCGGTCAGTTGGATTAAAATGTTGACTTCCTGTCAATGACTTGGGGATGTAAATTACTAGTACATCAGAAGCCGAAGTGGGTTCGCCTGATGGCGAAGGACACTGGTAACAGAGTAAGCTAGGCCCCACACAAAAATCAATCCAGCGTGGACTATGCTCGAGTTCAAGTCCATGAGGAGGTTCGCTAATTTTCTGGCTGATGAAACTCAGACTACAGAAAAGCAATGAATTTTATATTGCTGACAGCATTCTTGACGATGGAAAAGAAATACTGATGCTGCATAAATTTTAACTCTCTATTAATATATAAAAAGTGGCAATAGGTGTATGTACTTCATATATTGATACTGCAGCAGGCAAAAAACAGTTTTGCATGTTTTTTAACCTTGAGGAGCGACTGGCTGAATGGCCAGAATGCCAGATTTGAATCCACAGTAAGGTGAG
>OY992880.1:30955133-30990133 GCA_963921405.1 Cepaea hortensis
CTTTTTAAATATGCAGCATGCCAGAGCACAAGGATAATCGACGATGTTAACATTTACATTCTGCATCGAACACGAAGGTCAAAGATAAGAGATTTCTTGTGAAAGCCCTTTGGATACAAAACTGGAAGCTACATAAATAAAACAATAGGGGAATAATGTCAATATTGGTAGTATTGATTTGTTGCATGGGTCTTCTGTTAAAGAAGCTAACAGGCAGAATTAACACAGCACTAGTCCATCTGTAATAATGTAACAGTTTCAAATGGAAAATATGTCACAGAAGGCTGATATAATGACAACAAATAATGACAATAATCAACCAAATTCAGTGAGTGCACAACCTATGGTGGTATGCTGGGGTTACCTGGCCTAATTAAGTTGGTACCAAAGGACATACTATTGACAATATTATCACCATGATAATATGACCATAATGTAGGGCAGCATGGCCGAATGGATAAGAACGTGTGTTCTTAAACATCCGGTGTGCTGATGCTAAGGTAAGGGGTTCAACCCCTAGCCCAAACAGTTGGGCTAAAATGTTTACCTGTCGTCCTTGACTTGGGGACATAAATTACAAGTACCTCTGAAGTCAGAGTGGGTTCACCTGATTGCGAGGGACACTGTTAATAGGGAAAGCTAATAATCCACACGCAAAATTCAGTCCTGCACTACTAGAAGTAGTGTGTATGTACTATGTTTGAGTTCACAGTGAGCAAGTGCAAAAAAAAAAATGACCATAATGATAATGTTACCACACTGACAATATTACCACACTGATAATATTACCACAATGATAATATTACCACACTGACAATATTACCACAACAACAATATTACCACAATGACAATATTACCACACTGACAATATTACCACACTGATAATATTACCACACTGATAATATTACCACACTGATAATATTACCACACTGACAATATTACCACAACAACAATATTACCACAATGACAATATTACCACACTGATAATATTACCACAACAACAATATTACCACACTGACAGTATTACCACACTGACAATATTACCACAATGATAATATTACCACACTGACAATATTACCACAACAACAATATTACCACAATGACAATATTACCACACTGACAATATTACCACAATGACAATATTACCACACTGATAATATTACCACAATGATAATATTACCACACTGACAATATTACCACAACAATATTACCACAATGACAATATTACCACACTGACAATATTACCACAATGACAATATTACCACACTGATAATATTACCACAATGATAATATTACCACAACAACAATATTACCACACTGACAGTATTACCACACTGACAATATTACCACACTAACAATATTACCACACTGACAGTATTACCACACTGATATTACCACACTGACAATATTACCACACTGACAGTATTACCACACTGACAATATTACCACAATGATAATATTACCACACTGACAATATTACCACACTAACAGTATTACCACACTGACAGTATTACCACAATGACAATATTACCACACTGACAATATTACCACACTGACAATATTACCATACTGACAGTATTACCACACTGACAGTATTACCACAATGACAATATTACCACAATGACAATATTACCACACTGACAGAATTACCACACTGACAGAATTACCACACTGACAGTATTACCACAATAACAATATTACCACAATGACAGTATTACCACACTGACAATATTACCACAATGACAATATTACCACACTTACAATATTACCACAATGACAATATTACCACACTGACAGAATTACCACAATGACAATATTACCACAATGACAATATTACCACACTGAAGACATTATTACACTGACAATATTACCACACTGACAATATTACCATGGTGACAATATTACCAAACTGACAATATTACCACAATGACAATATTACCACACTGACAGTATTACCAAACTGACAATTTTACCATATACATAATTTTAAAAGGTAAAGGTAGACCCATAGCAGATACTGCCATTGGAGTGTATAAATGTTAAGCTTCACATATTCTAGGCCATGACATATATGAGTTTGATAGCCAGTTTTCTTCCTCTAGGCTTTTTCTCCCCCAGATAATTCCCAGAAAATGCTGCAAATTGGTACCCATTTGTATGAGGCTAGCATGATGCAATACAAATATTGGTCAGAAAAACATAGTCTTTTATCGGTTGGTGATGGAATCCAGACCACTGTCTTCAGACAAGTGAGCTAATTCCTATGCCATAAAGCTGATATTGCCACAGTAATAATATTACCACACTGACAATATTACTATCAACATCATCATGAGCCATGGCAACTGGTGTAAGCATTAATGTCTCTCCATGGATCTCGGTCCTTGGGGTTCTTGATCAACTTTGCTGATATTTCTCCATGTTGCCTCAGTCCTTTCAGCATAATTTCTCTCTGGATGCCTCTGCCTCTTCTCCCATTGCTCTTTACAGTTGTCACGTTTGCCAAGACCTCTCTTCTCATTACATGACCAAATAATACTTCTTTCTTACAAGTGAATATAATAGTATACTTTCATTAGCCTCTTTCAGGCAATCATTGTTAATTATTCTGGCAATCCAAAGTATTTACAACATTTCAGGAACCATATTACCATTGCTTCTAAGCTCTTCCTAATTTATTCATTATGCTCTATGAATCATTGCCATAATGCAAAACAGGTTATATATAATATTTTAGTACGTTCTTTCTGACAGTCAATGATAACGATTTATTGTATAAGATACTTTTCATTATTCTGAAATGCAACTTTTGCTTGACCTAATCTGCTCTTATCTTCCGTTATGCATCACCCATCTGATGTTATAATTGGCCCTAAATATTTAAATTTCTCAGCCTGGCTATTTGATGTTACCTTTTCTTAAATAGAACCACTGCTACTGTTTTCTAGATATTCAAGGACAGTCCTTTTCTGCACTCTATTACTTCAATGTCCAAAAATTGTTGTGGATCTTTTTCGTTTTCAGCTATCAATACTATGTCATCTGCATAGCACAGATTGTTTACATTATAACCTCCAACTTGGATTCCTGGTTTCTCTTTACTAAATTAACAATATTACCACAATGATACTATTACCACATTGACAATATTAACACATTGACAATCCTACCAAAATGACAATATACCACACTGACAATATTACTATAGTGATAATTTTATGAGAAGTGGCTGGCTGAGTGGCTAGAATGCCAGATTCTCCTTCGGGAGACCCGTGTTTGAATCCTAGATAAGGTGTGGATTTTTTTTATGTTGGAGTACAAAGAGAAAACCCTAACCTGCACAGTACACGGCGACTGCACTAGCCAGGCGGCCTTAATTTTTTAGGCTCAAGTCCTCCCTGCCCTACACCACAAGGTACTATTTAGGCAGTAGATGACCGACAGATAATATTACTCACATATTCCAAGACTGCCCAAAATGCAAAATATCTAGGCAAACCTTCTGGCCTAGAGAGACGACAGTGGAAGATAAACTCTATGGACCACCGAGTGAACTAATAAAGACAGTTAAATTCATACAAGAGACAACATTGCAGTTATAGACATATTTCAAGCGAACGAAAGAAAAAGAAGAAGATAATATTACCAGCTCCCGGGCCAAATAAAGGAAACAACAAATAGTACCACTGTAACCTACCATGCATGTCATAAAATGCGACTAAGGTGGGTTGGAACCATACTGGCTTCTCCATCCCATATAAAACTTTAGCTGGAAAATCCAACCAACCATGAACTAGCCAGAAGAAAAGGAAAGAAAAACAACTCAGCCAATCAAGCTGAAAGGAGGCTCTTCTCCTACAAGAAGTATGATGTGGTGTGAAGGAAGTCTAAGGAGTCTGGATTATCGATATTTCGCCATTCATCTAGGAAAATCTCCAGAAATGGCACCTTGAATTTTAGAACTGTGTGTGAACTGGAAAAGGCAAAGAAAGAAAAGGTAAGAAAAGGTAAGGAAAATGAAACATCAAATTAGCATTTTGGAATTATGCGAAACATTATGGAAAGGAGCAGGCAAAAAGCCTCTAAACAGGTGAAATTGTGCTGTTCTCTGGCAATGCAGAGAAAATTCCTCTCACAGTGAAGGCATTGCCCCACACAGTAAAGTGTTTGCCCTAACTAAAATTATGAAATCACTGTTATTAAAAACCAATAAAATCACTACTTTCCCTACCAAATATAAAAAGTATCCAAATTTAATTGATGAAATGCTCCAAAATAATGGAATTAATAGAATTAAATTCCCATTTACTGAAACATGAGACAGGTTAAAAATAAAAATACTTCAAAAGATAATTATTGTTACTTCTTTATCCAGAATCTGCTATGGGTCTATGATGTGACAGAGCCATCACATTTTGTAGGCCTGAATGCATGGAGGAATAGGTGGCCAGACTTTTTCCTCTACCGATGAACATCGAACGCAGGTGTCAATCCCTCATCCGAGCGTGCTCAAGACATTATTAGCATATTTCCCTAGTAATTCATTAACATGTCAACAATTATTGTTTCTTACAAACACTTAACGCTAAAATAAAACAAATGAATGACTACATGCAGTGCTACAGACAGGAAGAACAGAGCCACACCACACAGCAACCACCCATGACTACTCAAGAAGCACACTACATAAGCAAAACCAGAAAATCTTACCACCTTGCTAGACTGCTGTCTGAGGAGTTTGCATCTCGTCTGAAACCAAGACCAGTTGGGAAGATGCATCACTACAAAGTTTCACATGCTAATAAAGATGCATTTGGCATTCACACATAAACACAGCAACAATAATTCTGGACATTGTTAGTCTTAAAATAGCTAATAATAACATACTATTTCATCACTAATAAACTATAATTACATTGTGTTTTTTTCCCATTATGCATGATTACCATTATTGGGAAACTATGGTGGTATTTGGTTAGTGTGCTTATCTGAAGATAATGACCTGAGTTCACTCAAAGTAGAGGTAGGATAATTTGTTCTGACCAGTACTGCTATGATCATCAACCCAAACCAGTTGCATAAAGATGAGTACCAGACAATTTTCAGAATCCTCTGGGAATTGTTTGGGAAGAAAAGGCAATGAAAAGGAAAATTGGCCACCCTACTTTAAATATCATGGCTTAGAATATATGAAGGCCTAACTCTTCATACCCAAATGGTGGTAGTCTATTTGACAACCTTTTACTATTACTGGTGTGTGTCGGGAGAGTTTAGTTAAGGCTAAGGAATGAAGACCATTTTATCAAGCAGTCGCCATGTAGTATACAGGACAAATGTTTAAAAAAAAAAACACCTTACTGTGGATTGAAGACATCTCACAATGTGTCAGGTGGATATTCTGACCCCTCGGGCACACACACCTCTTATAATTAGATTGATTGTGTCATAAAAATCACGCTGGCTGTCTTTACTTCCCAGATGATTTCCTAGTAACTATTTTAGGTTACTTTTTTTGTATGACTGCCTTGAGGGGCAGATTCAAACACATGATCACCAGGCTGGCAGGCAAACGTTTCAGAAGGATGATGAATAAAAAATCTAGAGAAATGAGTGAGTAGTAATCGTCAGTCACAGCACAAGATAGTGCTAACCACAGAGTAAAGTCTATGGAGATGTTAAAAACCTAAAGTTAACTGCTACTTTCTTTAAATACATTAAGGATAATGTTTGAAGGTGTATGAAGCCCAGCAGCAGCAGGGAAGAAGAAAATGATGGTGATGGTTCTTTCTAGTATAAAGGGAATTATCTCTGATGCATCTTTCGAGCATCCAGTATAAAGCCAAGTATCTGCCGTTCACATGTCTATGACTGCTGAATATACAGTTTTAGAGATCATAGTTACAAATACTTAGTGTTAAAAGAAAACTGGAGAATCTCTGATGATAGTGTAACTAGATATTCCCTTGCTTGGAACCCATATGGTGAACAAAATAGTCGGAAAATAAAAAACACATGAAGAAAAGAACTAAAGACAGAGATGAATAATTTGGAGAGAACATGGATGGAGCTGCAGGAGACAGTAAAAGATAGGATGGCTTTGCACTGGTTAAGGTCATTGCCCCAATGAGTAATAAAGGACAGAAGAAGAAGTATCATCAGCACAGACATCTTATGGTTGCATAAACACTGATTTAGTCATCCTGACAGATTAGTAATTGTAGTGCTTCCGGTTATGTTTTATTTTCAGATATGAATATTTATTAGTATTATCAGGCAACCACTTAGTAACAGCAACATCCTTTAGCTAGAAACAGGATTACAGGCAAATGGTGAAAAATAATTGAACAGTTTAATAGTGGGTGGAAATATACAGGATTCACACAACACAGCAATCACTTTGTCATGCTGCAAACAATTATTGTAAACTCAAAATGCCTATTCTAGAGTTAAGTAACAAATAAAATATGAAAAAATTAATATATAGAAATGATTATCAGCATTCATGATCAAAAGGAAGACAGTAGAATCACATGCTAATTGTGCTCACCTTATCATGGCTGATGATTTTTCATCCAGTTCCCTCAAGTTGCCTGTACTATAGGAATGATGTGCAACTCCAGGGTTTTCCATGTCAGCATCATTACCAGCACTTCCCCGACGCTTTGGTTTAGGACTTGGAGTCAATGTATTCTTTTTGCGGGATCCAAAGCTAAAAAACCTTATTACAAGATTAAAAGAAATGCATTTTATATTTAAAAATAACAATACTGAAGCTTGACAAAGACAGCTAAAAGATATTTAAATGAATTTAAGGTTTTATCATACCTAAGAAAACAGAAAAAGTTGTGTCTGATCTACAAAAACTGAAGATGCTTATATTCATATTTCCCACACATCTCTGATTGCAGTTGACTTCTTAAATAGATGTCAACTTGTAAGTGATAACTGTATTTTGTCAGGTTCTCTGTATTTTGTATGTTGCTTGCATACACCCATTTTGTAAGGTTAATTTGCTTCACTTCAAGTTTTATTACAATATGTTAAAATCTCACAACTTTAAGCCATGTATCTGTACAATAAAAACCAATTTATTTTTAAGAGCATGCATCTTTCCCATTGCAACATATGCCTGTGAGGCCTGGACACTAACTAAACTAGGTGAACAGCGCATAAATGCCTTTGAATATAAATGTTATAGACAAGTTCTAGGAATATCTTGGATACAGAAAAGAATAAATGCATCCATGCGACATGAGCTGGATGTTGAAGAAGGTCAGCTACTAAAGACAATAAAACAAAGAAAATTAAAATATTTTGGTCACTTGAAAGATCATGAAAGATTGGAGAGAACAATAATGCAGTGGTATATGCCTGGGAAGAGAGGAAGAGGAAGGCCAAAGAGAAGATGGGTGCAGGATGTGGCAGATGATCTCTAGATGGGTGTATTGGATGCGGGCCATCTTGCTTATGACCGAGAAGTTTTCCAGAAAGTTGTTATGGGAGCGAGGTTCTACAGAGGACATACTACTGAATGAATGAACCTTATCTAAAAGAACTGAATCACATTAGCATAGTCATTAGTGTACTTGCTTTCCAAAACAGTGGCACAAGTTCAACCCCCAGCAGTTGCAGATTTTTTCCCTAACAGTATGGCTCTGGGGATGCATGACCCAACCTCATAAAATAGGCAGCAAATAATTTTCTGAGATTAAGAAGGTGGTGGGAAACAGAACTGGCCATCCTACCTGATTATCCCATGACCTAGAATATGTGAAGCCCTCCAACAGCAGTGTCTACCACGGGACTACCTTTACCTTTTTATTTTACCCCATGCTTACACTCAGGAAATAAATGACCGTAGACCCCGAGGTAGACCACGAAGGCGGTGGAGAGATAATACATGTACAGACCTACAAGCACTTGGAATCAACGACTGGCAAGAGAAGGTCTACCAGAGAGACGAATGGAGACGGATTGTATCTGCAGCAAAGAACCTCAATGGCTCGGAACGCTGAAGAAGAAGAAGATGTTGACAATTACTTATATATACAAACTAGTGACTTATTTTACCTGCTATTAAATGTATCTGTTGTGTTTTTCAAGGGCTTCCTCAAAATACAAACATTATTTTAAGAGTTCCTTGTGAAACAAACATGATTTCAAGGGTTCTTGGAGACAGGAAATATTTCAAAGGTCCCTGGAGTGACAAATATTATTTCAGGAGTTTATTGTGACACAAACATTATTTCAAAGATTCCTTGTGATACAACTATTATTTCAAAGAATCCTTGTGACACAACCAATTAACATATTCCCCCAGTGATAATTGAACCATCAACATTATTTCAAGAGTTTGAGACATTAAGTTAAGTAATGAGTCCCTCCAGGGTTAACATTTAAAAAATGCAGGGATTAGACTCTCAAACATAAATAAAAAATATTTTTACAGTAATCACTTACTTCTTTTTCCCACCAGGCTGTATGGCAATGGCTAACAGATTTTTATACTGTTCTGAACGTAAAAATCTCTGATAGGTATCTTTCTTCATTAAGGAAAATATCTGTTCTTGGGCACCGTCGAATGTGTACCTATAAGGATGAAAAATATATGCATTATGTATCCACTAGTTCAGAATTTCAAAACTGCTCTCCTATTAAGTTTGAAAATAGATACTTTTTAGCTTTACATGTAAACTTAGAAGAGGCAGTGGTGAGTGTGCTAGCCTGCCAAACTAGTAGTCCCATGTTCAAACCCTCCTTGAAGAGGGAATTATTTTTTGTGACCACAAGGCTCCAGATTCAAACAGCTTAATATAATTCTGAGATCTCTTACCCATCTGTAATTCCCCAAAAAAGATGTCCTTTGGTATTCTACCATCATCCACCCTCCTAACGTGTCCTATCCATTTAAGTCTACGAAGACTGAGCATGGAATAAACCGTCACACAACCTGATCTTTCCAATACTTCAGTATTTGTGATTTTGTCTTGCCACTTACTACCAAGTATTCTTCGCAGACACTGCATATGAAAGCTGTTTAAACGTTTCTCTTGGTGTGAGTATGTTGTCCAGGTTTCATTGCCATAAAGAAGAGTACTAAGGACACAGGCTTGATAGACAAGGACTTTTGTTTGGCAGTAAGCTTCCTGTTCTCCCAGACTTTTTGTTAACCTGTTCATTGTAGTTGCTGCCTTACCAATCCAGAAGTTGATTTCCTGATCTAGGGATAATTTGCTATTTACCTCTGATCCTAGATATGTAAAATGATCTACTATCTCTAGTTCGGCGTCATCAATAAAGATTCATGGTACCCCATGTGCACCTTGTGACATAATCTGTGTCTTCTTTTTGCTAATTGTTAAACCAAATTCAGAACAAGCATTGGAGAATGCAGATAGCACTCGTAATTCTTCCTCAGAGTGGGTCGTAATTGCAACATCATCTGCAAAAAGCAACTCTCTGATCAGTACCCTCCTAATTTTGGTCTTGGCCTTCAATCTCTGAGCACTGTAGAAGCCGCCATCAAATCATGAGTGAATGTATATACCACCATCTTGATCACGAAAGGCATATTTCAGTAGAAGTGAAAAGTATATTCCAAAGAGGGTGGGAGCTAGTACACAACCTTACTTAACTCCACTCTTGATTTCAAACTCTTCTGAAGTTGAGCCATCAAACTTGATTATACCCTTCATGCCTGTGTGGAACGATTCCAAATGGACAGAAGAGTTGGTGGGCAGCAAATCTTCTTTAGTGCCTTGAACAGGCCCTGACGACTGACCAAATCAAATGCCATTTGAGGTCGATGAAGGCAATAAATACTGGTTGATTCTGTTCACGCATTTTTAGTAGGGTTGAGAACATGTCTTAAAGTGTAAGAGACTGATACCCTTAGTAGTCTTGCCTTTTACACCAACTAAAAATATCCTAGCCGGTCTCCGTGGCCAAAGGCTTGCGAACGCGGGTCATGAGCCGGGTACCAGGCGTTCGAAACTCAGCTGCGACTGATTTGTGCAGCAGACGCTGTCTCGTTGTTATAACGTGCTGGTATGGGAGCCGGTCGTTCAGAAAGCAATGGCAAACTACTGAACGTAACAATTGCCTAGTACATCAACAGCAGCTGAAAAATGCTGGTGTTGACTGCAACGTCCCGTAAGGGATACGCAACAAAAAACAAAAAAAATTTTTAAAAATATCCTCCTTCAATGTAACTTTGTTGTGTGCTGAAATGTTCTAAGGCAAAGACTCATACAGATTACTTTTTATTTTATCCGTTTATCGAGATATATTTAATATCTGTAAACATACATATGAAATATCTAATTTTTGCTTTGTTTGAGAAGGCTAAGCATCCAAAGTATTACTCAAGAGATCCAGGAGCAGAGGAGGAAAGTATAACTGGATTTCTCTGAACAAATTATTTTGAGAGTACTGTCTTCAGCTGGATTTGAACCCTGCACTCTTTGGGATAGAGGCTGAGACTGCAATCCTAAATGCAGGATATTGAGAATAACGATCAAATTGGACAAACATGGCAAGAGTGGATACCGAGCATAAACATAAATCTCTTATAAAAGACTTACATGGATACATTAGTTGCTGGAGTGCAAGGTGAGCAAGCAGGTTCGATAGCTTCAAAAGTGCTAGTGACTGGAGTACACACAATGGTCTGCTTCTTGAAGACACAGTAACAGATGAAATGACCTATTTAAGAATGCTTAAGATTGATTTAACTGTGGTACTAGGAAGGAGAGACTAAGAGAATCTGAAGTGTCTGTAACCAGCATGATATTGAAAGAATGAGCATGAGCACATGCAACATTTACTGAGACAGACAGAAACTATAGGTTTGCCCAGAGTGTTATGACGTCAATTCTTCATTACCCAGACTGTCCCATAACTGACAAACATACAGGTTGGTAATATCATTAAAAACAACAAGCTCCAAACCAGGAACCTGATATGAGTCAGTGATGCACTAGGACCTTCACATTTGATAGACCTGAATGCATGAAGACATAGGTGACCAGGCTTTCTCTCCTTTAGGTGACAACAAATGCAGGTGCGGAACCTCCATCTGACCATGCACATGACATTATCAGCTAGCCCCCTAGCAACTACACTAACATACCCACTAATGGTAATATCACTCTTCTTTATTAATCCTTTGGGTCTAGCACCGTGGGCTTCATTCCTGTTTCTTCCTCATATAAGATGTACCATACTGCTGTCCATTGCATCTATTATGTGACAGTTTACACATGTTTTCCACAAATGTTTTTACCTGCACAGTCTCATTTCTATTGTCATTCTGCTAGTATTTAATGTTTCATTTGTTCTTTAACATAAAAAATAAACATTTAAAGTTCACTCATTCATTCCATTGAAGCATTTTATGCAGATCTGAACTCCTCAGACTGTCACATTATGAGATACATGAGCTACTATTCTACCATGAGCTACCATATAAATGTAATGACATGTAATACACATTCTGACTCTCAACAGAAGAAAGATTTACACAAACAATAATGTCAGCTTACTTTCACATTGTTAAATATCTCACAAACTAACTGATTCCAGCATTATTATGAGTACCTATTTGGTTTTGGCAGTTTCATGTTTCTTTGTACTTCTTCAGAACATCTACTGTCAATGTTGATTTCATGTGGGGCTCCGTCTGTCAAGAATTCTCTGTAACATGTGAAACAATTAAATTTTACATTTTCAATACAAGACAATAAACACTGTTTTCACTTCTCAAGTAATTATATAAAACATTTCTGTTACATGGATTTATCAATTTGAAAGCTAAATAAAAAAGAAAAAAAAAGAAGAGAAAACAGATAAATAAAAAGTATTGGGTCTTTGGGTGGTGGTGATGGTGGGAGTGGTGGTTGTGTGTGTGGTGCTGAAGACAGAGACTAAATAAAGAAGAAAAAACAGGCAAATAAAAAGCATAGAGTGGGAGAGAGAAAGAAAGACAGACTAAATAAAGAAGAAACATACAGGCAAATAAAAAGCACAGACAGGGGAGAGACAGAAAGACTAAAAACAACAAGAAAAAAAAAAACAGGCAAATAAAAAGCATGCAGGTCAGCATGGCTGAATGGGTAAGAACACATGTTCTTAAACCTCAGGTGTGCTGATGCCGAAGTAAGTGGTTCAACCCCTACACTGGACAGCTGGACTAATATGTTGACATATCGTCCTTGACTTGAGAACACAAATGACAAGTATCTCTGAAGTCGGAGTGGGTTCGTCTGATGGCGAGGACACTGTTAATAGGGAAAGTTAACCACGCAAAATTCAGTTCATCACTACTATGAATAGTGTGTATGGACTACGCTTGAGTTCAAAGCGAGTGAGCGCCCACTGAAAAAAAAAGCATGAAAAAGGGGGTGGGAGGGACTACAGAGACAGAGCTATTTATTCAAATAGTGTAGTTAAAGCCTCGTATTCATTTTAAGCTGGATCGACTTGGATGCACAGGACAATTCACAAATCCACCCCGAAACAGATTCTAACTCATAACCAATAGGTTGGCAGGCAAGCATATAGCCACTACGCTAGCTTGGTTCCCGAGTGCTGATTGGTCTATAAAAATATGGATCTAGCACCACGTGCCCAATGTGCCTCAAGGCGAGTAAAAGGCTCCTTGGCTGACTGACTTACAAGTGGTGTGCTGACACTAACTGCTCTGACCAATGAGCTAGCTAACATTATATACACATTATTGGTCGTATCATTATCGGGGGGAAAAACATGTCCTGAAGCAGAACCTGCTGTGAGTCTATGATGCACATTCTGTAGGCCTGAATACATGAAGGAATAGGTGGCCTGTCTTTCCCTCGCTGAGCAAGACGACGAATGCAGGTGTCGACCCTCGTCTGACCATGCTCATTACATTATCAGTGTAGCTCCCTACTCATATCATTATGGCTATATAATAATTACCTAAGTTCAACATACTACTAATGTTTTCACACTGATAACCACATGTTTGCACTGTAATATGCTGGCATCAAATAATATCTTAACACTAATTCCTAACAAATTAAAACTGTTTCCCTGGACTGGAAGCGAGTTAATGCCTTATCTATAACTGTCATGTTAAATTGCCCACTACGGTCCATTCACCTATTCCTGTGTGCCATATAGCAAGTGCCCAGGAATGACGCAGTAGAAATAAAGTAGAAGTCTCGATACCGAAAAGGCTAGAAAGAGAAGAGACGTCACAATAGGGAAAAACGTCACATAGAGATATCAATAGAAACAGAGACTTTGGGGAGCTTTGGAATGGAAGGCAGTGCATTGAATTATCAGTACATTCAAGTTGGCTAATAAATAGTTCTGCATTGAAACAGTGGCTGGAACAGGAGTTACAGATAGAGAAGATATATCACGAATCATGTGTGATAACGCCAAGGGCGAATGAACTGACAGACGAGGAAATGAATCATTGATTTCAGAGCGGCGAGAAATGTACCTGAAGGATAGAGAGAAGGAGTTTAAAGGACGTAAGAAGTAAATTATAGACAGTTTGATTATGAGACGGTTTGTAATTTTATCATTAATATGAAGTTCAATAGTGTAATTACGGCCGATCCTGGTATTACAGGCCACGTAGTTTTTGAATAATATTGTTTGATGTGCAAACCCGATGCGCTGTAAATAAATAAAAACAGTGATTTTTCAATTACTCACGTTCAGGAATCGGCCTTTTGTTCTTCCTGTTTGGGTTCACTCGCTAAAGCCCATATTGCTGTTCAGTTGGTTGGAGCGAGCCTACAGTTCTATTATTATAAGTTATCAGTTCGAATCATTGAGAATGACCCATAACAGCGACATGGCACTGTGCATCTCGCTAAACATGTAAACTGTCTGTGTTAACTGACCGCTACTTTCACCAGTTGTCCACTTTTTCAACTGTCTCGTCCAAGTTGTTTACCTATGTTGTTCACCCTTGCTCCTGTAATCCTTATATCCTTTGTACTGTCCCTAGTTACTACAGCAATCATTATTCTTTGTCTTGTCGTTATTTACCATGTCTTATTTACCATAATTATGTAACATAACACTGTGATATGATAAACATTTTTATTTTAATTATTTCTATCCAGGCATTTATTATTTTATTTGAGTCTAAATGAGCTAACATAGCATTGTAGGTTAAAAGGTAATGATTCATGTAATGGTTGGAACATACGCAGTTAAGAACAGTACACCATGTAATAACCAATACCAATAACCAATGTTTGGTGACATAGCAGATGCGTTAGTGTACTGGTTAGGATGCTACACTGACAATGTCGTGAGCATGGTTGGATGAGACTTTGACGCCTGAGTTAATCGTCCACTAAGAGAGGGACAGACTGGCCATCTATTCCTCCATGCATTCAGGCTCACAAAATGTGATGGCTCTAACACACCGTAGACTCTTAGCAGGTTCCTCCTTATGGTTTTTTAGTGTGTGTGTGTGTGTATGGCAAGTGCCTGGGAGAAAATGCATTAACAGGCAATCTTTAGTCATTATATTTAGTGATAAAATAGTAAGAACATGGCACTACAAATTGAAGACTAATCACAAAATAGATAATCTAACATTCACAATTTAATAAGCTAATAATGTTACAAATATATTACAAATGCATTTTCATTTTATGAGATATCCTTCAGAATAACACCCATAAAAAAAAAACAATAAAACTGTAAGACTGTATCATAATTAAACACATTATTTCAAAACATACCCCTATAATATCTGTATGATATGTTACAACAAAAGAATCAAACTGCTTAAGAATACAATCTCACTCACTCAGCAATTTTTTGTATCTTTTCTGCCACTTCTGACTGCCTACAAAATTTCAACTCTTCACAGGCCGTCCAAAACCCAAAATTCTCATGGCTGTATTCTTTCAATAGAAAGTTTTCAAATTCAAGTCTGCCTCGTGGATCTGCAAGAAGAACTTGCAAACTGTATGCCCATTTTTTCACTCTCTGTTCAGTTGGAATTTCAGAACTGCAACAAGAAAAAAGTTTCCTTTGTAACATTAGTCCATGAAAATGTAGTGGAGAAAACAACATAAAGATTAAAGGCCTCATTACAAATTAGAAGGAAAATAAATTAGCTCTTCAGGCTCAGAACAGAACACTGAGAACACAGAGCTTGCCTTCACCGAATGAGTCTCAGAAACAGCCTTATGCAACCAGAAAGGCATTAAAAGGAGTGGGGGATAAAGACAAGAGGATTAATTTAATTGTACCAGATTCTATCCTATATGGATTGGTCATCTTTTCACCGAGCAGCCTGCCAAGAACATTGCAACGAGCACAAACTTCATAGCTGCAGTGACGACTCCCAGTGATCTAAAAACAAAACTGCAGTCATGACCCAAATGTTGGTGTTCAGAAACGAATCCATGATCTTCGTAGCTCGAGGCAGGCAGGTGGCTTGACCACTTCCACAATCCAGAAAGCAGTCAAACAGACAATAGAGCACATCCTGCAAGACTGCCTAGATATTTCCTGACAGACAATAGAAATATGGCCCACAGAAGCAACCCTTCAAGACAAATTTCTTTTTATAAAAGGTTACTTGAAAGTCCTTTACAGGATGTCACAATCAACCCAAGCATTTATTGACAATTTTTTGGCAACTTTACGTTCAGTGTTTTGCCATTGCTTTCTAAACACCCTCGCTCTTACCATTGTGAAAATCAATGCAAAGCAATCTGCTCCCAAATCACCTGGGCTGACTTCAAACTTGGTATGTCAAGATTGACAAACTCGATATGTCAAGACACTACCCCTAGGTCACAGATGGAAAAAAAACACCTCTCAACTAAACCTTACAGGTTCATTAGTAATCTTATATATTTGCTTTCCCTGGTGTTCCCTATTTGTTAGTCATCATATTATCCTCACAGCACATCAGACCATTCAATGTTCTTATTTCCTTATGTGACACTTATGGATTTGCACAGGGGTCTTGACACTTTATCTGTTTGCATCTGCCCCCAAACAGAAACAACTGTTGCCACCTCATGTACCTGCTTTATAACTTTGGTTTGGATTTAGCTTTGATTATAGTTAGAAAGACCATATAAATGTCATAAGGCATAATGGTGGTTTTGGTATTATTATTTGGTATTATCATTAACTATACATATGGGGCCGGTCTCCCTGGTCTAGGGGTTACACGACTTTCTCCATAATCCCTTATACTCTCGTGAGTAACGTGACGTTGCATGAGAATCTGTAGCAGTTATCTCCACGTCGGTAACTTACGGGGTATGTGAGTCGGTTATGGCAAACTACTGAGCGTAATCTTGCCAAGAAATCAACAATCAGCTCTCCATTCGTCTCTCTGGTGGACCTTCTCTTGCCAGTCGTTGATTCCAAGTGCTTGTAGATCTGTACATGTATTATCTCTCCACCGCCTTCTTGGTCTACCTCGGGGTCTGCGGTCATTTATTTCCTGAGTGTAAGCGAGTTTTGTTTCTCTATTATCTTCCATTCTTTCTATATGCCCCAGCCATTGTAGTCTATTAGCCTTCATGATAGCAGTGATTAGCGGGGACTTAAACAGATCATAAATCCTTTGTTACTTCTTTTCCACTCTCCACTATGTGTATCCCTAATGGGTCCAAAGATGCGTCTTAAAATTTTGTTCTCAAAGGTTTGTAACAAGGCTTCGTCTCTTTTCGTTGTACTCCAGGTTTCAGAGCCATACAGCACAACTGGTCTGATCAGTGTTTTGTATATTGTGATTTTGGTGTTACGAGATAGCGCCTTTGATTTTAGTAGATGTTGTAGTGCATAGTATATCTTATTTCCAGAGTTGATTCTAGTTTGTATTTCTTCCCTTATGATGTTGGAGCAGTTGAAGATTGTACCCAGGTATAAACATATAATGCAACATTTTATTTTTTAGCTAATGTCCATTATTCACAACCATATGTTGCAACAGGAAAGATGCCTGATCTCAACATTTCTACCTTAGTTTTCTGTTGTTCAATAGGCTCTTAATACTGTTTAACATCTGCACTGCTACTGTCAGTCTCCTTTTAAACAGTGTCCTTGCGTCAGTGAAGTAACCACAATGTTATCACAGCTTCTAACGCTGATTGCAACTGAGGTACTTATGTGTTACAGTTCTGTACACTAAAACTAGCAAGAAATCAAGTACAATGTCTACTTACTAGTTTTCAATAATCTCAAAGTATGAGGTGTCATCAGAGATCCATGGGTTTGATGGTAATGGTGGTGTTATCATGGGATCAATATCCATGAAGTTCTCAGCAAAATGCTCCAGGCTGAAAGGTTAAAGTTTACGAGGACTGTACAAGTATATGCATGATTGAACTCAATGTTACCTTCTGGTACCTTGCCGTCTAGACAGATAACAGTTTGTTTGCATATACTTACTGGCTGGGAGAAGGCCTATGCTGGTCATGTTTCCCCCACAGGTTTTAGGAATTTCATTGTCAATAGACTTCAACCCAATGCCCAGAGGGAGTAAAAGTATATAAATGATTGGACTCAATGTATTATTATAAATATTAATAAGACAAAATTTTGAATTTGGGTGGAATCTGTCTAGAAGAAGCAAACCTTACAGAAATGCATGCCAACGTCAGACACATTGACCTTTGAAGTGCTTAACTAGATGTGACACACTTCCCAAGAAAGAGCATAGAAGAAGAAGAATCCCCATGTATGTACCACAAGACATATTAGAGTTAAAGTATAAGATCTATATTTTCCTTGACTTAATATGGTCAATATAACGTCAGACATTTTTATCTTCCCATCATTTTGGGGCTCGATGTTGAGGCTCAATAAATCCCTGAGCTGTACTGGTCTGGGGGGAAAATTCAAAACTAATGCTACCGGGGATCAAACCAAAGGTCACTATATTAGTTGGTGAGTGCACTGGCCAGTACATCACATCCCCCATACATTATGACATACAGATATATATATATATATATTATTAAGTGCTCGCTTTCAACTCAAGCATAGTCTATCCACACTACTTCTAGTAGCCCTGGACTGAATTGTGTGTGTGGATTAGCTTTCCCTATT
Source organism: Cepaea hortensis (assembly GCA_963921405.1). Taxonomy (NCBI): domain Eukaryota; kingdom Metazoa; phylum Mollusca; class Gastropoda; order Stylommatophora; family Helicidae; genus Cepaea; species Cepaea hortensis. The sequence goes on from OY992880.1 coordinate 30,973,227, forward strand.
AACAGTGTCCCTCGCCATCTGGCAAATGCATTCTGACTTCTGAGGTACTTGTAATTCACGTCCCCAAGTCAAGGACCACAGGTCAACATTTTAGTACAACTGTCCGGTGTAGGGGTTGAACACGCATTCTTATCCATTCTGTGACATACATTATTATGTCTAACCATTAATTTGCCGGTCTCCCTGGTCTAGGGGTTACACGACTTTCTCCGTAATCCCATATACTCTGGTGAGTAACCTGATGTGCGCGAGAATCAGTAGCGGTTCTCTCCGCATCTGTAACTTACGGGGTATGTGAGCTGGTCGCTCAGAAAGCAATGGCAAACTACTGAGCGTAATCTTGCCAAGAAATCAACAATCAGCTGAAAGATGCTGATGTTGACAGCGACGTCCTGTAAAGGGATGTGCGAACAAACAAAAAAACCCATTAATTTGAGTAAGACCAGGCAATATGACCATATTATGAGAAATGAAAAATGTGAACATATTATAACAACTGGAAAGATTAATGGAAAAAGATACTGAGGAAAGAAGTGAAAGAGGATTCTTGACAGCCTTTCATAATGGTGTCGGAAAATATCAGTACATTCTGTTGAAGATCTCAAGATGTTGACAAGGGACTTATCATTGTATCTCCAAATTCCCCATCTTCAGACTGTCAGTCAACATTATCACGAGTCCATTGGGTATCACTGTGCATGAACTCAAATGATGTCAGTAGATTGATTTTATTTTAAATATACGAGGGTAAGTTAATAAGTAAGTCACAAATGGCTGTAGAAAAATAACTAAATAAGATAACAACTTGAAACCAGTTTTATTTTTATACATGCATTGTCCCTTTATTTCTCAACATAATTTCCACCAACATTGATGTGCTTATCCCATCTTTTTATCAGTCCTCCCAAACCAGCTACATAGAACTGTGTGCTGTTTTCTAAACCACGTTTTCACGTCACATTCAACTTTGGCGTCACTCGCAAAATGTCTCCCACCAAGGTGGGTTTTCAGTAGACTTAGCCCCTAGCGATTTCCCGTAAAGCGGTATAAAAAGTTACGCGGCCGAGTCAATAAGTAAGTCACTAAGTTCTGTGGGATGGCAGGTAAATAAAAACAAAGCATGCAGTTCTATGCAGCCGGTTTGTAGGACTGATAAAACTAAGGGATAAGTGCATCAATGTTGGTGGAAATTATGTTGAGAAATAAAGGGACAATGTATGTATAAAAATAAACTAGTTTCAAGTTGTTATTATAGTGATAGTTATTTTTCTACAGTCATTTGTGACTTACTTATTAACTTACCCTCGTAGATGGCTAGCTACAAGCGAACGTTTCGATACAAGTCTTTATCAATGAACAAAAGAACAAACTTAGCTAGAAAACTGGAGAATTACAATAAAAGATAATAATCCACATGTTTCCATGAATACACATACCGTCGAGCTTCCAAATTATCAACTGAGGAACCCTTTTTAGGATGTTACGACAGCTCATAAACAGATTCACGTGTATTGCTTGGCACTCATTTAAATAGAAGAAAGAAATAGAGTAAAGGCCATTTCATCAGTATATCTCCAAATTCCCCATCACCAGACTGTCAAAGTTAACATTGTCATGAGTCCACTGAGTATCACCATGTGTGAACTTAAAAGATGTCAGTAACTTGGTTTTACTTGACATATGGATGGCCAAGAACAGCTGAAGGATAATTTTCAGGAATTTGCTACATACATATTTATAAATGATAATATCCAGATGTCATTTGCAATGAGAAAAAAAGTGTTGATGTGCTACATAGATCCTGTGCTTTTGTATAGATATGAAGCATGTAATGAGTGGGCAATGAACAAGTTGAAAAACATCTGATGGCTGTAGAAATGTGGTTTCTGAGGAGAATGCAAAGAATACCATGGACAGACAGAAAATCCAATGACCAAGCCCTACAAGAAACAAATGAAAACCGTAAACTGATTAGAGAAATTAGACGAAGACAGTCACAATTTTTTGGTCACGTTATGAGAAGAAATAAATTTGAGAACTTGGTGACAACTGGCAAGATCGAGGGGAAGAGGACAATGGGAAGGCAGAGAAGTCAATACTTGGATGGCTTGGCCACGCTGTATGGTAGAGACAGAAACACGGAGCTGATCCACGATTCTGGTGATTGAGTGAGATGGCAAAACATGACAGCCCATGCTTACCGGCATGGCATATAATGATGAATATCCAGTCTCTTACTCTCATCTGGATTCCATACTCACAAGAGTATATGGATACAGACAACTGAAAACCATCAAACATGGCTTCCGAAGAAAATACATAGAATATCATAAAAAAGTCTTTCAAGAAACCGATAAAAACCATAAATTGGTTAAACTAAAGATTTTGTGGGTATGTACTGAGGAGGAATAAACTTGAAAACTTAGTAACAATTGACAATCTTGATGGGACAAGAGCTAGAGGAAGACAAAGAGAAATACATGGATGGCTTGGCCATATGGCATAATCAGGACAAGAACATGGACCTGTTCCGAGACTAGTATTATATGAGATAGCGAACCATGATCACACATGTTTATCGTTATGGCGCATGATGACGATGATGACTGTGACTGAACAGGCCAGTCACAGAACTTTTGTAATAAAATATTGAGAACCATTAAAAGTGATGACTATTCACATATGCACATTAACCAAATCACATACTTTTCAATTGCCTTTGATGATTTCACTCGACATATAGTGAGAGTTCGTCGTAAATGTTGAATCTGGGGATGGATTATTGCCAAGTTACTTACAAGCTGATTACCTGGAAGTAACTATAATAACCGTAATTATCAAATTAAAGTTAAGAATTCGGCAGTTTAAATGAATATAAAACCAGTAAAGGTTTCTGTTATTTAGAAGTTTACCTTGCATTTTTTGTCTAGTACAACAAAATCACCAATGTGGAACTCATGGAGAGAACTAGACAAATACCAGCGAATCAAGAGGTAAAGACAAGATGCTGGTGGAGGATAGGAAAAATGTTGAGAAACCTCAGAGTTGTATAACTAGAAAGGTTGTTGTCTGGTCTGGAAACTACAAAGCAAATGAAATAGAGGAAATACATGGAGAAGAGAAGCAGAGACAGAAATGAAAAATATGGGAAGGATGTGGAACTACATAGGACAGCTAAGGATAAGGTGGCTTGCAGTGAGTTGACTGAGGGTCTATGGCCCAACAGGGGATAAAGGGTGAAAAGAAGAGGTACGACTCGGAGTTTGAGCCAGCCTTGTAAACTGCCTTGTAAAGATCTAACACTTTGCATTGCTATGGTGAAATCTGGCACAGGATAAACCTTCACATGTAATGATGGATTTTGACATTTTATGGCCGGTTACTCTCATGTGTCTACAATGGAAGTAAACTTGGCTAGAGAGCATGAGAAAGACAGAGAAAATGCTAGATGAGACGATAAATATCCTATGGAAACACATAAATAGAGTCAAGATGACACATTTGGCTCAACAACAGAAACACCAACTTTCCAATCAGCCCAATGCTTAAACATGAAGTTGGACAAAACAATTACAGTAGGCATTGCTTTCATCCACCCATGGTCATAAAGTTAGGCAGAAACGGGAGCTGTGGTAGCACAGGTGTTAGCAAGGCATTCCTGCCAGCCTAGTGGTCATATTTTGTAATCCCCTTTTGAGGCATGTATTTCTTTTAATTGACCTAAGATCTAAGGTTAACCTAGCCTAAAATCGGTACCAGTACATTTTCTGGGAGGTTAAGGCAACCAGCATAATACTGACCACATTATCAATCCAGTGCCAACTGGTTTAAACATATGAAGTTAGCACCATATACTTAAGACACCTTATGGTGTGAAAAAAGATCCCTACTTTTTTAACTGCTTAACAACTATATTTATTTTAAAGTTTGCTTGCACATGATAATTTATCATTACATAATTAATAAAAGTGCATCTACAAGAAATGTAGGTCATCTCTGCACAACGTAAGAGTTCTCAGAGGAGCAGATAAGTGCAGATAATCATCTTCTGATAAGTTAAATTAAACTGAAGCAGGGAGATACATAATATTCTATAAAAACAGAAATCTCACGTTGGATACCTCAGAAACCAAGAAACTAAGGAACCATTTATGGTCACAGCCTTCAATAAATACCAAGCACTACAACAGATAAACTACTGAACGTTAACTTCCTAAGAGATCACAACAAAAAATGCTGGTGTTGACTGCGACATCCTGCAAAGGATATGCAACTAACTATAACAACAGATAGTAGATGGAATGAGTATGGAAGACTGCAGGTGGAAGGCTAAAAACATTTCAAGCGAATCATGTTTAGAAGTACTTGGCAAAAGGGAAAGAAACCATAAGGCATGGATAATGCCAGATAAATACCTCAGTTATGACATACAATCATCCTCCTCCTCCTCCTCCGTCGCCGTCATCATCATCATCATCATCATCATCATCATCATCATCATCATCACGGGTACCTATAGTTCTAGTAGTCACCTGGTTACACACAATGGATTTTCACAATGGTATGAACGCCAACCGTTCAGAGCGTAATGACAAATTACTGAATGTAAAATTGCCTTTAAAGAAATCACAAACAGCCAATAAATGATGGTGTTGACTGCAACATTCTGTAAAGTATATGCAAGCAACTATTTTAACAGATGCATTAAGATTTAAGATAAATAAGTGAAAACTGTGTACTAACTTCTTTCTGAAGTAAGTCTTTGTTTTTTTTTCGTCTTGCTGCTATCTGACTTGGCTGGAAGTTTCGTTTTGGGCCATCATCAAGAGTTTTTATGCAACCAGGCTAAAGGAAATAGAACGCAACAAATATTTGTATGAATATCCTCTTTGTCTTCCAAACACTTATAACTTTCTATATCTGCAGCACTTCTATATAAACTGGATGGGGATTTTTTGTTAGGAATGAAAATAATGAACTTTTACAGGAGCTTCTGTAGGCCAATAAGTGCATCTTTTAGTGCCATAGAAAGGCAGCATACACTGGCTGGGGAGAAATGTGCAGACCAAAAAGTCGCTTAAAAGTCGACAGTGTCGACTTCATTGCACCGGGTTTTATCCCATATGGCTCGGTCTCTTTCCGCAGCGTGGAAAGCATCGCACAAAGCACGAACTCCGTAGCTCTGGCGACGACCCACAGGAGTCTCCGAAAAATTTAACTCGTTAACCAAAGGACGCGGCCCAGGATCAAACCCACAACCTTCTGAGCCCAAGTCAAAAGGCTTAACCACTTCGCCACAGAGACTCCCAATGTGCAGACTAGGAACTATAGTTAGAACAGGACATTGTTGACTCAGAGCACTCTTCCACTGAAGGGTCTCACTGACTCTGCCACTTGCAGATCTGAAGCACCCAGGCAACTCCAAAGCATGACCTCTTACATTGCTGCCCTGACTTTGCCAGAAAAAGAGAGAGGAAATCTGACCCACATGAGTGACCCTTCGAGACAATCTCTGGGGGACCAGTGAAGACCTGAAGCAAACAGTTCTGTTATTGATCCATAGCAGAAAATACATCTATCAAATTCTGATAGCTGAAGAAGAAGTGTCATACTTGATGCATTCTTTAAGAATGTGCTTCTGCAGTCTAGTGCACTTTCTTATCAAACCAGTTTGAGAGTTAAGGTAGCTTAGTGTTTTGTGCAAAAGAAAATCCTAATATGAATAGTTTGTGGCAACTGCACTAGCCAGGCGGCTTTAATTCCTCAGACTCAAGACCCCCCGTCCTACACTGCAAGGTACTGTAGGCAGTAGATGACAGTGTTTTGTGCAGTGACATGTCGACACAGTGGCCCAGGTTTAATCCCAAGCAGGTACAGAATTGTTGTTCAACACTGTCTCCTGAGCTAATCCTGCTCTGTAAAATGGGTACTTACAGATTTGTCAAAAATGGAAAGGTGACAAGGAAGGGACGAGACCACCTCACCTCAAGATGATGTGACCAAGTAAATACGAAGTCCTGTAATCAATTGACAGCACTATTAAATGTGTTTTACTGTATGACAAACCAGTTCAGATGTCAACTACATGTCCCAATAAATGATAAATCAGTTTATTAAAAAAAAAAGGTTAAAGGCAAGATAATTTAATTCATTGTTCCGTGTTTTACTCCATCTGCTAAGTCTCTATCTGCAGAATGGCAAGCTACGCCACAAGCATCGTACAAGCAGCAAAGACCCCCACTGATCTCCACAAAATACCTGTGAAGGGAGTACCTTGACCTTCTATAATCAACTGATCTGAGGTGAAATGCAAACTCGCACTAGATATGATTAGGTGCTAGAGGTATAGTCTAGGGGGCAAGTATGCCAGAGTTCAATAATTTGCCCACCGCTAGTCTCACGGGTGTGTTGGTGTAATGTTTATGATGTTAAGCTGAAAATGGCATGAGCGCAGAAGGATTCGATATCAGCTCTCGACAATCGCTGCAAGAAAACTGGCTCCTTATTCCTCCATACACCCACACCTACAAAATGTGATGGACCTCACATTTCACATAGCCACAACAGGTTAATGCCACGTGACTTGTATTTTGTTTACCACTGGTCTAAATGGTTCTGAATTGGGCACAGAAGTCAAGCTGCAGCAGTTATTAGCAAAACTGCATGAAGAGTTCATCAGTGCTCTAATTTCACACATGTAAACACATATTATATAATGGCACTCATCTGTGGCTGAGAGAGGTTATCTTAAGAAAATAAACATCCACAAGTCTATTTGCAGTATATATAAGATACACCACAAATGACTATTTACAGTACATATAAGGAACACCACAAATGGCTATTTACAGTAGATATGTTACACCACAAATGACTATTTACAGTATGTATAAGTTGCACCACAAATGACTATTTACAGTACATATAAGGTACACCACAAATGAATATTTACAGTACAGATAAGGTACACAAGAAATGACTATTTACAGTACATATAAGGTACACCACAAATGAATATTTACAGTACGTATAAAGTACATCACACATGACTATGTGCCTGCAACTGAAGAAATAATGCTTCACTCTACTATTACTCACAGGAGGTCGGTGTATTCTCCAGAAAGCTCTTTCTTGACTATCCATTATGGCTTTGTCAGCTCTTTTCCTTTCTTTGGCTATCCTGTAAAACATGAAGCGCAATTTAATATTTCTGTTAAATATGAAATGTTTACTCAGCTTTACAGAACTGCCTTTAACCAGTGACAAAATATATATGTTTTTATTCTTGGTGCTCTGGTCAAATTAACAGACAAGTGTACCTGACTGACATTACGGAACTTAGTGCCACTGCTGGTATATGCCATGAGAGTTTTCAAGGGTTAAAAAAATAAAGGCTGATTACCCTAGAACAGCTGGCTCTGTGGCAAAGGGGTTACGACGCAGTTCAACTTGGCAGCAGACTGCCTTGCTTTGGTTTTTTATGAAATGGTATGGGTGCCAGTTGGTCAGAAACCATGGCAAACTACTGAAAGTAAACATGCCAAGAGATCACAAACAGCATTAAAAATGTTGGGGTTGACTGCGACATCCTGTAAAGGATATGCAACAAACTTTTAACCCTAGAACAAGAACACAGACCTGATCCAAGACGTGATTATGTAAGGTGGCGAAGCATGACTACCTATGCTTACCAGCATGGTACATGATGATGATGACCGTGGCTAGGATGCTTAGTTTAGTGAGTTTAGTTTAGTTTAGTTTAGTCGATGGATCAATATCACAGCACATGGGTGTAACCCATAAGTGCTCCGTTCTACTCCCAACTCAAGCCTGAGTCTGGAGAATCTCAGCTCAGTGCATGAACTCCGTAGCACCAGCGAGGATCTTGAAATACTTTGGGTAGATTTTTAACTCAAAATGTTGTCCGGGCAGTGCCATTAGGCTACTCTTTTTCGATTTCCAACTGATTTTTTACGTGCACAACAATACACATGAGGATCTAATCTCACTACCCAGAGATCAGAGGAAATTTTATTACTAAAAGTCCAGGTGAAAAAATCCCGGCCCTCACCGGGGCTTGAACCCGGGACCTCTAGCACTTGAGGAGGACACCATACCTCGAGAGCACTCAGCCCGTCAGCATGGTGGTCATGGGTTTGAATTTGCATTGGTGCAGATGTTTAAACTGAACTAGGTTGCCAGGTTGACACAACCTAAGATGGTCACTAGGAATTGTCTTGGCAAGTAAAGGTGGTCATCATGACATTGACCACACCACCCTTTGAGTGGCAACTGATCTATACACATATGGTGCTAGCAGTGAATGCACCATGCATGTCAAGACATGCGAAAAAGGGTTCTGTACTTTTTGTGAAGACACCTTGGGCATGTAAATGCATGAGGCAGGAGAACTGTTTACCATCACCGTTCTTTCCAAACCACTGTGATGCTGAATATAGCCAAAGTATTGCAGTTTCCCAAACATGCTACTCTGCATATTTTTGCTATGTCTGGAACATGCTGCTCCTTAGGAACTCATCTGTCATTAACCAAGACCCTGATCCTGGAAACAAACGGCACATTCTGTTATATGAGCTGTTAGTCATGTACTAATGGATCAAACTACGCTTTGTGGAGAAGTAATCAAAGTCCTTACAAATCCTCAGCAGACCTAATCCTACTGGTCTCTAACAGTTCAGTGTGTAATAAATGGGAGAATCAATATATAGAAGTGATACTAAGCAGCGATGTGCAGGACAGGATGATTCCTTGGGTGAGCCCAGAACACGAGCATTATCTGTCAGCACTGCATTAATGTAAGCATGCATGCATGGTGGGTAATGGCCATGTGTTGCCGCTGCTTCCCAGTGAGGGCATTCATGCAGCTTTTTAAGATAGGCTTGCCTGGGTGTATCTTCTGTGGAACAAATAGTTGCGGATGAAGTCACCACATTTAGATAGAGTAGTGTCCTACAAAATATCTTAGGAAGACTAACCCAGTTGACAAATAAAGAAAGAAGTTGAATGTGTCCACAGAAAGGTGCGAGTATTGCTGCTCTAATGTTAACAGACACCTCACAGTTAACTTCCAATAATGTTTTAAAACATGCAAACACAGAAGGCAATCAAGCCAATAGTAGGCAGCAATACAACAGAACAGATAACATCAAGAGATGTTAGACAGCAGTCTATCAGAGTGTAGTAGTAGGCCTCTTTAATTTATGTAGGACTATAGAGTTGTGCCGCTGGGGAGGCACCTGACAGCACTGCTGGTGACTGTATAGTCCAATGCGAGAGTAACAATCTCTGACGAGGCTAGTCCCGCAGTAAGTGACTGCATTTTATGCCTGTGCATCCTATCCTCTGTTTGTTGGATCAGATTGCGCTCAAAGAGCACCACCCGTTTCGTACATCTCTTCTCCAGGAACATCTGTCTGTTGCAACTCTTTCCGTATCTGGATCTATGCCAAGGGTTTTCATATCGTGTTTACACACATCCTTAAATCGCATCGGGGTTTTCCGGCTGGCCTCTTCCTGGTGGCTAGTTTTCCATATAGGAGATCTATGGGAATATGTTCAACCTCCATTCGAGATACATGGCCTAGCCACAGGAGGCATGATAATATCCGCTCTTTCAAGCATGTGTTTGTTATGTGGTCTTTCCAAGACATCCTAGGATATGTCTCAGACATCTCGTATGGAAGGAATTCAACTTTCTTTCCTGTGTACCATTACAGCAAGAGAGAGAAAGTGTTGGAGTCCCAATGCAGTCAGTGTTTATAGTGTAGTTTGTGTCTGATGGATTAATGTTTGATATAGTGAGCAAAACAGGACACACAAAAAGATAAAGTAAGACATAAGACACAGGAATACTATCCTAACTCTACTTACTTGACTTGGTCTTGTGCTTGGGCAACAATGAAATCCCACTTGTCACACAGCATTGTTTGCAGCTTTGTCAAACTTGCCTGTAATAATAATACAATGGACATGAGTAACATAGCTCAAGGACAAGTAGTATTTATGAATGTTTATTGAAATAAAAGTAAATTCAATTAATGAAATGTATATCCAATAACAAAAGTTCCCTTAGTTCTGGATCAGTGAATATAAAACACTATCAGCCAGTTCTTATTTATAAAGTGTTCTTTGCATTAATGGCAGGATGCTGCTAAAAAGAATAATAGACAATCAAAAGAATTAATCATTAGTAAGCAGAGGAAAAGAAATACAATACGCTGTAGAAACTTTTTAAGCATTTAAATATAAGGGGCATTCATTTCAAATCCATTCATGCCACACTGCGCGTAATTGACCAGTGGACATTCATCGAAGAATGCAGGCGGCGTAAGGTAACAAATGTGTCGAAGACAACAGTGACAGACTGGGCACAAATGTTTCAGAAAGGACGTCAGTTCACGATGGATCTTCGACGGCCGGGTCAAGCGCATATTGTTGCAACAGAAAAAGCCATCGCCAAAATTTATGCAGCAGTAAAGATGAACCGTTGTCAAAGCATACGTTCGCTAGCAAAAGAATTTGATGTGTCAATTGGGATAATTCAAAAGGTCGTTCGTAAGGAACTGCAATATCGGAAGGTGTGTTCACAGTGGGTACCATGGATGTTGACCGACCACCAAAATGAGGAACGCTGCGTTACAGAGTGGAGGGTGATGCATTTCTCTTCCGCATAGTAGCAGGCAATGAATCATGGTGTCATCACTTTGAGCTGAGCAGCAAAAGAGAAAGCATGCACTAGAAGTATGCTGGATCATCAAATGCTAAAAAATTCAAGTTACAGGTTTCCGCTGGTAAGGTTATGCTGAGCGCATTATTTTACCATGAAGGGCTGACTTTAAAGAACCTAGTGTCAACATCAACTCTACCCACTACTTGCAAACACTAGACAAGCTGCAAAATGCCATCAAGAATAAATGACCCAGCATGCTTTCTCGCGGTGTGATTTTGTTGCACGATAATGCTTGTCCGCATGTCGCAGAGACTATGCAGGAAGCATTAGCAAGGAAGAAGTGGGAAATTCTGCAACATCTAGCCTATAGTCCTGATTTGTCATCATGCGATTTTCGTTTGTTCGGATCTCTAAAAAAAAGCTCTCAAGGGGCAATGATTTCACACAGATGTAGACGTAATGAACGCGGTAAACACTTGGTTCAGTGAGCAACCACAATTCTTTTTTGCAGACGGCATTCGCCGCCAACTAAGCAATGGGATGCCTGCCTGAATGCCTACGGAGACTTCTTCTGACCAACCCATGGTGCATAATTCATTCAAAATGAATGCTTTGTTTAATTCTACCACACCTGTTAATGTTTCTTTAATGCTTTTGTAATAAAGCCATTGGAACGGATTTCAAATGAACGTCCCTATTAACATGAAAAATAAATTCACAAGTATTAATCAGCAATCATTAAAGTAAAATAAAAAAACAGAGATCAGAAGACACACTAGACAATATCAAAATGTAAAGCTATAGGCAATCCGGAATGTTAACCTGTCACCTCCAAATGATGAAAGTGTCTCTCTGAAGGAACACGTGAGGAGGCAGCAGGTTTGAAGTCTGGTGTGTCTATAGCTTTCAATGTCTACATTGGCTAATCAAAAGGATACGCAATTTTCCAAATCTTCAAGGTCCTTCACTCCATTAATATTCTGTTTCTGCTCTCATATCTTGATAACTCTCCAAAATTCAATGTCTTTGTCACAGTTCATAATTTTGCATGTCCATGTATGCATATGAATGTGAAATAAACAATATATGACAATCAGATGCTGCTCAATGTTTTGTTCTGAATGCATTCACATCTGTCTTGTACCTCACCCAACAAGCAGTAATCACAGTTCTCCTAGCCCCTCAACAAAGGTTCTTGATAGTGTCCAGTTCCTTAACATTATGTTTAATTGGGGCTGACTATTTGATAAACAAAGACTTAACTGGTCCGGCCGCCTAGTGAGAATGAACCCAATGTCACCAGCAGCAAGAGCATACAACATGACAATGGAAACATCAAGAGGCAGGGGAAGACCATGAAAAAGATAGATCAACGGAGTCATCAACACCTTAAAAACCCACATCTCAGCATACCAAGCGACCGAGCAAGCCCTAGTTTGGAAACCAATCATCAAACAAGCCTGCGATGTCTAACGGCATAAGGCAGTGAAGGAGAAAAGAAGAAATATAGAAGAAGACTATTTGACATCATTTACCAAACTAGTGGCATATATCTCTTTCATTCCAGCCATGTGGATCTGCAAGGCTCTTTACTGTTTTATAACTTTAAAAACTCTGCATCTTTGCATGAAATTTTGTACTGTCCTTTCATCTTCTACTATGACAATGGCTCCAAAATTGGGTAATAACTAATCATATATAGGGCAGATAAATTTGAGTACAACCTGCTCTTGAAAAGAAAAGGATTTGCTGAGGCTCCTTGTAAATATAGCATAAGAACCAGGGTCTATATGCAGGTGTGTGTCTGTACACACATTAGGCACCATTGAAGTGCAGTGGCTAGCATGCTTGTCTGTTGGTCATGTGTTCAAATCCTTATTATGGCAGATGTTTTTTTTTAAACTGTGACCTAGGCTCCCAGGTCGACCCAGCCTAAAATATGTACCAGAAAATATCCTAGGAAGTAAAGGTCGCTGACTGGCACCTTGCCGTCTTGACAGGCGATAGTTTGTAAAATGGAGTTATTTCCTCTCCATAACACAAAGCCTGGGCTGAATTTAGAGACCATGTGTTGCCCATGCAGCATGATCCCTCTCTCGGCCTGTCTAATGTACTCCAGAGGAAAGGTAACACCAATACGTCTGGCACAAGACAAGCTGCAGAAGCTGCTGGATCAGCAAAGCAATGCTCTAACTGTCCGCCTGTCTGAGCTTCGATCCTAGACCAGTTGCCAACCATGGCTTGGGCCTGGTCTGCCCTGCCATGACATTTAGTCTTTAGGTTGTATTTCCTCGCACTAGGATAAGGTTTGTATCCTCCCAATTGCGCTCCTCCGCCCGAAGCTGTTGGCACAATGTGGGGGTGTCAGGTTTGGTAAGCGTCGCCCAACATTCGGCGCTAACAGAAGCAGGTAGTACCGTCTACTGTCATACGGCAGCTCAATCATATCTGACTAAGACCTGACATTAAAGGTGGCTAGCAATTTGTTAACCACATCACCCATCGAGTGGCCATTGATCTTTACGAATATGGGTCTAGCACCATTTGCTCAATGTACTTTAAGGCCTGTAAAAGAAATACTTTAATATATTTTTTTTACTGGGGACTATATGACCCAAATGAACCCCTTTTTTTGCATATCCTTTTTCACAGGACATCGCATTTCTGTCACTGTGATCTCTTGGCAAGTTTTACATTCAGTAGTTTGCCATTGCTTTCTGAACAACCAGCACCGATACCAACGTGAAACCAACGCAACGCAGTGTGTTGCGAAATCGCATGCAGCTGTGTTTCGAACGCGGGTATATGGGATTATGAACCGCGTCCGTAAGCCCTTCGCTACGGAGACCGGCACATGAACCACTGCTGTATAATAATCTATTACTAGACCAAACCAAACCCCACAGGACTCAAATCTGGTAAAGTGTGTGCATGCCGCCCAAGCACCAACATGAAACTTGGCACAAAGCTTTTGCAGGAGTATTTTTTGTCATTTAGTTGCCATAGCGCATACTAATTCCAGTTAATATTCAGTGCTGCTGGATCTGGAATTTTTTACAGCACCCCATAAATAACCGGAATCAATAGCAAGTAAAATGAAGCAAGGGCAAAAAAACATGAATCCATAGTAATTAAAATCCAAGTGGGGTAGGATCAATGAACATAAGAATGTTTAGACGGTTTAAAAGGTCAGAAGATCAACTTCATTGCACTGGGTTTTACCCCATTTGGATAGGTCTCTTTCTGCTGAAAGCATTGCACAAAGCAGATAATAAATATGATATGTTACCAGGAAGGATAATGGTAAATAATCAATTTACATATGTTTTTTCTTAGACTCATACTCGGCTGTGGTAGTATAGTGGTTAGAGCAATGGATTTCCAACCTAGTGATCCACAGGTCAATCCACAGTAGTGGTGATTTTATCAAGCACATATGGTGTTGAATCGATTTAGCATCAATAACTGGGTACCAGACATTTTTCTCAGACCATGTGTTACTGACTCATGCGTGATATAACTAGTTAGTTTGACTATTTTTAGAGGAATATTTGAATTACTCTGAAATTTCCTAGTCATCATTATCATGTGCCATGCCAATAAGGGTGGATGATTATGGTTTACCATCTCACAAGATCACAAAGGGATGCAAAGAATAGTAACACTGCAATCCAGCATACATGTTGTAAGAAGCCACTAAAATGGATTAGCATGGGAATGGCTACTTCCCCCATAGACAAATTTAGCTGCAAAATCCTAGAAATCATGAGCAAGTCTACAAAGGGCTTGACTTGAGTTGGCTGAGAGCCTATTCTCCATTGAGAGATGAAAGGCTGAAGATTTTTCTGGATGCATAACTAGATTATCAGCTGGTTGTATACCTCTTTACATTGTTTTTTGTTTGTTTTGTTTCTAAAATCAAAGATCGCTTTCATTCTACACAAAATATCACCATAAGTATTCCAACCCTCCCTAAGATCGCTCAAGGAGAATCACAGCACATTGCACGAACTCTGTAGCATCAATGAGGATTTAAATGTCTACATACCAGAGCCACACATGCTATTATGAATCATTTGTGGGTAAATATTCAAATTTTGAAATTAAGCCTAGGTGACAGCCTATCCGGCCTGCCTTTTTCAATTTCCAACTGCCAAAGGATTTTTAATGTGCATAACATGCATTTGGGTCCTTCAAATTGTGTACCCTTGTCTGTGAAGACTAAACATCCAATCCACTACCCCATGATGATGAGATGAATACCATATGTGAAGGTCTAACATCTCTCGCTTCTAAAGCAGTATCCATCTTCACCTTTTATAAATTTATGACATCATTTTAGCTTGTTCCTGCGTCATTTTAGCTTAACTTATGCTTGCTTGCGTTCGCTGGCTGTGAACTCCAGTGCAAAGTCCTGTATGTTGGATGAAGACATCCTGTTGTCCAACATCAGTGTGATGTCATACAGGACCTGAGGTTTATATGAGTATCCGATGTCCCATGTCTGGCGTGCAGACTGGTGGTTCCTCACTGTGCAGGCAGATATTCTCCGACTTTGGAAGAATCAGAAATCCTACTACGTTAGCCAGGACCCCGAAGGGAGCTGTTGCCCAGGGCACACGACTAGGACGTGTTAGTAGGTCTTGGCCAGTATACAACCTGGCCATGGTGCCTTGGAAACACCTGTGCATCCCAACTTAATTTATGACACATTTGTTCAATTGAATCCGTTCACCAGCACCATACATACAAAATATGTTATTACCATACTTCCAGTATTTTCCAAAACATAATAACCAATCATATGAAAATTCACTTCAGCCACAAACAATAAAACTGTACCTGCTCATAATCATCAAGGCCATGCTTCTGTTTGTTGCGCATAGATCGTTTCACTAAATGGATTGCTGGAAAATAAATACAGACGTCATCTATGATCTTATTACAATGTTAGGATGACAACAATTATTGTCAACAATCAAACAGTAGTAACAGAAAGCAGATGGCAAACTAATGAATGTAAAACTGCCTAATAAATCACAAACTGCCAATAAATAAATCTCCTGTAAAGAGATGCAACTAACATTTAAAGCATGCAATGAAATGCACCAGTGGGGAAAATGTTAAAGATAACCCTAGAGAACTGCAAAAGAAGGACTAAGTAATGTATCACAACAACAACATTCCTATATAGAGGAATCACACTTGCAAAGTAAAATACAATTAATTTTAGTCTTCTCCTTATTCTAACTTGTATCCCTCAGTACAGCCTTCAACCAAATCACCCCCAAGCCGCTCCACCCCCAAGCCGCTCCACTCCCAAACCGTCTTGCAATCTCCTGCAGCTCCTTCTACTCCCATATTATTAATCTCAGTCTCTAACTCTCTTCTCCATGTGTTTGCCTCCCTCTGTTTCTTCTTAAACAATATAAAATGACACAAAGTAGTGCAGCTTTACATAATAGAATTACAACACATACAGGACGTTGTATTTAGGCTATACACAGCTCAAAATTCTGAGGTAAGTAGGAACATTTTTTTTTTCCAATTTTCATTTTCTCTTAATTGCTTTCATTTTTTCATCTTTTTATTCTTCTCGTCCTGTCGTCACGTGTTAATGTAGTCACCAGAGATCTTCTCAGTGACTATATGTTGTATATTGTGTATGTGTTTGTTTGCTGATGAAGGCTAGTCGCCACAATGTCCTGTATGTGTCGTAATTCTGTTATGTAAAGCTGCACTACTTTGTGTCATTTTATATTGTTTACATTTTCACAGCTTTACCGCAGTTCCACCAAATTCTATTTCTTCCTGTCCTCTGGGATCCAGAGAAAGGACGTCCCAGTTTTATGCATTGGCACTTTGCCGTCTTGACATTTGATAGTTTGTTACATTGCACTTAACAAAGACATAATAGTTAGTTAGTTAGTTAGTTAGTCGCGGTTCCAACTTCACAGCAACAGGTCGTCCCCATTATGCTCCGTACCTGTGCCAGTGAATATCACATAAAACGCTCCCCACTGCCTAATGTGAAAAGTGGAAAAGACAGGAGTCTCGACAAACAACATCCCGCACAGATACACTGTGCATAATGCCGCCGCCAGAATGTCAACACAATAGTCCCCCACGAAACATCCAGTTTATCTCTGATGGAATCAGCAGTCATTTTCCCATCTGGGTGTTTCCTAGATGTTCACCCACACAGTCCACGAAAATA